>OZ022325.1:29668812-30283062 GCA_963989225.1 Dromius quadrimaculatus
AAAATAAATTGGATAAAATCATATTATTGTTATAAACTAATTATTTAATTGAATAAATAATGAAATTTCCAATATATTTGCATTTTTCCAAACTTTTACTTTTTTGTCCTGGCCCCGAAAGTATTACTTTCGTAGCTAGCAACGCATAGCAACGAGGTAACACGAAGGTTTGCTTTCGTTATCGTTCGAGTTGCCAGGGCTACAAAACTCACTTATTTATACAGTAGCAGAAAAACGTTATTTACCTTTCTCCTAGCAACCAAATCAAAACATTCACCCTGACATTCACTATATTAATGTCATTTGCATTATTTGTCCATGCTTAAACTGCAAAATAAACAGAATTTGGAATATTTTCGAAGAAAATATAAAAGAAAATATTAAGAAAAGTGTGTCTATGAATACAAAAAACAATAAATCATGTATCTGTCGACAATTTATCGTATTTTATGGAAACCAGAATTATGTATTAGGAAGAGGTACGATATGTCAAATTTCAAATATTTTGCTAGATTGGACTTGGAGAATGCAGAGAATTGATGGAGAAAATCTTAAAGAATACTTGGTGGAATGTGTCAAATGAAACGTGGAACGATGTATAATAATTGTATTCTCAATAATTGCACATTTAAGTAAACTTTTTCATAAATAAAATGTCGTTAAATTATCTCGCCGAATTACACTCTAGCATTCTATTTTTCTTGGGATAAATTTCACCTGACAGCAATTTGACTCGAAAACTGTTCAAAAAATAAAATCACTCCATCTACGGTGTCGTGATTTTATTAGAACAGTTTTCTTGTCAAATTGCTAGGTAACAAGGTTTCGTAAAAACAGAAATTTATCCAGCAAAATAAAAAGCTCTTGTGTAATTACTGTGGATTAATTTTATGAATAATTTCAATGTTTTTGAAAAATGTTATCGCTATCAAATTATGTTGATCGGTTGTGAAGTTTTTGTGCGTCTGTTGGGCGGTTGCTGTGGGAACGACACTTTTACTGCCTGTAAAAGTGTCACTTTACAGACAATAAACTGTCAATAAATTTGTACTATTAAAGTCAATCGGCAAAAATAGATAGTGTTTAACTAGGCAAAAAACTGAAAGTTGCTCGCCTACCGTTCAAGATGTGATACTGCCTCGGATGTAAAGCAGAGCGCGGTCATTTTGCTTAGGAAAATGCGAGTATTTTTATATATCAACTTTATTCAGAGCCACACATAGCAACAACTACACAAAAAAACATGGAAGGCATCATCACATATCTCCTTCTTCATCTTACAGTGTTACCAACCCAGCATTACGAAATTGCATACACTATTCTAATAAACAACATTCCCCCTCAATTTCGCAATATTTAAACCTAAAAAACATTTGCATTTATGGAATTTGAACAATATTGAAACAGTTTCTGAAATACTTAAATTTTGTTGGTGACAAAGCTTTTGTTAGTATATCAGCTTGCTGTTCCTTGGACGGTACATAATTTAATTCAATTAAACCCTTTTCAACACAATTTCGTACAAAATGATATTTAACATCAATATGTTTAGTGCGTTTCGATTCTAATGTTGACGCCATCTTAATACATGGTTGGTTATCCTCATATATTACTATAGGTAACTTAACATTATTTACAATTTCTGAAAGCATTTGACTTGTAAACATACTTTCACTAACACAAGTGGCTAGAGCCACATATTCTGACTCAGCACTCGATAGCGCTACTACACTCTGTTTCTTACTCTTCCATACAATTATATTATTGTTAAGCTTCACAGTAAAACCAGTCACACTTTTCCTATCATTTTTGTTGTTTGCAAAATCTGAATCCACATAGCAGCTTACAATAATATCTGTATTAGAATCTTTTACATATTTAAGACCAAAGTTTTCTGTCTGTTTCAAATATCTTAACACATTTTTCAAGTATTTCCAATGCTCATCAGAGAAACAATAATTCTGAAATTGACTGAAAAACGAAATACAAAAACTTAAATCGGGTCGTGATCCCAACATTATATACATTAAGCAACCTAACAATTCTTTGTAAGGCCAATTTTTACTAATGTTATTCTGAGTACAAGATAATTGCAATTTTGGTTGCATCGGAGTATTTGAAGTACTACAAGTGAACATGTTAAATTTATGTAATACTTTAGAAATCAAATTTTTCTGTGAAATAAACAATTCATCTCCTTCTCTTCTAATTTCTAAACCAAGAAATGTTGTTATCATTTTTAAATTCAGTCATTTTAAATCTCTTAGATAGAGTATTCTTTACAAACTTCAATTCAACAATATCTTTTGAAAATAAAATAAGATCATCAACATACAAAAGTAAATAAGTATCATGAGTATAGTATAAACATGGATCCTTCTTTGATCTTTTAAAACCCAAATTGATTAAAAACTCATTAATACATTTATTCCAACACTTAGGTGAAACTTTCAAGCCATAAAGTGCTTTTTTAAGTTTACAAACTAAATTTTTCTCACCATCATCCATGCAAAGACCCTCAGGTATATGCATATAAACAGCCGACTCAAGTTTACCATTTAAAAATGCAGATTTAACGTCCATTTGCTGCAAATAAAGATCATATTCCAGGTATAGTGATAATAATATTCGGATGGTCTGCATCTTCGCTACAGGAGTGTAAACTTCTTCTTGCACTACACTTTGTCTAAACCCACGCACTACCAACCGAGCTTTCCGTTTCAAAAGGCCATTAATCACTTTTTCACTGAACACCCACTTGGAATCGAGGATTTCTTCATTTTCAGGTTGTCGCACTAGGTCCCAAGTATCATTTTCCTCAAGTGCTTTTAGCTCCTCTTCAATAGCATCATTCCACGAAGTATCTTTTTCCAAAGCTTCTTTGTAATTCTTAGGTAATTCCGATGAGATTCTTTCCATCGACAGAGCTGCAAATATATTTATCTCGTCTTCATCGTCCTCATCTTCTAGAACATAATCTTTCAAGGAACTAGGCATCTGTTTCTTCCTTTGATGTCGCTTGAAATTCTCGTCTGGTAGAATTTCTTGTTCACTTGTTTCTTCATGTGTATCACTTTCAACATTCGGCTTATTTTGCTCAGGTTTCAGACTTCATTTTCGATCTCAAATTTTATTATATTTTCCATCGTTTTTCCGGCTTCATTAAAAACTACATTTCCTCCATGAATTACTTTATTCAATTCCGCATCCCAAAGACGGTATCCGTTATCGGTATACCCTATCATTGTCAGCTTTTTGGAAATTGCATCTAATTTTGATTTACGAATTTCTTTTGGTATGAGATTATAAACATCACATCCAAAAACTCTAATTTTTTCTAAATTTGGTTTTTCATTGAACCAAATTTCTGCTGGTAGTTTTCCATTAGGCACTGCTTTCGTTGGTAATCGATTAATCAAATAGACTGCACTTCTGACAGCTTCTCCCCAGAATTCTTTATTACATTTAGAATCCAGAATTAGACATCTTGCTTTATCCAAAATAGTTCTATTATATCTTTCCGACATTCCATTTTGCTCGGGGTTATACGGTACTGTATACTGTATTTTTATGCCTTTTTCTTTACAAAATTGTCGAAATTCTTTCGATGAATATTCCCCTCCATTATCACATCTTAATTTGTCAATCTTCATGTTGAATTGGCTTCCAACTCTGGCAACATACTCTTTAAATTTTTCCGTCACTTCAATTTTATTTTTCAGTAAGTAACAAATACAGAAATGTGAATACTGATCTATAAATGTTACGAAATACTTCATTCCATCATAGGTAGAAGGACTAATACTGCATTCATCACTAGTAATTGTTTCTAATATTCGCTTCGCTTTTCTCTCTGGATCAATTTCTGGAAATGGGTGTTGGGTTTGTTTTGCCTGAACACATGTCTCACACAAACCCGGCGCTGGATATAAAGATGAATGTCCCATACGTCTATGCATTAACATCTGATTTTCAGCTTCTGTTACATTCGCTTGAATTTCAGGTCGAGCATACAATGAAATACAATACAGATTTCCTGTCATGCCTCCTGTCAGGATAGTTATTCCATTTTTCGAAATATAAACTTTCTTTTCTTAAAATGTAACCTCTAGACCTTTCTCCTCTAATTTCCTAACTGAAAGTAAATTATGTAATAAACCATTACATACCCAAGCCTTTTCCAGTCTGATATTATTTCCTGAAACAGTCTTTAAAAGCATGTCTCCTTCTGTTTCAGCTTGAATAGCCTGACCCTTTTTAGCAATATTTATCTTATATGAAACACATTTGTCATTTATTAATAGTTCTCTAAATTCAGATCTTACCAGATGATTTGTTGCCCCACTGTCAATAATGAATCTTATTTCTTGATGATTTGCATTCCCTACAAAACCCTCTTCTTCTGCATCTGCTAGGCTCAAAAAAGATATTTCTTCTGAATCTGTATGTTTTGAACTTGTTGTTACGTGAGCTCCATCTTTGGGCCTCCCAGATGATTTGTAACAATTAAAAGGAAAACTTCCTTCTCCACGACCTCTATAACCTCCTCTGGTACCATTATTTCCTCTCTTCCATCTTCCACCTCTCTTGTTTGAGTAAAAGGCTACATGGTTTGTGCCGTCTTCCTCAGTTTTACCTTATCGAGCCTCTTCCAATAATAATTTATTTTTGACAAAGTCGAGGGTGATCTTTGTTTCATCTTGGCTAAACATTACATCAATCGCAGTTGTAACTGACTGAAAACATTCGGGCATTGCAGACAATAAGTGTGAAATTATTTCTCTATCCTGCATGTTTCCTCCTGCTGACCTCAACTCTTCAACAGTCTGATCGAAAAGGTTTAAGAAAACAGCAAGTTTCTCCTTACCACTAAATTTTAAATTACTCAATTTTTTCTGTAGCATAACCTGACTAGAGATTCCTTTCATTTCCCAGGCTGTTTTTAAAACATTCATGACCTCTTTGGCTGTCTTTTTATGCTTCACATTTTGCAGTACATTATCAGCTAAACTTTGTATAATTATCATGCGAACTTTCACATCATTCTTTTTGAATACAGCTGCTTCTACAGGATCTTCTGGTGGTTCACTACTCAATACTTCCAAAACCGAACTTTATTCAGAACCACACATAGCAACAACTACACAAAAAAACATGGAAGGCATCATCACATATCTCCTTCTTCATCTTACAGTGTTACCAACCCAGCATTACGAAATTGCATACACTATTCTAATAAACAACAGGATGTGGCCCTGACTATGGATTTGCGTTGCACTTTGCGGCAATTCTATTTAAATATTTTTATATCATTCACGCTTTAAAGAATAAGACTATGTATTACTCATATTTAGCTGATGATGAGAGCAGTAGGACTCTCGAAACGTCCTAAGTTATGTTCAAATAAATAACATTTAAACAATTTGGATCGCTTAAGGCCTTTTTTCAAATTCAACCTTAACTACACTGGATCCTCCAGCAACTTTACAAATCAAGAAAATCCTTTGAGAAAGTGGAAATCATCGGGACAAGGTTTAAATTATTGTGTTCCTGAGTGTTCGCACACACAATTGCGCAATGGTGAACTGAAATTTTATTTATCTCCGAATCGCGAATGGGCGTAAGAAACTATGAAAAAGTTATCTCCTCAGTTTGCTTTTATGCAATACTACATACTATCAATCCTTGCACTCTTATGATATTTATCCAATTATTGTGCTGGACGATTCCAAATCATTGGCTGGTCAGTCTTGAAGCAGATACTTTCTGTGTTAATTTATATGCAAATTGCTGTTACCTGTTTTAATAAATTTTTACAGAATTCATGTAAAAAAACACAGACTTATTATTATATTAGCAAACATTAGAAATGAGCAGTTAGTGTTTTTCAAATTGTATAATGTTTGTACAGCATCAATATTAAATTATTAAAATTATATTTCAACAATATTATCATTGATAATAAATTGAAGACAAAATATCATGAATGAACCATTTATAATGAATTTTCGCTTATTTAAATGAATGATGCTTTCGGATAACTCGTATCTGGAAAGCAAATATTAAATCATCAAGCATGAATGATGCTGATTCCTTACTGAAGAATTCAAAACACACCAACTCAAGAAGTTTTTATGATAGTCACAAAGATTTATAAATTTATAAAAATAACTCGTAAATATCAGATGAAGTTATGTAAAATCACAGGAAAAATTAATATTGTTGATCAATTTCGATTCCATATTCAGACAACAATTAAACAGAACATACAAAAAGTACACCCGAACATATGTATTATCATCTCAAGTAGAAAACTATGTTTACACTTATAATAATTTACACATATCTTGACCAATACATTATACAAACTCGGATTTGTTCCATCACTAAATGTGCCAGGCGTTTCGCGCAAAGTAACTCCCGTAATTTTTTTATCTTCTTCGTTATTTTTAATTTCTTCTTCGTCGCTGACATGAAAACTTTGTACCAATTTTTTCCCTTTGCTCAAACTTTTGGATCTAAATACAGATAAATCAACTTCTAGAGATCCGCATCGAAGTACTACTGTTATTGTAACAAACTGTCTGCTAATTCTAGGTGCCAGTTTTGCAAAATACGTCAAAATTTGTTGATTGTCACGATTTTTAATACATTAGTAAATAAATGCCAAGTATCGCCACCAGGACGGCGCTCGCGCCGCGCACAACGCTACTGACAAAGCGTATATTCTGAACGAGCGAAAAGTTTGTAATCCGAGCCGAAGGCAAGGATTACGGTTCGTGAGTGTGGAATACGCCATTCTGAACATGTTGTAGACTATACTTTCTCTAACAAGGTTTTGGAAACTCACCAATATTTCAGAGGAAACTTAAAAAATTAATTAATGTCAAACGTCAAATACAGATATGAATACTTGAATTGTTAGGAAGTAACCATGGTAGTAGCCAAACTAACAGCTTCTGATTCGTCGAAATGATTCTAAAGGCTTACAGAATCATTCTAAACGGCATACGGAATCATTCTAAACGATTTTTTAGAATGTCATTCGTTCCAACTTAATTTTTAGTTATGGAATATGCAAGTTCCAAAACAGTGTTGGAGAAATAATTTTTCGGGGTTGTTCAATGCACTGTTGTAGCATTCCAGCACGAAACAATATTTAATTTTCAGCGAAATGTGGATTTTCACTCTGGCTTTCCATGTAGTAACGTGCATTGACTGCTGTGCGATCTGGCTAGTGACGTCACGCGTAAATGGCGCGCACTCGGCACCGTTTGGAATTCGTGTTTCGGTGGAGTTGATATTATTGCACTAAACATTGTTCTAAAAATGTTATTATTATTATAAATATGTTCTTTTCCGATTGACTTTAAAAGTACGACTTAATTGACAGTTTACAGTCTGTAAAGTGACACTTTTACTGCCTAGAAGTGTCGTTTCCACAGCAACCGCCCAACATACGCATTAAAACTTGGCAACCGGTCAACAAATGCATAGCAACATAATTTGATGGCGATGACATTTTTCAAAAATATTGAAATTAATCATAAAATTAATCAAATTCAAACAATCGACAAAAAAATTATGTGTTCAACACAGCTGAAATGAAGATTTACTGCCTTGCCTAGATTCATAGACTCGGCTACGCCTCGTCTCTGTAACTCTAGCCGCGTCAGTAAATCTTCTATTTTTACTTACTTGTACTAAAGTATTGTTTTGAGCATTTCTGAATCTATTTTGACTATTTTTGGCTTGATGTCAATACGTATGATCGTTCGTGCGTGCGTGCGTGCGTAACTCGCAAATCTCAAAACTGATTGAACGTATAATTTTGAAATTTTGTATTTAAGACTGGTATAGGGTCCAGTTGTGCACCTCGCATTATGGTTCCAATCGTCTGTACCAGAAGTGCACTTTACTTGAAACTTTTTTCGGATTTTGTCTAATAAATCAAGAATGATCAACCGTAGAATCTCGAAATTTAGTATTTGAACTTGATGATGTATCAGAATGGTTATTTACTAATTTTGTATGAATCGGCCAAGCCAGGAGTGCACTTTACTTGAAACTTTTTTCATTTTTTTTTTTGCATAAATCTAGAATAATCAGCCATAGCATATTGAAATTTAGTGTTTGAACTTGTTGTAGCATCAAAATAGTTATCTACTATTTTTGTATCAATCGGCTGAGCCGGAAGTGCACTTTATATGTATAACAGACATTCAGAATTTGCCGTATAAAACAATCAGTTTAATTGAAATGATAAGGTAGGCATTGATAATCTGTTGTCAATTTTTTGATTTTGTTTGACATAGTAAATACATGTCAAAATATTATTAAAATTTTGTGAAACAAATAACGAGTGTTTCAGAATTTTTATATTAAAATTATATTAATTATAATCTGAAGTGACAGAAAACTTCATTGAATAAATTTTTTGTATATATCAAATGATGTACAAGTAAGTCACGTGATGTTCACGTTAGATTTTTTTGCCTAGTTAAACAATATCTATTTTTGCAGTACAAAGTACAAATTTATTGACAGTTTATTGTCTGTAAAGTGACACTTTTACAGGCAGTAAAAGTGTCGTTCCCACAGCAACTGCCCAACAGACGCACAAAAACTTCACAACCGATCAACATAATTTGATAGCGATAACATTTCTCAAAAACATTGAAATTAATCATAAAATTTATCAAATTTAAACAATCGGCAAAAGAATTATGTGTTTACAAGGCAAAAAATAAAGATTTTTTGTATACTTGATGGAAAACATAAGGTTAAATATGTAGAAATCAGTGCCAGTTTACCAGTTAGCAACACTTTACTAATTAGCAACAAAAACGCATTATAACACGCGCTCAAATGACAGCTTCAACCTAATTAAGAAAAAATTACACATTAAACATATATATAACATCACTAAAATTATCTCAATTTCGCCGGAAACAAATGTAAAGTCGCTTCTTTAGATGCATCCAGAATTTTGCGAGAATCTTTAGCTTTCTGACTTTTCTGACAAATTAATTTCTAATATTGTTTATTTGTTACTATGCCTTTGCTTGGCAGTTGTCAAAACCGTTACTACGTTTTTGCAAGAGCACAACCTTGCTTAGTATTTCTGTAGAAAATTGTTTCTATTCTTGGTGTCTTCACTCAAGTCTTCCCATCAAGTATACAGAAAAATAGCATGTTCAACACGTAAGAAAAGCGATATTACTTTAGTCGTGTAAATTTGAAACATTTACACTCTCAAGTAAACTCTCACTTTTCTCTACTTATCAAACAATCTATTATTACTGCCTTGCCCATATTCATAGACTCGGCTACGCCTTGTCTATGAAACTCTAGCCGCGTCAGAAAATTTTCTATTTTTTTTTTGCCAAGTTAAACAAATAACTATTGTTTTAGGTCGTTTATTAATTTTATATGAGTTTTCAGAATTCGAAAAAGAATCTATTGAACATTATCCGGATTGTTGGTAAATGCTAACTTGGATCATAATTACAATAAATTATTGAATGAAAAACGAATTCAAACAAACATTAGTGTGGGCTAATAACAAGATGCTTCACATGTGAGCCTGTAGCTTTAAGATGTACTAAATTTGATAACAATTGAATAATTTCTTTATTCGGAACGTTGTGTAAATGTCTACATCAAATAAATACAATTGGATTTCGAAATTAGTCTTTCAATAATAAATCATTTAGAGCTTATTTCTGTAATCATTTCAAATAACAATCGCATTGGCTGAATTAGAATATATGCTAAATAGTAATCTAGACACATTGTGTGCGGCGTAACCGCTTGACACATTTGCCATGATGCATTGCAGGATTGGTTTACTCACTTTTATAATGTATTAGAATATTGAAGACATCTTATTAAAAAAATTTTCTGGAAGTAATTTGCTCTGATGAAATTTATCACTTGATTACTCTTGTTTCCAAATAAAACGCATATATCTAAATAATATAATAATGTAACCCAAGGTGTGAAAAAATTACCAAAAAAAATCTCACATTACGTGCGCTGCAATATAATCTTTCATCTCTTGAAATTTATTACATCAGATATTGATGACGCTATCTATTCATAGAGCTACGTACTAATCAACATATTTTGATAGTTAAGGTTATGTTTCGAACAAAAATGTGAAATATTAATATATGTCCACCGGTGAAAAGCCGGCTCGGGCTGCTAGTCAGTAACTCGGATTGTTGAAAAATATACATGATGCCATTTGAAGCAACGCAATTTTTTATACTAGCTTGAGTATCACCGATCAAAGAAGTTATCTGTAGCAAGGATGAATTTTTCTATTTGTTTCGTTATTAATAGGTTTCAAAAATCACGTATACACCGAAAAAGAAGTTTTTTTTGATGCCCATTTCACACTATGTACAAATGAATTAATTCTGAAATTTTGTTGAACAAATATTTGTATAACTCTGTAACTCAAGAACCCGTCGATAACTCTAGCTCTATTTTATTCAGCTGATTTTTTATTAGTTCAATAATTTATTTTGCAGGAAAAACATACTTTTTCAAAGGCAAAGGCTTCTGGAAATTCAATGATTTACGCATGCGAGTAGAAAACGAACAACAAACCCTTTCGGCGCCGTTTTGGATGGGCTGTCCCAGACCCTTAGAAGGGCCCAACACACGCACAAAGGAAAAATTCACTGGGGAACCTGTAAATAAGTCTTCAAAGCATTTTAATATAATATCAATATTTTTAATTATGTTATGTTCAAAATTTTGGACCTGGGTAACATAGTCTTTTATTATTCATAATTTATTTAATTGTCTTTTTTCAATCCTTGAATCCATTCTCTTTCAAGTGTTACAGCTTCGTAAGTTCTTGGAGACTGATAGATTTGTTGGCGAATTTTACAGAACATTTGTAAAAAATTATAAAAAGTTCTGAATTATATTTCGTAGTACACTGCCCATTTTCAGCAACTTCAATTATACTTTTTGCTTGAATAATAACAATATATGTGCAATGTAAGTATTTTAAGTTTTTATAAGCATTTTCTTACTTCAAACTCAAGGATCTTCTGGTTGTAAATCTGTTTTTAAAACAGAATTTTTTATAGGAAATGTGCTCTTAATTTATGTAATTTGAATCAAATATTTTGGATCTGCAATAATGCCAAATGATTTTCTGAACCAATTTAAAGTGGAAGCAAAATCATATTTAGTAACCGATATTGAAAATTTTCAAATTTCCAGAGAAAATCTCAATTGAAAAAGCAAAAATTGTTTATTCCGTTTATGTAATTTTCGTTGGCTGACTGTATACATCTGTTTAAACAGGGCAAGCCGACAAAACCTGTGATATTTTACTGAATAAGTCAATAATTTGGCAAATTTGATACGTCTTTAATTGTTAAACATTATTATAATGTTTAACCGCATTTTTTTTAGTGATGATTATGATAATAATTATTATTTATTTTGAATGAATTGTAAAATGAATGAAAATAAATTGGAAATGTAATATGTATAAGACAATTTTATGTATATTTTATTCCAAATATTGTATCTTTCCTAAATAATAAATTCAATTTAAATGAGTATAAATGCTGTGTTAGCTTTTTGCGAATGAGTAATATAATTTGTTTCACTTCGTGAATAATTTGACTGTTCGAACATCTTGCATCGATCATCGCATTCTGTATCCCGCACCTGAGCGGACATCAGAGGCAAGATGAAACCCTCGTCGACGTGGGCCCAGCTGAACGAATATTAGCAGAACTCCAGCGACTTCGAGAAGACCGTAGAGAATCTGAGAATCAGATAATACAACAGAATATTCCAAGGCCAATGGGTTACATGAATTTTAGTAATTCCTTGTAGAATGAAAGTCAACAACAATTCCTTACCCCAAAAACAATATTACACCATAATATTACTCAAAACCTAGTACATCCTAACAAATATGACAAAATTTTTCTACTAGCTAAAATCTACCCAAACCTACCCCTATGAGTATCTCAGCAAGAAATTCAACAGCACAATATCGTACTAGAATAGGCCTATACAGACCGATACAAAACCTATACGGACAAAACCGCGAAGAATTTTTGAGCATAAATGAAACTGATACATCTGTAGATAAATCACACAATTATGAGCTCTATGACATTGTGGAACAGACAAATCAAGTTTCGGACGACACATCTGCTTCAAATATTCCGCAAAACATTCACAATGTAGACGGTATTAATTTTTAAGTCATGATCATTGGTTTCCTGAAAACCATTCGAAAGTATCAATGGATACAGAAAGCACAAAATCGTTTATTAGACCTGAAATCGCTCCTAAATATTGTTACAAATGTGAAATAGTTTAAGTAATTAGTTCACATTATTGTATATTTGGATTCTTTATTTAGCCAATAATTTATTATAAGTTTAATGTAAACCTAGTTAGCATTGACAAAATCGATGTTCAATTGTCGGACGTGATTGACAGCATATGGTTACTAGATGTTCGGTGGTTGCCAGGCAACAACTGTTAGACATTTGAATGTTGGCCCATTGTTGGATCAGGATATATATAAAAAACGTGAACTGGGAGTCAGCCATTCAGTACGAGTAACTGTGAGCGAAATTGTAATCATACGAGTTAATAAAGTAAATATTGGCACTGTAACCTGTGTGAATAGATTATTCACAATAAAATTTGTGACAAATTAGAGACAGAAAGGAACATGCTATATATGTAAAAGAAGATCATAAAGAAGAAAGATTAGAGTTACACACAGAACATGCGATGATAGTTAGAGATAAATTGATGGCAACTGAATAAATTAACTGGATTCGAGATTCTGGATGTACGAAACATATGACAACAAAAGAATGCTGTTTAAAGAATACCAAGGAGGAAGAAAAGCTAGTAAATGTTGCCGAAGAAGAAAGAATGATTAAAACAATAAGCAAAGGAGATATTAGAACAACTACAAAGATAAATGGAGAAATATCAAATCTCAAATTGAAAAATGTTCTATACGTGCCTAAACTGAGAGAAAATCTAATGTCAGTTTCAAGTATAGTTAAAAACGGAAATGAAGCTGTTTTGAAAAGAAATGGAGCTTATATTTATTCTGATATAGGTGAACTAATCCGTCAAGGTCAACTTGAAGACGACATGTTTGTTGTAAAAATATCGCGAAGAACTGAAGATGGCATGGAAAATAAAGAATGTTTTAGAGTCAATGAAAATTCAATAAAACTTTTGCATAGAAGATTAGGTCATACAAATAATAATTACAAAAAGAGAGAAAAAATTGCCAAATAAGTGTGAAGATTTTCATATTTATCTAACAACTATTAAAACGCCTAAAACGTATGATGATGCAATGAAAACAGAAGAAAGAATCGAATGGAAAAAAGCTTTGGATGAAGAGATACATTCAATGAGCTCATACAAAATATGGGAGTTAGAACCAAGACTAGAAAATATTAAAATTATAAAAAGCAAGTGGATTTATAGAGTAAAAACTGACAAATTGGACAGAAATTCAAAGCAAAATCAGTGGCAGCTGGATATGATCAGAAACAAGGAATTGATTTCGAAGAAAGCTTCAGTATATTGCTGATTATAAAAGGGTTTGTTTATTGAAGAAGAGTATTTACGGACTACCACAGTCGGGAAGATGTCGGTATTTCAAGTTTAAGCAAACTTTGGAAAATATTGGATTGCATCCAGCGAAACCAGATTCTTGTGTATTTATTAAAAGAACTAAAATTTCTTATATGATCGTTGGGATATATGTTGATGACTTTCTGGTTATTGCTGATTCTGAAGAAACAATAACAAATTTTGTCAATATGATCGAAACAACTGTGCTGGGTCATTTCGTAATTTACAACAAGAAGTGTAGATGAACTGTTCGTCTAGCGATTAGCGTGCTTGCTCGCTGCGCCAACGATCGAGGCTCGGGACCGCATCAAGTAAACTTTTATATTTTTATTTTTGATTTAAAATTCGTATGCAACAAGTCGAGACTGAAAAATTAAATACCTAATGGATAGGCAGTATATAAAGCCTCCGATTTCGAAGAGAAGTCAGTTGAACTGTAACGCCTTCCTACAGTTGAGCTCTCCAGAGCTGGGCTGTAGCGACTTCCTACAGCCCACCTGCTCTCTAGGCTAGTGGACAGCCTCCGAGTTAGCAGCCAGCGGCGTTCGTCAGACTAAGGATAAGCAAACCGATACCTAGTGCCCGACTTGCGTCTTCCAAGTCTCCGTCCTAGTATCCAGTTCGCGTTTTCCGAGCTACACCCTAATTCCGACTCGCGTCTTCCGATTTAGCGTCCTGTTATGCAGCTCGCATCTTCCGAGCTACATCCTAGTGTTCCGACTCGCGTCTTCCGATTCAATGTCCTTCACTTCTGTTTCAGTGGATCTGCGTTGTCAAGTACGCAAAAGTATCAGTGAGTCAGTATACTCAATTAGTAAGTGTTCTCCGTCAGTCCGTTAGTATACTCAGTCAGTTAGTATACTCAGTCAGTTAGTACACTCCGTCAGTCAATATACTCAGTCAGTCAGTCAGTCAGTACAGTACAGTCAGTAGTCAGTCGGTATACTGAATCAGTCAGTAGTCAGTCAGTATACTGTATCAGTTAGTAGATTCAGTCAAGTAGTCGATTATTTAGACAAGCGGTCAATCACTAGATTGTTTCAGTTGTTTTGTTGGCATACTATTTGACATTGTTGAGATGGATTATATTATTGCTGTTATTTGTGTATTATTTTTTGTGTTTATTTTCAACTATATTAAATAGAAATATTTTATTTTTTGGTAAAAGCTGTTACTCTTTTGTTGCGTGTACCTCGTTCTCCTATTTCAGCAAGATTTCAGAAGCCTGGACATCATATCTCCACAGAGCTACCTTGGCACGTACAACTGACTATCGCTCCGTTAGTAAATGGCGCCCGAGAATTAAGTAAAAGTTAGCGATAGGGCCAAACAGTACGTCACATATTTCTGACGTTCCAAGCGGGAACGTCACACAACATTCAAAATAAAAGAAACAACGAAGACAAATATGTTCCTGAGTATAAAAATTGAAAGACAGAATGGTATAATTACACTTAGTCAGAAGGAATATCCACAGAAAATTTTGGAGAAATACAATATGATTAATTGCAATTCTGTGAAAACACCTGGTAAATTTTCGATGAAGATCTATCAAGAGGCCATTGGTTCATTGATGTATTTATCTATTAGAACTCGGCCAGATATTTCATTTACAGTTAGTTATCTATCACAGTACTGCAAAGATCCAAGAGAAATATACTGGACCGCCTTGAAATGAGTTTTAAGATATTTAAAAGATGCGGAAGATTATATTTTATTGTTTGAAAAATCTGATGGACAAATTAAAATAACATCAGATGCAAGTTGAAGTACAACTTACGATGGCAAATCATTTGGTGGATATACCATACAATACGGTAAATCATTATTGAGTTGGAGAAGTAGTAAGCAAAAGATTGTCGCCTTATCAACAATGGAAGCAGAATCAATATCCGCATGCGATGCCATTGGTTGTGGAATCTGGATTAAGTCTTTATTAAAAGATATAACTGGAAGAGAACCTGACAAAGTAAATAATAATACTGATTCACACGCATTCGTGAATTGGACCGCAAATCCAGAAGTTAGTGTTCGCACTAGACATATCAACAGACAATATTATTTCATCAAAGATGAACTGGAAAGAGGCAACTTTATCATGCAGTATAAAAATAACAAAAATCTTGAAGCAGATATGATGACAAAAAATTTGAACTCAGAGACTTTATTAAAACATGTAACAAATTTGAACGTAATGAATTGTGTTTGAAAATTAGAAATAAGTAATATTAATGATCACAAAGAAACAGAGGGATTTGTTGCAATATTTTTAAATTCTTTGAGATCATTTTTATAATATTTTTTTAGTTAGCGATGAATGTTTTGTTTATATGAAAAAATAAGAAGTTTTGACGTTTGAAAGAATTCTATGAATAATTAGAAATAAAGGTTAAAAAGTGCTGTAATTATTTTGATTTGTATCATTAGTATCTCCATTCACCGTTCTCCTATTATGCTTTTAAAATCTTTCATAAGGCGTACAATTAATAGAAATACATAAAAAAGATCTAATGGAATGAAGTGATTCGTGCAGCACTTCCTCCCAATCTGTAGGTCGTAGATTTCGAGTTTTTAAAGCCAGATTAATGGTTTTCTATATTATCCCATTATATCGCTCAATTTGACCATTTCCTTGTGGTTATACAGAGGAAGAGGTTCTTTCAAGTCGACATTAATGGCCAGTTGCACCGTTCTAGCTTAAATTTCAAGTTTCACTTAAACAAAAAATATCGAATCAGAATAATGGCAGCAATGTTTATGTCACATTTGACTTTCGAGTCTTGATACGATATTGTTCAATTAAGTGACACTTAAAATTAAAGGGACAGTGGTGCAACTGGCCATAAGTCTTTCGAAAGGAGCAGTAGCCTTTATAAGGCATCCTTGTTGCTTATGAAACCTGGGCTTTACTTCAGCAAATATTGGACGAGAAGATGTCATTTTCTTGATGTCATTAATGGTATACGTCAAATTCTTACTGCGTATCCAATGAAACATTCCTGTGATTCCGGGGTGACAAAGTGACTGATGTAAGTTGAATAATTTAGTATTAGTTGTCCCACAACAATACCTTGAGAGTGCATCCGCTGCAACTTTCACTTTGCCAGGACAGTAAACTATTTCGTAGTGAAAAGGAGCTAGCTCCAATCGTTATCTCATTATTTTATCATTCTTCATTTTACTGACATGCGTTTTGCTAAATATGAATGAAAGAGCTTGCTGATCAGTAATGAGATAAGAAATGATTTCCATTTGTTCAATGCTTTTACTATTGCTGCCGCCTCCTTTTCAATAGAAGAATGTAATTTTTCTGAATTTTACAGAGTCTGACAAAAGAATGCAACTGGATGACCGGCTTGACTTAATGTTGCTGCTATAGCTACATTTGAAGAATCAGTTTCTACTATCAAAGGGATATTGTTATCAACAGTCGTAACGGCTCAAAATCTTCCACAGCTTTTTTACTCAGAGGAAAAGACCTGCTTTCGGTTAAAGATCTAATTTTATCAGAAAATCTTGGTATCCATTTATAGTATGGGAGGTAGCGTTATGTTTGAACGAATCATTTCATACCGACTGAAAATCATAATAATAATAGTTTTCCCCTACTACAGTTGAGTTATGAGCGTCAGCTGCCGCACCCACGGTGGAGCTGAAGGTAACAACATATGAAAGTGGTCAAAAAAAAATTCTAGTGATTTCATACCGTGCCAAAATTAATGATATAATTTTTCAGACGATTTCCAACTGAAAAATAATAGTCAGCTGTCTTGAAAGAAGGGGGTTATATGTCAGTCGTGTGTATAAACTTATCAAAATTTTTTAGAAAAAAATTCATTTCATACCGTATAAATTTTTTACAGCTGAATCTTCATACTTCTTGAAGAATAAAAACAATAGTCCGCTGTATTATTGACGGGGGTAAGACCATCAGTCGGCGTCATAAACATTCCGCGCGCTCAGCCCATCTAAGCGTTGCACGATTACTTTTGCAAATAAATTGACGATTTTCACACTTACTACTAGATTCAGTTTATATTGTGCTGTATTGATGAAACATCTTCAAAATGTCTGCAAGAACAGAGCCAATTTGGGTATTTTGTTTTAGAAGAAGCGAACCGCTTCATTCATTTACTGGAAAGTATTTACAAAAATGTAAAAGCATTTTAGAAATACGCAATAAAAATGATTTATGCATGAAAGACGCTAAAGTGCCACTGGATATAAACGATAACCAAAAATATCATGCTCAATGTTAAAATTCATTGCATTACCTAAAAAACATCATTTAAGTGTTGTGTCTGAGTCATCATCACACGAATCAAGGTAAGTCGAAAACACTCGTCAATGGTAAATATTGATCACTTTTCCATAGACTATTCCTTGCTCCAATACACTTTTCGAGTATACTCATAACTTGGAACTCTACTTCAAGCATTTTATCTACTATAAAATTTTGTTTTGATAATGAATTAAAATAAATTTCTCCGATTTATCATAATTATTTCACCAATTAATGATGAAATACAATCGCATTATTAACAAAAAATGTTTGTTTTTCAGTCTTCAAAAAAATACTGAAAATAGTGACCAGCATATTGCTGTCACCAACAACAACGCGCCTAATGTCAATGTTGGAGTAAGCACAAGTAGTCAATCTCATACAAATGGAGATATTTTTGTTAATGTAATATCATCGACAGCTCTATAGACAGTTGCAACGAAAATGATTGCATAACAGACACTACAGAAGACCTGAACGATTTCGATCAATAAATAAATATATGTATAATCTAAAATCGTCGTGACTTCATAAATATGGAAAGTTTAATAAAAACTTGTTCATACCACATAAAACATGATTTTTATCATAAATTATCATAATACTACCTGAAATAGAAATATAATTTCATTGGTAATGAGAATACAAATCATCGTCAGTTCAATGTATGTTGGTGTGAAGATCGTCAATTTATTTGCAAAAGTAATCGTGCAACGCTTAGATAAGCTGAGCGCGGCATGTTTATGACGCCGACTGACGGTCTTACCTCCATTAATATTGCAGTGGACGATTGTTTTTATTTTACAAGAAGTATGAAGATTCAGCAGTAAAAAATTTTTTATAACATTGAGAATGATATTTTTGATCATCGTTTATATCCACTGACACTTTAGCGTCTTTCATGCATAAATAATTTTTTAGCGTATTTCTAAAATGTTTTTACATTTTTCTAAATACTTTTCAGTGAATAAATAAAGCGATTCGCTTCTTTTAAAACAAAATACATTAATTAGCTTTGTTCTTGCAGACATTTTGAACACTGGATGTTTCATCAATACAGCACAACATAAACTGAATCTAGTAGTAAGTATAAAGATCGTCAATTTATTTGCAAAAGTAATCCTGCAACGCTTAGATGAGCTGAGCGCGCGGCATGTTTATGACGCCGACTGACGGTCTTACCCCCGTTAATAATACAGCGGACGATTGTTTTTATTTTTCAAGAAGTATGAAGATTCAGCTGTAAAAAATGTATATGGTATGAAATGAATTTTTTTCTAAAAATTTTGATAAGTTTATACACACGACTGACATATAACCCCCCTCTTTCAAAACCGCTGACTACTATTTTTCAGTTGGAAATTGTCTGAAAAATCATATCATAAATTTTGGCACGGTATGAAATCACTAAAACGGAATTTTTTTTTGACCACTTTCATATGTTGTTACCTTCAGCTCCACCGCGGGTGCGGCAGCTGACGCTCATACCTCAACTGTAGTAGGGGAAAATTATTATTATTATGATTTTCAGTCGGTATGAAATGACTCGTTCAAACACAACGCTACCTCCCGTACTATTAGAATAGTGAGCGAATAATCCCAGTATTTAAGAGGAAGTATCATGAGGCAAAGGTAATTCAAGAAGTGACTTCAGTCGATCCGAATCTGTGTGATACCAAGGGACCAAGTAGCTTGATGGATGACTTTGAAAATTGACATTTTTCTTTATTTATTGTTAAATCATATTTTCTAAGGGCTACTAAAAGCTTTTCCAAATTACAATTATGTTCAGCTAGATTTCGACCATATACAGTAATATCGTCCAAATAGGCGTAAACCCCAGAAATATTTTCGTTTGTTATTGCTTCGTCAATTACTCGCTGGAAACATGCTACTCCGTTAGTCACATTGAAGGGTATTCTATTAAAAGGATATAGTCGACCAAGAGCTTCAAAAGCAGTACATTGTTTTTCTTTTTCATGAATTGGTATTTGACGATATTATAGGAAGCAACGTTAGTTATCAAATCGTCAATATTTGGTAAAGGATAAGCATCTAGTAAAGTGAATCTATTTATAGTCAGCGAATAGTCAATGAAATTCATTTGCAACAACGATTACTTGAGCGCTCCAAGGGGAAGAACTTTCTTCAATAACCCCGTCAGCAAGGAGTTTACTAATTTCTTTTTCCGAATAGAGTTTAATTTTGTTCCGTTTCAAAAATTCATAGTTTATAAAACTTATAGAACTTCCGGTATCTATTAGGCAGTTTGAAAATATTCCATTGACTTTAGCTTTGACAATAACCTTTTGAAGTAAGAAATGTAGGACACTGTAGAGTGATATTTAAAGTTTGACCGTGAAACAGAATTTGATAAATTTCACAAAAATACAAATTCAGGGGTCGGTTTTTACACCATCATCCTGAATAAGGCAGCAACCGTAGACATGTGTTTCGTCCTTATTAGGGCTCTTCAGTACGGTATAGCAAGCCGCAGATAGTCGGACTTGTGGCCGCGATACTATTGAAAAGTAAGTTGGTACATGGCATGCAGAGAAATTAATCTGCAGCAGTGCCATCTACCATAATACAGCCGAGGTGCATTGAAGAAATGCAGGACACTGTAAAGTGACCTTTAAAGGTCTCTTATTCTCTAATAATCGTTGCCTAATATGCGAAGAAAGTAAACCATTAATAAATGCGTCACGAATATATTCGTCCCGGTATACTAGAGCATTAACTGCTTTAAACTCACAATCTTCACTCAAAGTTTTTAGATTCTGAACAAACTGATCAATAGTCTCTTCCTGTTGATGTTTTCTGATAGCCAGCAGATGATGAGCAAATATTTCATTTTTCTTTTTCACATACGTAGAATTTAAAATATCAATGGCAGATTTATACTGCATTCACTTATCAAATCATATAAATCATGTCCTAAGTAATTAATTAGTACTTTGAGTTTGTCTCCGTCATCTTTTAATTCAATTATCTGAAGAAAATTTCCAAAAGTCGTCAACCAGTGTGTCTATTCTTTTCCAGCAGATGAGGAGTTGGGATCTGTTTCGAATCTTGTCGGTCTCAAGTACTTCTCCATACTTTGCGTGTTGTGGGTTCCATATATTTCAACTAATAAAATTGTAATGAAACTAGAATATACCTAATCAGGTTTTTATTAGTTGAAAACGTCAACTTATCAATCTAATGAAAAACATGAGATATTTCATTTAAACTACTTTGATAACAATATTTTATACAAATACAAATCTAGAAAGCTACCACAGTTACAGTTGGTTCATTGGATAAATACATTAAAAATCAATTTTAAATCTAATTTAGTAAAACTTATCTCTTTTAGATTTCTAAATACTACTATAGCTGGAAGTGTACAGATGAGAATTTTAAATTATGAATATCATATTTCTGAAGTTGTATAAAGCGACAAAGTATTTTATTCATGTCAATCAATTATTGGGATCTGTCATTCTACAAATTCGACATCGTGCTCAAGAATTGGATATTTCGAAAGATTATAAAGTTCCATTGACAAAAGAACTAAAGCCTCTTAACTACACGCAGCGAAAATAATTTGTTGAACAGATTATCGAACTACGAGTGGATGTTGATTTTTCAAACAAAATCATTTCCCGCGATGACGCTTATTTTCCTGCTTATTTTAATCTTGATGGCTTCGTTAATCGTGAGAATTGTTGCATTTGGGACTCAGCAAATCCACGAGTTATTATTGAGAAACAAATGCATCCACAACGTGTCACTATTTGGTAAAAATTTTGGGCTAGAGGCAGTATCGAGCGATTTTTCTTCGAAGAAACAGCCAGGAAAACAGCCGTGAAGACCATTTGCTCTATATAATATTCCATACATAACCCTTGTACTGTATACTTCATGATTCAATAAAAAATTCATAAATTTTAATCTAAAACCAGTTTTCTATCAAAATTAGACAACTCTTTAATTTACTTTATACTTAATGATTCAATAAAAAACTCAATTTTTAATTTAAAACATGTTTTCTATCAAAATTAGTTCTTGCGTGAATTTTGGGACATTTTTATATCATAATTTCATATTCTCATTATGAATTTCAGTAAATTTCTCTATCAAATATTTTTCATCTGAAATATCAAATTTAAATTCTTGTGTATCCCGCCGTAATCACTGACCTTCCATAAGCCCTCCTTGCTAGCCTCACTCCAAATCAAGATTAGACTATGGAATGAACTGGACAGAGAGAACCAGACAACTTGTATTTCCGGGTAATGTTTCACCTTTTTAATACCCACAATCAAATTAGAACAAAATTATATGCTCATGAATCTATGAAATTTGCTGAAGTACCTGAAAAGACAGTAGATTTTGTAAGAATATTTTTTTAAATATTTGACGTTTGACCCAGTTTGAATTTTCGTTCCCTTCAAAGTGTCAATTTCCAAGTGAAGTTAGCTCTCGCATTATATCAAGGTCATTTACGTCAAACGTCAAAGTTCCAACTGGAGCAAAGAGAAAAGTGAAAAATGGGAACAGACACAAAACAGCCTTTGATTGAAAAGAAAATTTTATATATAGGGACGAAAAATGTTTATTTCACACCAGGCACAAAGGTAAAGAGTCTATTTCTTCTAAGAGAAACACAGAAACTTTGTTTTAGGTTTACTTTCATTTCCAAACTCGACTTTGCGATGATGAAAAGACTGTTATAGATGATTCTCGCAAAATGGGGATCGCGAAACCGATGGAGTTAATTCTCGGAAAAAAATTTAAACTAGAAGTTTGGGAGACTATTGTACAAATGATGTCTTTGAATGAAGTTGCTCAATTTAGAGTTGATAAAAGTGTAAATTATTGTTCTATCTGTTTATTTGGTTTTTAACTATAACAAAGCTATTTCTAGTTAGTTCCAGAGTATCCTTTCGTGTCAAAAACTCTTCGAGATGTACAGAAACCAAATTCGGAACGCAGTCGACATTGTTGTGGCATGACTTTACAAAATGAAGGTGTTGGTTACAAAGATTTGAATTATTTACTTAAAGAACCTCAAGACTTGGAATTTATAATCGAATTGATGAAAGTTGAATCTCCTGAAGAGTACACGAAAGAATCATGGCAATTAAATGAAGATGAAAAGCTAGATATGATTCCATCTCTTAAAGAAAAAGGAAATCTAGCATTTAAAAATAACGACTATAACAAAGCAAGTCAATGTTATGCTACTGCTATTGGTTTTCTTGAACAGCTTAGCCTGAAGTAAATTATGATAAATGAAGCCTAACTAAGTGGAAATAAACTAGTTTTTTTGCAGAGAAAAGCCTCATGAGATAGAATGGAAAAAATTTCAAGAACAAAAAGTACCTTTATTGTTGAATTTTTCGCAATGCAAACTTTTGGAAGGCGACTATTATGCAGTTATTGAGCACTGTAATTCTGTTATAGAAATAGAACCAGGTATTTTATTTTTGTTACACGTACACCGAAAATAGTTGTTAATTCCAAACCATGGGAACAATTATCATTAATTCCCTGTGGACAGAGAATTAATGATTTATACTTCTCTGTCAAGAGGGAAGAAATTATAATTGTGGATCATATATACGGTTGGTATTTTTTAATTTCATTATTTTATGTCAAATTCACATTTGGAAAGAATTTGCATTATGAAATGTGTTCGTTATAGTATTTATATCAATCAATAGTATAAGTTATGTTTCGTAGTATTAGTTTACTGTAAATGTGATCACAATAACAAAAATTTATTTGTAAAATCGATAAGATAGTTTCAGTACATTCAAACTTATTATTGCACGATTGGGCCTTTTCATGTGTTTACCGGCCCTCTATTCGAGGTGATATGTTGATTTTACCGTGCAAACTGTGGTTACTATGGTTTTGCCGACTTACCGCCCATTGGCAAAGGCGGTAAGTTAAAAATTCACAAAAAAATGTCAAACATGACAGCTGACAGCGACTAAAAAATCACTGCAAAAAATTTTGTAAGCATCACGGTCGACAATAGTACCGATTTTGCATAATATTTGGAAACCTCGCCAAAGCTCGGCCTCCAAACTATTATTCTCAATCGGTAAACTGTACTTACTGACCTTAATATTTAAATAACTATTAAAAAGCTCGGTAATGGGATGCTTCAGTGCACTTGCTACAAAAATTATCGTATGCAACACGGACACTGAACGACCGTCATTAATGTCACGAATGAAGTTGGCTGCACAAGTTACACTCTTGCTTTCATCGAGTGCAGTCAACTTCATCCTGGACAATAATGACGGTCGTTCGGTCCTTGTAGCATAATATAATATTATTTATTTTAAATTTGTATATGTTCAGCAATTATAGTGAGAGATTAATTATATACTCAAATAATTATTTCTAGAGAACGTAAAAGCGCTATTTAGGCGCGCTAAGGCTCACTTAGGGGCTTGGAATCCTCAAGAAGCTCGTAAAGACTTTCAGAAAGTAGCAGAACTTGATCCAAGTTTGCTAACAACTGTGAACAAGCATATAAAAGAGCTGGAAGAACAAGAAAAACAAAAAACTCAACAGGATAAACAAAAGTACAAAAATCTATTCTCATGAATTGTTTCTAATAATCTATTTATTTGTTTTGAAATAATATATGTAATGGAATTATTATATGGAAAAAATAATAACAATTTTTAATAAATAAAGTTTATTTAACATTCAATGTTTTCGGTTATTATGTGAATTCGTCAGAAAAAGCGACACTTAGTGAATCAAAAAATAAATTTTGTCATTTGCACAACAAAGACTTATTTTTTTCATAAGTTTAAAACTCAATGCACCATGGCGAAAATAGATTATTTATCAAAGAACTAAAATTAATTAGAATATAAGAAGAAGGAACTATTTAAATATGAAGGCATAAAACTGTTCAATAATTTCAAGGCGCTATTGTACTTTTAATTTGAAAATCGATAAAATTGTTGAATCGGATTTTTTAAATATTTAATGGATAACAATGTTTTTACAAGATAAAGTAAATTATGATTCTCATTAGCGGGCTCAGAAAAAAATAGACTACCAATCTAGATAATTTTTAAAATACTAATAAAAGTCTTCTTCGTTCTTGTTATTAGTCGACTGTTGATTCTTTATCTGGTCTTGATTTTGATACATATCTGCCACTTGTTGGGCGGAGGTTGCATCTTCAACATTTTTATCATCTCTAATCCGAATAAATCGTGGGAAACGTAACGAAATTCCTTTTTCGGCATCCACCTAAAAACAGCATACATTTAAAACTATGTGACAATCATCATTTACATACATGGTATAGACTTAAATTGAGGGTTCAATTACCAACACAATTGAAAATCAAAAATCTTAGTACCTATACTATTAATGTTTATAAAAAAAGTTGCGAATAAATTGGTCCGCTATATCTTAAATGTTGTCGATCGTTGCACTAGCTAGATGATCGCAATGCTCGTATCGCCCAATTATCGTTCCATAAGACGATTGGGTAGAAAGGTGGGTCAAAGAGGTCGCGGTGTATATTTTTGCGGTAATCACAAAAAAAAATTCAATCAAAACGTGTTTTACGAGTTCGTTCTTTGGCTACAAGTTATGTTGATTGATTAAAGATTTTATTATTTGTAAATATGACAAATAATTACACTTTTCTCCCATTATCATTATTTTATTATTTATGAGAGATTAATTTAAATTGGTATTTTGGATTCATTCTATTCACCTTTTTTTTTTTTAAGTTAGTTTAATTTTATTGATGATTCACTTTTCGGTCTTAATCATGAATTGTCAATTTATATGGCACTAGCAGTTGTCCGCGGCTTCGCCCGCATATAAATCTACTTTTTGATATCTACGAAAAAAAAATATAATAACGCCTAAACGTTGACCGAGCTCGCTTCGCTCGCACAGTAATCTACCGTTGACTAAGGCCGTTTCACTCGCATGCAGTGACCTCTGTATATTGGGAGCGTGCGAAGCCATGGAAGGGGAAGTGAAATCGTCGCTAGCGCTACCAGCGGAGGATTCAGGCATTTCGGGAAGCTCTTTTGTATATTTCTAATATAAGAAATGCACGTATTGACTGCAGTTTTTCAAGAAAAAAATAAAATGAGCAATCGGTGTTGCATTGTTGTGCATTGCAAAAATACTGGGAAAAACAACAAATGTAAATTTTATTAATTTTTCGTTGCAAAATGGAATGTAAATCAAAGAAATAAATGGATAGCTGCAATGAGAAGGAAAATATGCGTACTGCCATAATCTTTATTTCTGTGATAAAAATAACATTGAAAATAGCAGACCTCAGAGGGGTCACAGATGCTTATGGACCATCAATTATTATTCTCAAAAGTAAATAAAAAATTGGCATTTTTTTGCGCTGAACATTTTCTCATATATATTTTTTCCAATTTTTCTTCTTTAGACTTTGGGATTATTGTTTTAATATCAAAAAATTGTCTCATATCTGTATATGATTAAATAATAGAATCATGCATGAATCTAGTTCAAGAAAATTTATTAATGATTTTTTATTAAGTGTAAATGGATCGCTTTGGTATCCTTAATCACATGATTATATTCGAGTGATCATTCATTGGAGGCAAAAAATCTGAAGAGGAGTCATGTCCTACCTATGTTTCTACAATATTCCTTTCAAATTACAAAACTTCAAAAGTTAGTGAAAGTTCAACTTTAAGCAGGAGAATGAATATATGCAAATAATATAATATTATTATTCAATTGTCCATCAGTATCAATGGCATGAAGAGTTATAATCAACGACAAATAATTTAGCATTGATTGAGGAGAAAAATAAACCTCGAAATGAACAAAATCTCCCAAGTGAAAGCAATAGTAATCATAGAAGTCCATCAGTAGGATTTATTAGTATTTTAAACATCTCGAGGATATTTTGAAGCCCACCTACAATACTTTAATCAATTTTGGACATTTTGAATTTGTCAATTTGATTTCACAAATATATAACAATTCATATTGCAATTCTGTGAAAATTCATTAATTCTACAGATCTATAAATCCATAAGAAATGGTTAAAAACGCATCGGTTCATGAGAATGACAAACCCATTGCGATTTTGTTCATAATTTATAAATCTACGAGTTTTACTGATTTATAACTTGACACAGAACTGCAACATTAGTTAAGGAATGACTATTTTATTCATTCTATACGTTTTCATTCCATGTTATTATTTTATGATCGTTTTTATATATTATGCCATTACTCAACCAAACTTTCATTGAGTTTCAATCTATTTTTTCATTGATTATACTTACTTTAATGACAGCCGAACTTATGATAATAATGAATAAAACTTTTCACTTGCTTAGAATATCCGTATATACTTTTATTGATACCAAAATATAACATTTTATCTCGTTAGATCACAATGTACATATACGCCAAATATCCTCCTTTAGTTCATACATCAAATGGCGCTGCTGTCGCGCACTGAGCGTATAATGGACTGGAAAGCTGTATACTTCCAACACATAAGGGGCTGGCTCCAGCGAAAGTCATTGGAGAGAGTTCATCCTTGTTCATTTTTACATGCTATCTCTATCTAACGCAACAACTGCGCATGCTCTGTAAATCGGCTCAGCGCAATCAGAGGCGTCGAGTGGACTACTTTTCTTGGGTAGAATTATTCCTTATCTGTATCATAGGCGTGCGGGATCTGATAAGTTGAAAATCTTAGGTCCAGTTGCATAAAGCATTGTCAACTTTAATTACATAGTCAAATATTTGATCACGTGTTTCTAACATGATTTTTTTGACATCTAAATAAAAGTTATGATATTCTCATATATAATTTTACAACAAATACAATTTGAAATCGTCATTTAAACTTTAGCTTAATTATTCACGTGATCTACTTTTTTCCAGATAGACATTGATAAAAATTGAGTTAACAGGCTGTCAGTCAACATGCTGATAACTCAATTTTTTAATGACGTTTATCTGGAAAAAATTGATCGCGTGAATAATTAACGTGTTTCTCACGTTTAGCGGACGATTTAAAATTGTTACTGTAGTAAAACTATATCATAACTTCTATTTAAATGTCAAAAAATTCAGGTTGGAAGCACGTGATCAAATATTTGACAATATGATGATAGCTAGCAACGCTTTATGCAACTGGGCCTTATTTTTGTGCATTGTTTTTGACTTGTGAGTTTACGTGAACATTTAAGATGGTGACTTGTGTAGAATATTTTGCAACGCGATTGGTTTTATTTACTCCTTGACATGTTAACATTTTAAAAGTAGGAGAGGACATTCACGAAATACAAAAAATAGAAAAATTTGTGAAATTTTCCTCAATATTCGTTGCAGATATTATGTCAAAATACTAAATTTAAATTTGCAGAGAAATAAGGCAACTGTGAGATCGAAATTGACAAAATTAATTCTATATTCTAATGTTTTAAATGTAAATTTATGAGATTAGTAAAATAAACTCTATTCGTGACAAACCATCTGTATATTCAATTATATTCATAATTAATAATATTTCCCTTATAATTTCCTATTCGCAATATAGTATAATGTATTTCTAATTCTTTATTCAATTTTTCAATGGAAAAATTACTTTACTGCAGAACCCAAAGAAAACATTTTAAGAGCCGCATTAGAAAGAGATAGCCTCTCTCCATTTGTGCGTGGTTGCATACCTTCATTTTGGAGCCACGGATACTCGCCTACTTTCCGGTCCATATATGATTAGAGGTCACTGCTCGCACGGCAGCTTAAATTAAGCGGGTTAGTTTCGCTCGCTCGCACGGCGGCTTATCGTTGACCAAGCTCGTTCCGCTAGCACGACAGCGTACTGTTAACCGAGCTCGTCTTGCTCCCACAGCGGCCTACTGTTAAAGACATCTAACGTTTTAGAGAAATCATAATATACGAACACTACTTGTGTATAAGTACCCAATAAATGATCAAAACTATTTTGTTTATATTTTAAACAATTAAATTTTTTAAAAATTGAGTGTGAGTTCATACGCTGTAGAGAGAAAAGTACAGCACTAGATAGTCATAGCAGACTCGTCCGCCATCTTGGAGCCCACTGACAAGTCTGTGAAACGTTTAATATCCTTATTTTCATAATTTTGTGACAAATATGTAGGTTTCTATGTGAATATTAAATTGTAGGTACCTTCTATTTTAATCTTGTTCTTTAATAAATGTATCTGTTCACATTAACTGGCCTTACCTACTCTAGTTCATTCAATTTTAAATGAGTAATGAATAAGTTTCTACACAAAATCTGTGAATATTTACTATTTAAATTATGAAGTCAAAGTAGGTAGTATGGAGATGCAAATAAATAGGTACCTAGGTAAGTGAGTAGATACTTAGATATTTACTTTGGTTGAAGCAAGTGAAATAATTAATGATGATAAACGAAAAGAATAAATTATTTTATTAGGTATAAGTTAAAGTAATTAAAGAGAATATAATAAAAACTTAAAGAACAGTTCAATCAGATAAAACACAATTACTTGCTCTTTTTATTTTTTTGTTAACAGATTTGGAGCCGTAGCTGCTGGTTTCATTTTTGTTCGATATTTCGAAATTCTTGATTCCGAAACCTCTCACAACGCTGTAGTGCTCCAACAAATAACTTGCAATGCTACAACACTTCGGGAAATCATGACAATTCAATCGTAAATCGTTGAAAATATTATTGAAGGATATAGATTTCTGCAATAATGCTGGCATATTGCTCTGAATAATACATTCAGCCTCTTCAAACAACCTATATGTTGAACTTGAAATTTTTTTCAAACCTCCACAGTCAAGATATCTGTTTAAAGTATTGTTTTCGGAATTTAATAGCCCGTCACCATCATTATCACTATCACTACTGCTACTCAAAAATTGTTTACATCTTCACAAATCTTTTTCTTTGCCAGAACATGATTCACACAACTACCAGCAATATAGAAAATATTGACTTTTAGTATAGCACTAGAGGCGTGTTTCTTTGGGCAATCTAAGTGATATAAGTCTTCATAATTCAGTGAATCATGTTTCTTTGGTCGTTATTCCTTATCCCCCCTTCTTCACTTTGTGATCACAAAGTGACAATCTCCTTACCCCTCTGAATCGGACTTTTTGCAAGTTCACGATGATTGCAATAACAGAATCTGTGTATATTTGAAATATGGCGGATAGAACACAACAAGAAATTCGTTGGTAAAACAATAAGTGCACATCCCGCATCTAATATGAAGGGTTAAATATACGAATAATCATGCAATAATAAATAGTTCTTGAAAAACAAACTATTTAATGCATTATAATAAAAATTAATACTGAAAAATTCTGATATTTTAACCAATTACAAGAAAAAAAATCGCCAAAAATCATAGTTATAAAATATATTTTTAAAAACGAATATCTAAATATTCTCAAATCAAAATATGACCCGTGATCCGTAGTTAGTTGTTTTCTTGCTTCAAAAAATAATCATGATTCATATACAGCGAATATGATCCTGAGATTCACACTATGATTGTCGAAGAAACACGCCTTTAGATATATCACAGCAGACTCGTCCGCCATTTTGGAGCCCACTGACAGTTGTTCGCCATTTACCGGTGTATGAGCTTCAATATAATTTAACAAAATAATTGCAAATGACGGGCTGTTCTGGGCCTAATTGTACTAATCATTCTAGGCACGGGTTCAGGTTCTACAGGTGAGTAATTTTTATTTCTCAATACATCATTTGAATGTGGAGACATGAATATATTTCGGACTACTTACCCTAACCTCAACTTTTTGTGTTATTCACCTATATTAAATTATTAAACTTTTACGCTTTGGCGATCTTAACATCTAAACTTTGACGTGCTATTGCAATAACAATGTGGCTTAGGTTCCCTGCAGACTGCGAAAGGAGGAAAAGATGGGCAATCAATTGCAGAAGGGACAATTGAAATCCTACCCAAAATGATCGCTTATGTTCAGTGAGTTTTTGACTCAGATTAAAATTAAGAATTTTTGAAAAATCTTTTAAATTAAATTGCAGGCCCATTTTGAACCATCACAATTTGAAAAACAACTGATGGAAAATACGTTTAATACCGTTTGCTGTGCCCACAATATTTAATGTACCAAATGCTCCAAAGTTAGTTAATACAAGGAAGAGTGTTTACAAAGTGTTTAACTTCCATTTCATTTATGAATATTGCAAGAAAATGTTTTCAAAGAAGTTACAAATTTCTGTTGGGATCACGCTTAAGTCAAGATGCACTTGAAAACGTCTTTTCCCAAATAAGAAAAAGAGCAGGCATGAGACCAACTGCTCTAACCGCATTAAGGGTGATAAAGCTTATTTGCATGTCTCAATATATGTCAGACATAAAAAACACAAACTATTGTTCAGATGATGACCTTAATCTTTTGGATTATTCCTCTGTTGGCGGTTGGTAGTAATCATCAAGCTTTATATTTGAAAATAAAATGTTCAATTTCAACATTTGACACAGTAGTAATAATAATTATCATAATTTAACTCTAGCGAAGGTTGAAATTGAGCTTAAAACTTTTAGTATTTGCTTTGTAATAATGTAGGTTGGTATTTAATTAATTTTAGGTGAAGATGGTGAAGGAAGTAGTGTAGAAGAAATTTTAACTTCGCATTCCTCTAGAGCAACCCTAACGGCTGATGATAAAGTCAATATTTTCTATATTGCTGGTAGTTGCGTGAATCATGTTCTGGCAAAGAAAAAGATTTGTGAAGATGTAAACAATTTTTGAGTAGCAGTAGTGATAGTGATAATGATGGTGACGGGCTATTAAATTCCGAAAACAATACTTTAAACAGATATCTTGACTGTGGAGGTTTGAAAAAAATTTCAAGTTCAACATATAGGTTGTTTGAAGAGGCTGAATGTATTATTCAGAGCAATATGCCAGCATTATTGCAGAAATCTATATCCTTCAATAATATTTTCAACGATTTACGATTGAATTGTCATGATTTCCCGAAGTGTTGTAGCATTGCAAGTTATTTGTTGGAGCACTACAGCGTTGTGAGAGGTTTCGGAATCAAGAATTTCGAAATATCGAACAAAAATGAAACCAGCAGCTACGGCTCCAAATCTGTTAACAAAAAAATAAAAAGAGCAAGTAATTGTGTTTTATCTGATTGAACTGTTCTTTAAGTTTTTATTATATTCTCTTTAATTACTTTAACTTATACCTAATAAAATAATTTATTCTTTTCGTTTATCATCATTAATTATTTCACTTGCTTCAACCAAAGTAAATATCTAAGTATCTACTCACTTACCTAGGTACCTATTTATTTGCATCTCCATACTACCTACTTTGACTTCATAATTTAAATAGTAAATATTCACAGATTTTGTGTAGAAACTTATTCATTACTCATTTAAAATTGAATGAACTAGAGTAGGTAAGGCCAGTTAATGTGAACAGATACATTTATTAAAGAACAAGATTAAAATAGAAGGTACCTACAATTTAATATTCACATAGAAACCTACATATTTGTCACAAAATTATGAAAATAAGGATATTAAACGTTTCACAGACTTGTCAGTGGGCTCCAAGATGGCGGACGAGTCTGCTATGACTATCTAGTGCTGTAGAGAAAAGCATGACGTCACCGAGCATAAGAAACGTCATACTACGCCAATACCAACCCTACAAAGTTTGAGTAACTATGTAATGACGCTACATATTTTTTGAACTAAGGAAATACATGCTGGCATAGTGGTAATTTATTAAAAAATATATTCAAGTAATGCCGGAATAGTAATAAACGCTGAATAATTGTTATATATATTTTTTTAATGGAAATGCAAATTGTCTGCCGTTTTTAGGGTTATTTGAGTTGGTAACACAAGTCACTGTCTGTTTCACTCTATGTATACAGTTGTTCAATTGTCACTTTTAGTTCAAACCAATGACGTATTAACAGTAGACCCAGCACGAGGTATTTGTTTTGATGCAGGAGTAAACAGTGGGGTGAGGAGGATAAACATCGTTGTATCGCAGGTTGCGTTTTTCATTTGAAAAAATATCGATTGTGATATGTGGGAAAGATCTAGTTTATTTTTTATTTTGAATCAATTAATATATTATTACATCTATTTAAACAAATATATACATACAGTACAGAATATAGGCGCGCACTTCTCAAACATAAATAAAAGCAGGCAAACCGCATAACAAGCATGTTTACTCCCTTCGTTTCTCAGAGCCCCTCACCATGTAAGTGCTAACATCCCAACAAACTGTGGACTGCCATAGGACGCGCTGGGACTACTTTAATAATACGTCATTGACACACTTGACACCTGTCATTTGTGTTTTTGTCATCGTGTACTACAGTTGTTTTGGATTATATTTTTGTTTTCATAAAAATGTTGAAATGCCGAAAGAAAAGCCTTATTCCAAAGATTTTCAGCTAGTTACTCTGAGATTGTGTGCTTATTTCGCTGCAGAAAAAGATCGAGGTAGTCCAAGAATTATCCAATTTTTTGAGATCGGTAAAAACTTTGAAATTGTATTTTAATGTTTTTCTTTGTATATTTTAATGTGTTTATAGACTTTTACAGAGAGTTTCTGCAGCAACCGGGATAGGCATATCACGTCACTGAAGATACGAGAAATAAAAAGTCGAGATAAAAATAAGAAACGTGAAAAACCGGTCCCGGATATAGATTCATTCACAGAAGGAGCAATTCGGAATGTAATTTACGAGTTGTATCGTAGCAGTAAATTATACTCTAAATTTAATTGGTATACACTTTTTTCTGTATGTTTCAGAAATTCATATGATAGTAGAGTCCTTGCTAAGGGTTTTAAAAAATTGAGATATTTTTGATGGCTGCTGCTCCAATTTGTTGTTGGTAACAAAGAATATGGGCTCCAAATAGCAAAAATATGGTGCTATTCCAAAGCTGTACGAATTGCCAAATATTTTTGGTTGCAGCATTACTTTAATATTTCACGTCTGTGATATTTCATTGCAATATTTGTATATATTAAACTTGTTATATTCTCAATTGTACTTGACCTCTCTTTTGCAGTGAATTCATCCTATTTTTTTTGTTAATTTTCAGACTATTAATATTTTTAATTAAAGCATTACTTGAATATTTGACATATTTCATTGCAATATTTGTATCTATGAAACTTGTTACATTCGCAATTATTCTATCTGATTCCTGTAATACTATTTTGCAGTTAATTAAAATCGTTCATTATTAATAGTTTTCTGCACATTAATAACTGAAATATATAGCTGGTACAACGAGCTCTGTTTTTGGCTATATTAGGAGCGTTGTGTCAAGAAGTGTTTTAACACAATTAGAATTTTTCCGTATACTTTAGAAAACAATCATCATATACAAATTACAGAAAATACATATGTCCACAAAATTCATTTCAATATTTCCCATTAAAATAGTTTGGAATATTTATATTGCCGTAAAACTCTTATTAAAATAACACTGTTAGTATAGCCTAAAATAGAGCTTGTAGTACCAGCTATTTTTTTTAGGCCTGGTTGTACAATCTAAAGCTTGAATTAAATTATACTTTTTTCGGCTAGATTTCAGTCCGAGTTTCGTCCGAGAAGCTTCTAGCCAATTCTAGCATAATGTAAATCAGAGATTTCCGTTCGATTTTCACACTTGAATATGCCATAGAAAAACACATCTGGTTCTATTTTTCTATTCGAGTTTTGGCTAGATTCAGGAACACATGCGCAGTTTTGTATATTTCCAGTCACACCAAATTTTTAGTTTTTGATGTTTGTCAGAGCCATAGAAAACAAAGCGGATATTTTTTTGCATTGTGATTTGTTTTATAGTGGCTAAGAAGTGGCTGCCAAATATGACTAAATATTTAGTAGAACTAAACTCTGTTTTATGAAAAATAAGTTTTTATAATTTTGTTTCAGTTTCCATAGCAGCTAACCTCAATCTGTCATATTACCATATTTTATTTTGAAAGTGTCCGAAATTGTACTTTTTCGTAAAAAAAACGAAATTATGCGACTGCCCACGAATGATTTTGGAATGAAATCTGAAAATCGAACGAAACTCGAATGAAACTAGAAATAGAAATCTAGACGGAAAAAGTATAATGTAATTCAAGCTTAAGCTTATCTACTGTCTAGTTAAACTAAGTTTATTTTCTATGGTTAGAATTATTTTAGCAATTGTAACTATAGTAAATAAGCTTGTTTCAACCAAACTGTAGCTAAGCTTGAATTCTACAACTGGGCCCTAGTTGCATATATTTTTCGTGAACTTTTTTCGATTTCACATTATTTAATCATCGTTTTTAAACTTAGAATCAAAAAATAAATTCCGCTTGTCTAAAATATTAACCAATTATCTTTACATCATATGCAACCAGCATAGTATGTAATCTAACATCACGTTAGAACTATTATATAAACGTAGTGGATGCGATGTCATCACTTCATTCATGGCGTCATGCTTTTCTCTCAGCAAGGTCACTTTAGAAGTGAAACTTTGTATTCTGGATTTGGAGCTCGAGCAGACTGAGGATGCAGAAAGCAGTGTACGAGCTTGTGTGCTGTGGTCTTATTCTGATTCTGGAACGCGTGCAGATTGAGGATGCAGTGAGCACCGTGGCGCAGTAGTCTCTTTTTCGTTACACTTTTTCGTTTCATAAACGTCCCAAATAATGTTTCACTTCAAAATTAAATATCCTATATTAACCAATTAAATGTCCTAACTATGTGTACAAAATTTCAACATGATCGGTTAGGCAGTTTACGCGTACAAGCAAACGAACTCACATTCGCATTTATAATATTAGTAAGGAAGTAAGGATTTACCAGTCACTCACATCGTTCCACTTGAAACACCAACTACAACGACCATAAGTTAGTGGAGTAGTAGAAGCCACGAGCATGAGCAGAGTGTTATGGTCGCTCTAGTGGAACGTACCTTTATGCCTGCATTACACGATCCAATTTATTGATCAATCATTTCCAAAAGTTTACCTTCAAATTATTATTGTGTGTAATACGACCAAAAATTTAACAATTTTTCTTGATCAATAATTGATCAAGTTATTTGTGAAATAGAACTGATTCTAATTTTCGTCAATATTCTGGGGTATTCTAGGGAGTTTTCTGTCCGATTTGTCGTTGCCAACATTACTCATATTGGTAATTTAAATATCTTGCAATTACAAGTGAAACAACAGTTGCCTTCAATATATTAAATTTTTGTGCCTTTGGTATCATCTCTATTACTCTTAACTATTTCTTCAATCACAGTTTTTTAAATTACGTCAAAAATTATAAGTTGGCAGTTGGTGAACGACAAGTGGTAATTCTGATTTTTCTTAACGATTATTTCACTCATGTCAATTATACTGACAAATTTTGCATAGTTACAATGACAATTATAATAATAAATTCCTTGCCAACGGGAATTTACCTCTGAAAATTCCCGTTACCTCGGTAAATTTCCGTTGGCAAGCGATTTGTTGCGATAAATTGCCTTTGTCATGGAGAAACAATACACAGTTCTAATATAAACAAACAATCAGTTCTCGGAAATGTCAAAATTTAATCGTATTGGAAATGCATTTTTCGCCGAAAATAATGAAATTGAAAACAAAAAGTTAAAAAATACAAGAGTATATGCAGGCAATTTAGTGCATTTTTCAATAAAAAAGGTTAGTAGTTGCAACTAACATTATATAATAGATACTTATAGTAGCAATTTCATTCGAGAAATATTCTCCACAAATACCACTCGCGACTTTAATTTTATCATAAATTTTTCTTTCAAACATTGATTACCTTTAAGCAACATCCTTCGAGTCATCTGCTCAGATGAAATCCGTCGAGCTACGCTCTCGTGATTTAATCGGACAGATGACTCTCACGATGTTGCTAGGTAATCAATGTTTTCAAGAAAAATTTATTGATAAAATTACAGTCCCTTATGATATTATATACGAAAATTTGGATCGTGTAATATAAGGTGAAGAATATTATCAAATTTAAAAATTGTAGTGAATAAACTTGAAGCTAAAAATTGGTAATAATCAAGTCTACTTAGCAAAAAATTACAGCAATGAGAACACGTTTTTTTATTCAACAGCAGGAATCAATCATCTAATAGTGTCAATAATAGATAGTAAAATGCTCACTACAGACAATCTTTTCACAAAATATTCCACAAAAAAAAAGAAGTCCTACAAAGTAGAAGTACGAAAAAATTCCTCAAAGTTTTTGGCGCCGATAAAAATCATTATTTTAATGGAATCTTCTGCGGAGTTGATCTAAGTTCTCATCCCTTTTGAATCGTACTTCAAATATTTGGAAAATACAGATTATATTTCTTACACTGATTTCTTTTCACATTATAAATAGAACATGCATAAATTGCAATTTTATCAATCTTATTTGAAGCTACACATTTTAAAAATCTGTAGAGTGAATAAAACTGAAAACTTATCAAAACAATTCAGTAGAAATAGAGATCTTTAGAAAAAAAAAAAAATGTTAGGAATTATTTACATTTCTCGTGAGAACTTAAATGTACTAATGTTGAACAATACTGAAAAATTTTACTGAATGTTAATAATCCAATAAAACTTGTAATTTTGACATGTTGGAGATATTGCCGAATGCCTCAGCATTTTTGTTGGACAAAATGTTGTTTGTATTTATCCTTTTATAATCTTACAATCCAGCTATAAAAGAACGTAATGATAATCTAGAATAAATCATAAAATCGGATACCTATCCCGGCAGTTCGGTGAAGAATGCAGAAGTTTCGAAAAATTTCAGATGAAAGAGTTTGTCAGACTCATCAAAATGAAGCCACACATGAAGTTTCAGAAAAGTTTTAATAATTCGGATAAAAGGACTCTGTACCGCGGACTATATTTGATTATAATAAAGTAACGGTTATTTCATTATATTATACTATATAATTTTCAAATTCAATAAATGATATTAATTAAATTTCCAGTTATAAGTATATTTTAAATGAAAAGATAATTTTCAATGAATTGTTTAAGATTTTTGAAGAACATTGACATATATTTCAGAACATTGACAAGAGACGTGACTTATTGAAATTATAATTTTTTTTACGATGCAGCGCTTTCGTCGAAAATTTAAGGTGTGCAACAGACGTATACTCATGCAATTATAGATATAATTATTTAACTATGTCTTACGATTCCAATAGCAGCGTGATGAACAGGTGAAAGAGATAAATCCGCGCATTTTATCTCCCAAACTTGAACTGTATCAAACCAATGGTCTGGTTCATGAGAGTTGTCATATCTAAAAAGAAATAAAACCAATTAATATATAAAAATAGAATCCAAAGTTCGAATGAAAGAATTATTCGAATAAGATAAATAATATTGTACATATTTTATTATCAAAGATACAAAATTAGAATTACATCTCATTAATGTTTAGAACAGTAGCTCGGAAGAAGTATGATTTACACATATCATCAAATATAGAATTTAAAAAGGAATGGGTCAAATAACGTTGCAGTGCCATGCATTTGTGCATTTTTGACCTAAATTTTCTAGAAAAATGTAGGATCTATGGATCAAAATTTTATTACATTGCAGTATATTGGTTGATGCACACATCCTATGTTTTGCCTCAAGATGCTGTGGCCGAGTTTAGGCGAATCTTTGAACGGTGAATTATTTATTGAGGAAATTATAAGATAGGTATAAAAAGTTGGTGTAAGAGAACCAGGACAATAAAGAAGAAGTGTATGAATAGACATTAGTTGTATATTTTTTGCAATGTGAAAAACATCCTTCCATTATTCATTGATCATAACTTGAATTAAGATATTACATAAGATTACTTTAAATCAAATTTACTTCATTATTTATTTAATAACAGTAATGAATAATTATCCGTAGTAAAATCGGGGCTTCAGTCAAAAAAATTATTTTTCTTTTTCAGCCTGACAGTTTCGATTACTCCTTAGTCATGTTCAAAAGCGAAAAGAAATTAAAGTTTTTCCCTAAATTGAACATTGATTTAAAACATAATATGTAAAATGAAAGAAAATAATTTTTTTCCGCAAGTCTTCTGCTTCAACCGACTTCTATGAAAGTTGCTGGTGATATAGAGAAGTCGGTTGTGGCAGAAGACTTGAGGAAAAAACTTATTTCATTTTAAATATTATATTTATGAATCAATGTTCAACTTAGGAGAAAACTTTAATTTCTTTTCGTTTTTGAAGATGGCTAAAGAATAATCAAAGCTGTCGGGCTGAAAAAGAAAATAAATTTTTTGACTGAATCCCTGATTTTACTACGGAAAAAATAACTCACATCTACCATTCCAGTCAGCATTATCAACATCATTCAATAATGAATAAGTGTCTTGTGACTTCAGTATTTTTGATGTGGAATTAACTTAATAACAGCGTTAGCTGGTTAGCTCACAGCTGCCTGCTAGAATTCAGTGTTTACTCTTCTAGTTTCTATTTTGAACCCACTGTCTCGAATTCGTATCTATGATGGCATATTCATTTTAATTTACTTTTTCTTAATTATAAATTTTGTTTGTTCGTACGTTTAGAGCAGGATAGCATTAATTTCTTTCTGATTATCAAAGATTGAGTTTGGTTAAATAAGCAATGTTGTGCAATCTTGTGAACCGATTGAGATGTCGTCAAAATAATCTAAGTTCGGAATGGTTTACAATTTATTCCAAAATAAAAACTCAAATTTTCCCGCAATTATATAAGAGTTTTAAAAAAGTATCAGATAAAAGTAACGTTTCTTGATGAGGCAAACTTGAAAATGATGTCAAAGTAAAATTCAAGATGGCGATTTCCAGGATGGAATATGAATAGTAACTTTATTAATTTAAATAAGCGCCATATTGAATTTTTACATTATTGAATGGAATTTGTTTTTTCTCTTTTCAGCCATGTATAAGAACTTATACCTGGATTGGAAATTATCAGAAATAATGATTATTTTCATGTTAAATCAATCTCTAATGAATAACAAATACGTGTGAATTTATTTTTAAAACTAATTGAAGAAAATGAATCATTAGTAAATAAATAAATATTCATAGTGCTGGCCGTTTTGAGCTGTACATAATCGACACCGCTTTGCAATATTGTTAGTAACTTGTCGCAGTTTATTGCCACATAATTACTCAAGTCGAAATTTTCGGATTAACTGTCACACAAGCTAATGCTAATTCCTCTTATTCAGGGTCCAAATTTATGTCTTGTTCTTGCTTGCTTGAGTTATTAAAATCATCCATGAAACTGCGTATTCGAGTCTAATCTTCCAAACATTTTAATGTCCGGTTGCCTAAGTTCTGGAAAATTTGTCGCATATGTTTCAACAGCAAGGAGGAAGTTTTTGTGACACTGAATGTAAGTAAAAAACTTATCATAATATTCAAATAATGGCAAAGACGCCATTTGTAATAATTTAAAAGATAATTTCAATATTATTAAATAATATGAGTCTTAAGGTAAAGTTATATACAAAATGAAAAAATGAAATAAGTTCTTGAAATACGTATATAATTTCAATAATTTTATCACCTAAATACAACACACAAATACTAATAATTAAATAATCGATGAACTAATACTACATGAGAGTTCTTTTATACACTTGATCTAAAATAAAATTTATGATCATTTTTAATAATTTCCAATTCAGGTTTAAGTTGATTTACATGGCAGAAAAAAAAAATTATTCAATAATGTGAAAATTCACTATGGAGTTATTATGTATTCATATCTCGAAAAACGCCATCTTGAATTCTATTTTGACATTATTTTCAAGTTTGCCTTATCAAAGTAGGTAACTTTTAACTGAACACAAAATTGCTCATTTGAACAAATATCTAGCTTTAATAATAAGAAAGATTCCCATGCTATCCTATTCTATTTGGAACACAATGTTTAGTGTTTGTCATTCAACATCATTTAATAAATGATTTTCAACTCCGATTTTGATCTTATCGATGATTATTTTTAATCACAGTTCGAAAATTATTGATTCAACAAAAAATATGATCCCTACTGAATTTCAAGTTCTAAGTCCCGATAAACTTAGATACGTCTCTGGTTCAAGTGTATTCAATGTCGCCAAACAGGATATGTAATTAAATGTTCTCAGATATATGTCTGATTAAAATTTTTGAGCATTTTCGATCAATCAGATTGAAATATCTACAAAACTGCAAATCAGAATACATTTTCAATGATTTAACATATTCTATGAGAATTGATTTTTATAAATTACAGTTTTTAGTATTTATATCTTCAGCGGTTGTAGTTAAATTTTGATAAAATGAGTATTTTCGGTAAATACTCTCATTGGTCAAACTGTCGATGTACTACTTCACCTTCGATTCGATGAAATTTAACAAAAACGGGATAAATAACAACTATAGGCGATCAAACTCGGTTAATCTTGAGAATCGTATGCATGTATACATTGAGCATGTGTGTGTGCGATACTAGCGACTCTCTAGTGATCATTTATGACTATCTACACATATTTCCAGAGAAGTCTTCCCTAATTATTTTACATTCTTTCAGAATTATTTTTTTGTTTGATATATGAATATTTGGACATATTGTACCTCACAAGATTCTAATTCTCTCGACACCCAATAGGGTATAAGATATTTAAAAAGATAATAATAATAATAATAATAAGATTCTAATTCATAAACTTTAACACTTAAATTGAAATGAACGTTATTGGTAACCCTAGTATCAATAAAACACACCACAGATTTCTATATGGATAGCTAGTACTATAGTCTGTCATTGTCGCCTTCAGAGCAATCACGAGCGCCACACCGGGAGAGGAACTAAAATGACATTTGGTAGAACACACTAATTGGATATATGAGACTATTCCATTCGTAGTATTTATAACAAGGTCAACAATGCTAAATCGCCATAGAAACGGTGCATATCAGTGGGTATTTGGACGTGTAGAAATACCATCGGGTATTAAACTAGTGGTCAAAGTGAGTATTTTACTCAAAGATGTGGATACCTCCAATTTGTGTTTTCTTCGTATTTAATGGAATATTTTTCTGAATACACTTGTGGTATTCAAACGCAAGCACAATAAACATTCGTGATAGCACCACAAAAATAATCGATAATACTTCAACTACTTATGGTATAATAAATGAATATTATTCATCATGATATCACTCATAATAGTATATTATTATACGAGCATATAATGAAGGCTATTATTTACGAAGGCTAAGTTTATGTCACGAGCGTAGCGAGTGGCATAATTAACCTGAGTGAATCATAGCTTATTATATGTGAGTAGAATACTATACTTTGTCCACGATTACTATTGACTTTAATTCCATATTTTATTTTTCAAACAAGTTCTTAAATGTTTCTAATTTCTTACCTTCATTGCAAGATATTTTTCATCCCATGCTTGAATAGGAAATTTGTAAATTTTTTCGGAAGGAAATGTATTAGCTTTTTTCGGATGAAAGCCCTGAGATCTCCGTTCTAAAAGTGACTGCAGTTTTGCATAGTCTTCTATATCGCCGTCTTGATTTATATTAAGCGTACTCCTATGCATAGAGCAATGTGTCCATAATGGGGATGATTTATATTTTGTAGCTAATTCCGTAAATATACCAGTAGGACTGACCCTGAGAATGAATTAATTTTCTTGGTCGCCCTTCAGTCCATAAAGATGTTGTACACAAGAATGTAAAGATTTCGGGATTTCTCAGGCAACAAATTCAGGGAGGTGACTTTTGCAGCTTCTGTTATCTCTGGTGGAGTACAAGTACATAATATCTCTTTCTCACTATCAATTTTCATTTTTTACGTATTCTGGATCAAAATTATGACGTTTTCAAATTGACAACAATTTATGCTTCGCTTGTCATGTCTTATCAATGGCTTACTAGATATAGTTTATTTAATGTCAACTTTTTCCTTCAAATGCATTAAAAAATAGATTAAAGTAATATTTTAACAAGATTTTTGTGATTTGTATAAAGTTAGCTGATCAAAGTGCCTGGTTATTGCCTAGACGTACTGATAAATGCTTACCAGATTCATAATATATACCGCGTGCCCTAGAAACTCTACACCAGTGAATAATGATTATTCACTCCTATTATTCACTCTGTGAAAAATGACTATTGTTTTGCTTCAGAAAACTCATTTATAAAGTATATATTATAAGGTAGTCGTGGACAAAATATATTTTTGGAAAATAGCAATACTGTTATAAATAATCAAATCTCGTAGTTAAATTAACTGCATAAACATGTCTGTGTCACAAATTTTATTGTAAATAATTTATTTTCACAAGTTACAGTGCCACATTTACTGAATCACTGAATGAATGAATCCATCCTCTCCTAGCTAACGCTCTTATATACCTGAGCCGATAATGGGCCAACATTCAAATATCTAACAGCTGTTACCTGGCAACCACCGAACATCTAGTAGCCGTAGGCTGTCAATCATGTCCGACAATTAAACATCGATTTGGTCAATGCTAACTAGGTTTGCAATTACAATAAATTATTGGTTAAATAGTGAATTCAAATAAATAACAATGTGAACTAATTACTTAAAATATTTCACATTTGTGACCATATTTTATTTGGATAAAGTTCTGTACACAAATTATTTATATACTTGAAAAAGGAAGCACATTGTTGTATAAGCGTTGTGTTTCGAGTAATTTATGTACAGAACTTTATCCAAATAAAACATATATATATATATATATATATATATATATATATATATATATATATATATATATATATATATATATATATATATATATATATATATATATATATATACATATATATATATATATATATATATATACATATATATATATATATATATATATATATATATATATATATATATATATATATATATATATATATATATATATATATATATATATATATATATATATATATATATATATATATATATATATATATTATTTGGATAAAGTTCTGTATATAAATTTATAAATTATATAGAGATCAGTTTTTCAAAAGTCAACGAAATTTTCACAAATTATTTCCGGAGTCGGTTGCGAAATAAACGACAGTTTTAAGAGAGCTAAATTTAAAACTTCATTTCAACATTCTGGATTCTGCCTCGTTACCTATAATTCTAAATTCTTTATAGACTCATCCTATTTATCAGCCCAACTCGCTATGTTCTCTCGCCTATTAACGAAGACTGGTCCAATGAAGTCTTAGATTATGTACTATTACATAATAGCTATTATATATTACAAGAATTATTATCTTAAGTTCTCTCCGATGTTTTGTATCTTCAATGATAAGGAAATTATTTCAAGAAACCCATTTCAATAAAATATTCTATATATTTATTTCAAAAGATCATCGGATGATGGATAAAAATGAAGGATAAAGAATTATTGAATCATCTCTTCACGTTGCAAACGTTTCGGTCTTTATTAAACCTTCATCAGTGCCTTAGAGAAAAGTAGAACATAACCAAAAATTTTATAATATTGTGCAAAAATATCTTCACACTTCTACAGTTGCTTCTGTATTTTAGAAGTGTGAAGATATTTTTGCACAATATTATAAAATTTTTGGTTATGTTCTACTTTTCTCTAAGGCACTGATGAAGGTTTAATAAAGACCGAAACGTTTGCAACGTGAAGAGATGATTCAATAATTCTTTATCCTTCATTTTTATCCATCATCCGATGATCTTTTGAAATATATAACTTTCACTGGATATGACTATTTTCTAAATTCTATATATTGTGAATATATTACCTGTAATATGATTTTGGTGTCGGTATTATATGATTTTTCAAAAACTCTGTATGTTTAGCCAAATGTTCATCAGTAAATCCAGTTCCTATCTTACAAATACTTTGATATTCTTCATTTTGTTGATCGTAGACAGCTAAAAGGAACCCTCCATAATTACCAGTACGTTTTCCTTTTCCCAGATATCCTCCTATTACAACTACATCTAAAGTGTCTCCAACACCTTCCAAATAATCTTTCTTTAATTTCAACCAATTTCTTGATCTTTTTGCGATTTCATAAGTAGCTTCTTTTTCCAGAGTTTTGACCATAAGACCCTCACAGTTTCCCTTGACACTTTCTTCCAGAAAATCTTGAACTTCTTCCATTGAATTTACATCCAAAGAAGTTGCAAAAAGCCATTGGCCTTCCGTTTCTGTGAAATATGTTTTCAAAAGTTCTCTTCGTTCAATTAATGGTTTTCTAATCAAAGATTCGCCATTTAAATATAAAAGGTCGAACATGAAAACGCATACCTGAAATTCAATTAATACATTTTAATGTTATCCAAATACTGTTTGCTGTATATCATAAAGCAGAAAAATAATATTTTCAATACAAAAGATCTTCTCGAATATGTACTAACAGTCCATTAAGATTAAAGAAAATCCTACCCAATTCAAATACTCAACGATCTGGTTTGGACATTTTAATAACCGTATAGAAATAGTTATTTACATTAAAAGATGCGAAAGTATGCTTTTTTGTGTGAGGTGGTATTTGAATGGCCGAGGTGAAGCCGAGGCCGTTCAAAATCTTCGAACACCCGAAAGGGCTTTCGCATCGTGTGATGTATTAAATTTTTTCTGCTTCTGTTCTATATAGATATTAATATTTAATAATGATTATTATGAAGAGAACGAAATGTGGGAGTTCAGTCAAGAGTTTTATTTTAATCTACTCTACAGTTTCGGTCCCACCTGGACCATCTTCAGGAGTGAATAAAATTAAAGTGTGTATGTGTTGACATTTGTGTGTAATAATAAGTTAAATAGAAGTCGGACTTTATATAATCTGATTGAGATTTTCAGTTTGGTTGTTACAAAGAGTAGTCTGTTGTATCGAGCTTGATATTTTATGAGCTGTATTCATTTTATTATTAATTGACTCGTCAATGTAGCCTTTCGCGACCGATGTGTATTTCCAACCACCGTTTCTCGTTATGTCTCCACCTGCATCGACGAGTAGGTTGCTGACGAACGGCAGAAACTATGTTTAGAATATTTCTCGGGATTTGGCAGTTTCCAAAACTCAGCTATTTGTCTTCCAATTTCTGTGAATTGTCCATGAATAGAGGCTGAAAAAGTCACTTTCTTGATTTCGTTGCATGAGAAATCCCGAAATATTCACATATCTGTGCACAACATCTTCTAGACTGAGAGCCAGCGTTCCGCAGACTTACAGTATAGTAGCAAACTCCATATTAATGCTAAGTATACTATGTCACCTGCAGTATTTTACGGCAGGTGAAATAGTATATCTAGCATTAATATGGAGTTTGCTACTATACTGTAAGTCTGCGGAACGCTGGCTCTCAGTCTAGAAGATGTTGTGCACAGATATGTGAATATTTCGGGATTTCTCAGGCAACAAAATCAAGAAAGTGACTTTTTCAGCTTCTGTTATCTCCGGTGGAGTACACTATGGCCCGTAGTCAGAACGCGGTTTTAAACCCAGGCCTGAGTCTATCTTATATATAACCATGACGACGTTTAAAATTGATTAGGTTATAACACTGTTTTGACATGTTGTCATGGTTATGCATAAGCCAGACTTAGAACCGGGTTTAAAACCGCGTCCTGACTACGGGTCAATATCTTTATCTAATTCCGTTATGAAAAGTCAAACTTTACATCAATTCCTGACGTTATGCAACGTCCCATTTTTCATAACTGCCAATGCAACAGTTGCGTAAAGTAGCATAAAGTAGTTACGTAATGACTTTACGTAACTGGCCATGTTTCAGAGCTAATCAATTATACTTATCTGCGTACAATTAAAAGAAAGATTTATTATTCACAGTATGCAGCTTTGGCAGAGTCTTTGATATCAAAGAGTACTATATCACTCAGGATATTACTGCTTGAGCACATTTAAAAAAATTATTTTGACGTTTTGTGAAAATTCGATATCTGTTTATTTCAGTGCACTCTTGTTTCTGTAGTAACAATAGATGGTCATGAATCACAGTTATCTGAATTTGGTGATGTGACGTGAGAGATGTTCTCATTGAAAAATATAGTTAAAATTATTCTGAGGGAATTAGATAAAATTTTGTACAGAATACGTTATGAAAAGCCATATTGTTTGACTCACATAATTTGCAAAACTCGCTTCGCTCGTTTTGGCAAATTTTACGTTTCGTCAAACAATATGGCACTTTTCATAACTAATTATGTAAATAACTATTTCCTCATTATCAGTTTCCATTTTTTACAATCAAAATTATGACGTTTCAAATTGACGACAATTTATGAAACATTTTTTTGGAAATCATGTCTCAAAATTAATATAAATGTAAAAAGAAAATTTTGATTTTTCGAATCAATCAATGTGACTTTCAATGTTGCTATGATACCAATACAGGCTATATTATTGCAGGATGCGAAGAATATTTCGCGTCCTGGCTGTAAAATATTTCGCGTCCTGTTAACAAAACAATCATTTCGCATGTTTCAAATTGCCATGTAAATGTTCACTTTTAATGACAGTTTTCAAAAAACAAGATTTTTCTGATTTGTATAAAGTTATCTAATTTAAGTGCCTCGTTATTGCCTACACGTATAGAATATATACCGCATGACCTAGGAACTCTACAGCAGCGAATTGCTGCTTATTATTCACTCTGTTAAAAATGACAATCGTTTTGCTACGGAAAACTAATTTATAAGGTATATATTATAAGGTAGTCGTGGACAAATATATTTGCAACACAGAAGTTTAGTGTTTTACTAAAACCTTAAAAATGTTTTTTGAAGAATTTAATTATAATATGAATATTTTAAAAAAATTATTTGATCCGAATATTTCTATTAATGCAAATTACAGAATGCTCCGGAAAATATTAATTCAGGGATAAACTGGTGCGATTTATAATAAACAATCCGATTATGCTCTTGGATGATTTTTAATGACCTTGAAATAATTGAAGAAAATGTTTATTGAAAATCATTAATGAATTACTTTAAGAAGTTCAATTAATAATTCAAATTGTTGAGAATTACTACAATCATTCTCAATATAACCTTTACAGTTTTGATTGACTTTCAAACAAATCGTATTCTATACACGAAATACTGACTTGAAATATTTCAACGAAATAGAAAGTTATAGTACCTTCGCGAGAAAATGAAGCATAACTTTTATTAGATACATCTCGCTTAGATCTCGAGATAAATTAAGGAGGTTCTTGGATTAATAAAATAAAAGATTAAAATATAAAACTTTCACAGATCAAATTTTCACGTGTAACAGAACTAAATCCGCGTTTTGTGGACTTTTGACCGTCTAGTTCATAAATTATTGAATTTTAAAAATTGAGAAATTCGCATGGTGTATATAGAAGAAACAATATTTCTCTTTGTTTTATTTTTTCTTCAATGACTCAAAAAAGATTATTAAATAAATAAAAGTTTATAAGATTCAGAAAATATTTCTTTATAGAACAAAAAAAGACAGCATTTTTCCATGGTTCCATAAACTAGTAATGATTGATTTATTAATGACAAATCACTTATTTCAATCCAAAATATCTTTCGAACATTTATACTTGGCAACGTCGGAACAGTGCTATTATGCTGGCGCGAAATTCAAAATTTAAGTTGAGGTTAAACATATTTTCTATAAAATTTTAGTGACATATTATTCGAAAAAATCAATAATACAGCTGTAATAAGAAAATAAAGGGTTGAATGTTTACAAAAATACTCATAGTTTTATATTATTTTTTTATTTTATAATAATTGTTTTACTCCTTTTATCACATTTGAAATTATACTTTGGCTATTAGTCACTCTAGGATGACCACCAACATCTTCAGTCAATAAATTGTTTATACCTGCAGCTTCAGATTGCACATAAGTGTTCCTAAGAATTTCTAGAGTAATTCCAGTCTTCATAATTTTATTTATCATATTTTTGGATATATAAGACTTCAAATCATCAAATGAAGTAATATTATCTCTTATAAATCTTGCATTTTCAAAATTTTGGTGTAATTTCGAGAGTGATTGAACTTGATTCGTCAACTCATTATTTGTAACTGCTACTTTGTCAACTATTTTCTGTAGGGTTCTTACATCATTTAGAGCATTATGAGCACCAGCTGTTGATGCTTCACCCAATAAATCACATGTTAATTCATGTTGACTGAACTTTTGCTTATTTTTTCTTCGTTCAGGCAATTTTAATTTTAATACAGGTAAAGTCCGGTCTTTTGGAGATTATGGATGATAAATTTTGCGTCGAATCTAAAACAATTGTGCCCAACCAATACAATATTTTCGCCTATGTTTTTTAAGAGATTAATAAATTTATCTAATCCTCTGTATAAAGATTCTCCATCTACAGGATTTCCACAATCAAACATACGACCGTCATAAATTGATAGTCCTGTGAGCTCCGAAATTCGTCCTGGGATTCCATTTATTGGAAGTAAATAAACACTAAACTCTTGATTGTTACATTTACATGCAATTTGACATATTTCATTTTTTAATGGACAGAAGCCAGTAGTTTCAATATCGAAAAAAACAAAGTATATGTCTGCTGGAATATCTTCATTGAATATTGGCTTATCGATGAACTCAGAGTTTCTTTGAAGACCACAATCTGTTGAATAAGTACGCCCTTCTTTTCTTTCAGCATCAACTTTTTTCTTTGATCTCAAGTTTTTCAACTCTTTTCTCCTTCTTTTAAATTTGAGTTCTTGACATGATTTTGCTCGTGCTTTTCGTTTTAAATCTTTTTTCAGTCTATGTTGTTCGGTAATTTCACCAGGAGATATACCACATTTCTTGTTCAAATCAAGAATATATTTTGTACCTTCATTTTTTTGAAGAACTGCTGCACTGACTCTAGCATTGTATGATCCTGAACCTCCATAAAAACGTGATTTTGGGGCCTTACTTGTTACCAAGGCGTTGAATGATTCATCTACTTGGCTGGAGCTACAGGGAGCCAATTTTTCTGCGTTTTTCCAGAAAGGTTCAAAAATCGTCGTTAATGTTGATTTTAAAGAATCTCCTCTCAATCCCTTACCACCTGGCAAGCCATTATGTTTATAACTTTCTGGATCATCTTTAAATCTACACCAACTCCTGCAGTTATCGTGTTCATCGAATGCGTGAGGCACTATGTTTTTACTTGCTTTTTCTACTTCTGTGATATTATTTTTATTTTGTTTTAAACAATACGAGAAGCAATTTTTTAAATATTCGATAACATTTCTATCAATTTTTTGAGCCCAAAGTGCTTTGCTTAATTTTTTTGTTGTGTGGTTAGTATCTGACCATTTTTTGATTAAGTGATTACTCTCTCTTCGAACCGCAGCGATTGTTGAGCAATCGTCATCGCCAATCAGAGTCCCAATAATAACATTCTCCTTATCAAATTGAGGATTTCTCGTTAAAATTTCAACTGTAATATCCGGCTCCATTGCTTTTGCACTGCCTTTCCAATTCAAGTGGCATTCATGATCCCTTTTGTCATGACCACGTTCACACATCCTACAAACTTTACAACGCGTACCACGAGCCAAACATTTACCTGATTTCGCACCAAAAGATGATACGAGTCCTACAAAAATAATGCTACTGGTTATTATAATATAAATAAATAAAAATATCGATGTTGAAGTCCAATTTACCTGACAAACTATCATAGTTGAATCCATTTCCTCGTTTTGACCAAGCTCCATCATTTGATACCGTTAATTCGACTGGCCGATTTTTATCTTCTTCAGAATTGATTATACCAGAGTTTTCTTGGAGTATTAGACGTTTTTCTTCATTTATTGCTTTTTGGCAACTTTCATCAGCCAATTCGTTCAAGGCTTTTTCTACAACGACTTCATGTCGACGAAGTGTACTGTTATGTATAGTAGGCATATCAAATTCACTCATTAAACTATTCAATTGAGATCCTCCCAATCCTGTGTCAATAACAGCTGTAAAAACAATAGCATTGAAATACCATTACATTAGAAAATTCACTTGCCGTTAGTAGGTTTACAAAAGAAAAATTCAGAAAATTAATAACCTACCTGCAGCAGCTTTTATATTGACAGCATATTGACGCCTTCGTCTATCTTCCAGATTCTTGTTGCTGAAATTTGATGTTCTAACTTCTTGAAGAGCAAGACACTGTCTGCATCTTATTAAAAAAATACTAGCTAGACCACTTGTCGTTTCTTTTTCGACATCTCGAAATGAAAGAGGAATATCACAATATTTGCACCATAATACTTTAGCAAGTAGAGATACATCGAACATTCTGGAGCCTGATATTTTACAATTCATCACTTTTTTTTCGTCTTTTTGCAGCTTCGCTTAATTTTTCTCGCCATTCGGTTTTCGATTTCTTTTCAAAACGTCCTTTGAATCTATGTTGATCGGCGACATTGGCCATTTTGTAGGTTATAATAACGCTCACAGCATTCAACTGTATCTACACCAGTAGGTACCACTTGCAAAAAATAAAACTTGAATAGCTGCGACGCTGCCACGTTTTATACAGTAAAATGAATATTTTAAAAACATATTATATAATAACTTTTGAGTTTTGATTTTCAAGTGAACAATATGATATATCTACGAGATAATGATAAGATTTTTTTCTTCTTGTTTTTGATCACCTTTATCGAATAATAATCATTGCTAAAATATTTTTTTTATATTGGTACTAGAGTCAACATAAATACTTTATGCTAATTTTATCAATTTTTTTTTGTTCAATAATTATAAAATTATATTTGATCTCTTAAGGGGAAAATTTTATTCTATTATATATTTGTTTGTTACTGTTTAATCACTTCTTCTTTCTAATTGAATCAACTAAATATGGACATTCAACAACTAGAGATTTTTGCAAGCTCCTCCTTAACACACTGTGTATACAGGGTGTAACAGCGAAACGAACAACCTCGAATAATTTCTATGTTATTGAAGACATAATAAAATACTATGAATCAATCTTATACAAGATCAAGGGGGGATACCCAATTATGGAAAAAATATTTTTTTGAACCAGTGGTTCTCGAACTACAACAAAAAGTTATATTTTTTCAAATGCGATGCTTGATATTCTTTAAGCCCATTCGATAGCATTTTTTTCTGAACCCAACCATGTATTTGTTTTATTCCCTTAAAAGATAAAAATAGTGAGAAAAATGCAATTGAGATTGAAATAAACTTTATTTTCATAGTTATTTTTCAATAGACTATAAAAACAAAATCTGCTATCTGTCAATTTGAATTATTTAATGCATAATTCCTATTGTTGCAAATTGCTATAAAGTGTACTCTACGCCAGTAACAATAAAAGAAATTTTGATGGATCGCGTAAGAGATGCGTGCGCTATTTCAACACGGAAAGAAATTAATAATGTTTCTTTTGAATCATTTTGAAAAGATTTGAAAAAGAACACTATTTATGAAGTTATCAACAAATAATTTGATGTATTTAGGTAGCTCAATTGTTCATAGCCTACTGAAAAATAACAATGAAAATAGAATTTTTTCATTGGGGAAGAGTTGAAACATTTTAAGTTAATAATTGTTAAGTTAAGTTTCAATTTATGATTTTCTTTATTAATTAACGATGATCATTTCGACTTTTGAAGTCATCTCCAGATATCTTTTTTCATAAAAAAATATATAAATAAACAATATAACAAAATATCAACAAATGAAAGACATTTTCAGTAAAAACACCAAGTTGGCAAAATAAATGGAATAATAATAATAATATTGATGAGTAGAATTACCATCATTCGGTAATTAAAAAATGATAATGATGATAATTCAATTTAGAAATTTTTTATTTTATTCTTATCCAAAAGTGGTGTGTTGTAATAATCAGTAATTTCATTCAATAAATTTTCATTATTATTCAGACATTTTTTAATTTCGTAAAACTCTAATAAATTCAATTTTTTATTTTTATTTTCAAATGTAAAATTTTTAGATTAGATATATCACAGGAGTGGCTATTTTCGAATAAATGTTTTGCCAAATTTGAGTTTTCAATTTTCCCATATTTTAAACAGCGCATATGCTCTAAAAAACGGGTTCTAAAATTTCGGCCTGTTTGTCCTATATTCTTCGCGCTACAATTTCATATACACCTGATTTTGACAAAGAGTCCAAATTTTCTATTTTGTGGTTGATGAAAACAGAATATATTTCTCTCTGAACATAATATGCAGACCAAATATCTAATTCTTTCAGAAAACGCCCTATCTTTAGACTCAGCCACGGTACAAGACATAGTAGGTAGAGTACTTTCAACGTAACAACATGCCAGGGGCGTGGTCTTCGATGCGCAAGAACTTTTTACACGTGCAGTAAGACATACAGTGGCGGACTTAATTTGCATTTTTAAATTAGGGCACATTAAAAAGCTAGATAAAAAAAAATATCAGAAAGCGATCTCATAGTTATTTATACAACAACTGAATTAAACCACTGTTTATTTGCAAGAAGAGAGTTCAAAATCACGAGCGCGTTGAGCGCGAGTGGTTTAATTCTTTGAGCAAATAAAGAGGTTTAATTCACGTGTTTGTATACATAATTTTATTCAATTTTGCGTAAATTTCTGGAACATGAAACTGAGGAACAAAACTCAAAAAAATTAAATTGCAGTTGCAAGATAGCTTCGTTGATATCGCGACGAGTGTTTGTTTTTCAAACATTCGGGAGTGTGACTGTCAGCAAACTGTCAGTTTTGTGAACTTTGAATTGAAGCGTTATAATTGTGAAAAGTATTGTCTGAAATGATGGAAGATAGTGATTAAAACAATTTTCTCGTCCCCGATACCATTTTGAACGAAGCATCCACAGCAGTTGGGAAAATTATGCCCAGAAATCGAAATCTTTTCATTTTTTGAATTTATTATTATTTCAAGAAGTTAATTCACAGTGTTAATTGCCGTTCGGTATTATATTGCCCATTATTTTGTATATTAACTTGTTCAAACCAATTTTTAAATAATAATTGATAACCTACCTTTGTGAGACCATCTGCAGAAATCCATTCTCTAATAATATTATCTTGTGCAAAATGTCTTACGCAAACTCTATCATTTAAACCTAATTTACGATCACTTCTAGGAATTGCTTTGTTCCAAATTTCTATCATGTCAATTGGAGCTCTAAAAACACTATGGCTGGTACCACAAGCTCTGTTTTTGGCTATACTAGCAGTGTTATCTTAAGAAGCATTTTAAGGCAATATAAATATTTCGAGCTATTTTAAAGGAGAATATTTAAACAAATTTTGTAGACATATGTGTTTTCCGTAATTTGTAACTGAAGATTATTTTCTAAAGTATTTGGGAAAATTCTAATTGCGTTAAAACACATCTTGACACATCGCTCTTAGTAGCGCCAAAACAGAGCTCGTGGTACCAGCCAATATTTTATCTTACAACTGTCATATCCAGAATTGCAATTCGGGACAAAACATTTTCCAGGCATTTTAATTGAATGTTCATTTGTCACACAACTAACATTTTATAAAATTATTATTTATTTACTATAATCTGACAAAATTCAACGATACAAACACTAAAATCAAACGCTTTTCAATTGACAACTAGGCCCTACATATCCGCCATCTTGAAACATTTCCTCTCACCTCTCACGTCCACATGCTTGATGCAGTCAGCAGACACATTTGTACTAGACCGGCAATGAGAGTTGTGGGGGCCTGGACTCAGCTCACCCATGAATAAGATTTTTCTATATTTTTTTGTATTTTTGTAAATTGAATTACCGGGGTATAATGACTTCATTAGTATTTTTTTCTTTTTATTATAAATGTTGTCTATCAATTTCTTATCATAGCCATTTTTTAATGCTAAGTAATGAATTGTTTTCAATTCATTCTTATAATCTATTTCCGATAGAGGTATTGTTAATAATCTATTGATATAACAATGAAAATCTGCCAATTTATAATTTAAAGGATGATTTGAATGAGCGTGTCTGTGAAATTTGGTTTTCTGAAAATTTTGAAAAATAGCTTAGAATTTATATGTCTAGTATTTAAATCTAAAAAATTTATGCTGGATCCATTTTCTATTTCCAAAGTGAATTGAATAGAAATATCAAATGAGTTCAATAGAACTTTGAAGTCATTTAATTGACCCAAGGTACCCGACCAGAGACATAAAATATCATCCACATAACGATACCAGAATCAAAATCATTCATGAATATTTCCGCCATCAAAGGTGATAATGGACTACCCATTGGTAGATCATTCTTTTGTTCATAAAAATCATTATTGAATCGAAAATAATTTTAATGATCTATACATACTTTCAGAATTATATCATAATAAATAGACTTTTTTGGTTTTAATTCTGTATATTTTATTTTATTTTTGACGTTTCGATTTTCTAACCGAAAGTCTTCATCAGAAAAAATGATACAAAAATAAACAAGGCAAGAAAGTATCTAGATAATTAGAAATTAAAAATTGAAAGGATACAGATAACTAGATGTGAATACGTGGATTCCACATTTAGTGCAAAAAGAACAAAATTCCTCTGGCATTTACCCAAAGTCTGAGGAAAAACCACGTAAAAACCTCAACAGAGGAATCAACGATATGAGTCTTGACAATTATTGAAGAGAAGAAGATTTAATTGATATAACACATTAGGACGATGTCCCGTTTCTGCAACGCACACAGCTCCAAGGTCCAAACATGTCATAAAAAATTTTTTTAAACAGAAAGACTGAATTTTAATGATCTACATCTACATGAAAATAACAAAAACAAGTGTCAAGACAAATATTTCACAAATCAGGAATAACTATTACAAATCAATAAAATAATATGAGTCTTGACAATTATTATAGTCAAAAATGAATGAATTAATATAACATACAAGGACGATGTCCCATTCTTGCGGACGCACACAGTTCCAAAGTCCAAACATGTCATAAAAATTTTTTTTTTTTTTTACAAAAATGAGTTTCAATTATATACATGAACGTAATAAAAATAATAATCAAGACAAATATTTTACAAATTATGTATGTCTATTATTGATTATTGAAAGCCAAACATTTGCCAACTCAAAACCGTCAGTATGGTTGAAATTATTCGGATCTTTAATTATTTCAATCGCTTCCCTGACCAATCTACCATGAATGGATGAGCATCTTGCAATTACTCTTGTTTCTTCGAACTTGAATTTTGTTCTTTTTGCACTAAATGTGGAATTCACGTATTCACATCTAGTTATCTGTATATTTTCAATTTTTAATTTCTAATTATCTAGATACCTTCTTGCCTTGTTTATTTTTGTATCATTTTTTCTGATGAAGACTTTCGGTTAGAAAGTCGAAACGTCAAAAATAAAATTAAATATACAGAATTAAAACTAAAAAAGTCTATTTATTATGATATAATTCTGAAAATATGTATAGATCATTAAAAATACTCTATGGTGAGCAAGTAATGAAAAAGATCAAGATTTTTGAAAAAACATCAATAAAAAAGGCAAGTAGATTATGTGATTTAGCATTTCTAAAACGTTGTAGAGACTCTGATGTTTTACCAAATTGCACCAAACTCGTTTCTCATATTAAAACATCACGTGCAAAACATATTTTACGTAAATCTGGTTTTTTGTTACTACGTGAACGTATTGGTGACATTCGTAAAACTATTAATCAACTAGATAGTTTTCTACTAGATCTACATCTATTTTTGAGCAATACATTAGAAAATGAGCACTGGCTTGAATTACAAAACAATATTATTTATAAAATTGAGAAACATGCGGCTTTGTTGACTAATTCCCAGAAAGATAAATTTTCAAAACTGAATAATGAACAACATCCTATTCAGGATACTTTTGTACATGATGCTAATAAACTAGTAGTCAATTTAAGCTCTTCCCAGCTTTCGGATTCTGCGGTTTCTGTTTTGTCCAAAGGTCTTAACTTTGCTGCTGCTCCTCGCCGTGTCCCGATTGAAGAGATTATAGGCTCTTTGCGAATAGATTGCAGCGCCAGTAGTGGTTAATTTTGACAGTACTAGCAGGAAAACAAAACGTTATCATTGTACATGATTTCAGAATATATGTACCAAATTTAAATTATAAAGCAATTTATAAGCCAGTTTAACAATAAATTGAAATATTACGTGTTGATTATACAAATTGTTGCGTTTCAAACTGTAAAACAGTTACAGAAATACAAAAAAACATAAACATTTCTACAAATTTCCATCCAGAGAACATGAAATAGGAATGGGAAAAAATGGATTCAGGCTATTAAACGAGTAAAAAAAGTTAAAAGAAGTCAATAATAATTGTAGAATATGTATTAAATTTAGAAATTACTTGATGAAACTAGAAAATTTATGTAAGAAGTTAGGTTAAAACATTGTAAGCTATAGCAATTTTGTATGTATTATTTTTATGTATCGGATAAGTTTTTGGAAATTCATGCAAAATATCTCGCGTTTCATATGCAATGTGAAAAAATATACTTTCATGTGACATGTTTTGATTCGTTTGACAGACATATAGCAGCCTATAATTAATTACTTCAAAATAACATATCTTACTTCGATAAAAACTTTAAACGGACAAGAATTAATCGACATTTGCTCTACAACAAGCGCGGAAATCAAACTCTTATCCAAAAACAGTTTTTCTTCAACATTAAACACATGCTTACTTCTTGCACTAATTTTCCTCTTTCTAATATTGTACTCCGGATACAACCAGGTTATATGAATTGGAATCTTGTTCCTATTATTACTCCATTAGTCATCATTCACTTGTGTGTTTTTAAACTTATTTCAAGCTTCAATATAAACTTTTTAGCTTTTATTCACTTATTCCACGAAATGACAATTCAAATTTTTTCCTGCAGCTACTTTTAAAATTAAACACTCCGAGCGCTAGTGCCGCTCTCCAACGTTTGCGCAAAGAGCCTATAATGGTGGTTGAAACAGCTGTCAAAAAACTACCAGAAAATGAAGCTTCAGATGTCAGACTTGAAACAGCCAAAATATTGAAAAATGCAAAGCCTCCTAAACCGAATTTGACTAAAGATGAATTCAAAGCATTGCAAGATTTACTAATTTCGTAATGAAGATCTTGTTATCTTACCAGCCGATAAAGGAAAAGCTACTGTCATTCCTAATAAAGACGACTATAAGGCTGAAGACTTGCTTCATGATGCAGCTTATGAAAAAGTCAGAAGGAATCCTTTAAGTTCGGTCAAGTATCAAACAACTAAACTTCTTAAAGAATCTTCTTTAGATAAGGATGTTATTAAATATTTGACTCCTAGCGATCCATATGTACCTAGATTTCATGGTTTACCTAAAATCCATAAGCAAGGGGTTCCTCTTAGACCAATAGTTAATTGCATTAATTCATCAACTTATTTATTATCCAAATATCTTGACAGTTTATTGAGACCATTAATAAATAGTTCTTCTTCGTACGTTAAAAACTCGAAACATTTTATTGAAATAATTAGCAACGTACGGCTAAATGATAATGACATCCTTGTTAGTTTCGATGTTTCTTCTTTATTCACAAAAGTTCCAATTAAAGACATCCTAAAGCTTTTGGAAAGGAATTTCCCTCCAGATATTATTAAATTATTCCACCATTGTTTGACTTCTAGCTTCTTCATTTCAATAATGATTATTACAAACAAATTGATGGTGTAGCAATGGGTAATACAATTTCTCCATCAATTGCAAATTACTATATGGAATTTTTCGAAGAAAAAGCATTAGAAACTAGTACCTACAAACCATCCTTATGGTTACGTTATGTGGATGATGTTTTTGCAATCTGGCCTCATGGTCATGACAATTTGAACAGTTTTTTGAATCATTTAAGTAATGTTCACGAAAACATCAAATTCACATCGAAGCTAGAACGTAATGGCTCATTGCCTTTTCTTGATGTGAATCTAGAGCGAAACAATGATGGTAGACTACTACACACTGTTTATAGGAAGCCAACACACACAAACCAATATATTCATGCAGAATCACATCACCATCCTTCACAGAAGTATGGAACAATTAAATGTCTTTTCCAAAGGGCCAATGATATCTGTCACCCTGATAATCTTGATGAAGAGATTAATAATCTAGAAGTAATTTTCCAGAAAAATGGTTTTTCTCATCATTCCATTAGGAAAGCACTTCGACCAAAATCAAACAATGCTACCGTTGCGGATAATGGCGTGAGTAAAAACTATGTTTCTTTACCCTATGTCAGTAATGTTTCAGAGAAGATCGGAAGGATCTTGTCTCGACATAATTGCAAAGTTTCCTTCGCTCCTGTCACGAAAATCAAGCAGTTTTTGAGACCTGTCAAGGACGTGATCCCTTTACAATCTTCGGATATTTATAAGATCCCTGTACCTGTGGGAAAGTCTACGTTGGACAGACGGGCCGAACTGTGAATACTCGCATTGCTGAGCATAGAAGATGCATAAGACTCAATCACCCAGATAAGTCTTCGGTTGCTGATCATGCCATTGAGTTTTTGCACGATATCAAGTTCGAAGAAACAAGAGTAATTGCAAGATGCTCATCCATTCATGGTAGATTGGTCAGGGAAGCGATTGAAATAATTAAAGATCTGAATAATTTCAACCATACTGATGGTTTTGAGTTGGCAAATGTTTGGCTTCCAATAATCAATAATACACATACATAATTTGTAAAATATTTGTCTTGATTATTATTTTTATTACGTTCATGTATATAATTGAAACTCATTTTTGTAAAAAAAAAAAAAATTTTATGACATGTTTGGACTTTGGAACTGTGTGCGTCCGCAAGAATGGGACATCGTCCTTGTATGTTATATTAATTCATTCATTTTTGACTATAATAATTGTCAAGACTCATATTATTTTATTGATTTGTAATAGTTATTCCTGATTTGTGAAATATTTGTCTTGACACTTGTTTTTGTTATTTTCATGTAGATGTAGATCATTAAAATTCAGTCTTTCTGTTTAAAAAAATTTTTTATGACATGTTTGGACCTTGGAGCTGTGTGCGTTGCAGAAACGGGACATCGTCCTAATGGGTTATATCAATTAAATCTTTTTCTCTTCAATAATTGTCAAGACTCATATCGTTGATTCCTCTGTTGAGGTTTTTACGTGGTTTTTCCTCAGACTTTGGGTAAATGCCAGAGGAATTTTGTTCTTTTTGCACTAAATGTGGAATCCACGTATTCACATCTAGTTATCTGTATATTTTCAATTTTTAATTTCTAATTATCTAGATACCTTCTTGCCTTGTTTATTTTTGTATCATTTTTTCTGATGGAGACTTTCGGTTAGAAAGTCGATACGTCAAAAATAAAATTAAATATACAGAATTAAAACCAAAAAAGTCTATTTATTAAACTTTAGACATCAAAAGAAACTAAAAGAGAGTTTTCAGGAACATCTGAATTCTTAATTTAGGTAACTAAATCTAATGTATTCCTAATAGAATAGATTGAATCAAAACCTATTATTTTGGAAGTGACATATTTGAATATTTACATATTTTGTAAGTTGGAGCAGTTATGTAAGATACAACTGGTCTAATCGGATAATTATCTTTGTGTAATTTAGGAAGTCCATATAAAATAGGAGCCATCGGATTCATATTCAAAAATTTATAAGTTTCATTATTATCAAATAATTTTTTGCAAGACTTTAAAGATTTCTTGAGCTTCGTAAATTTATTTGTGGGATCAGATTTCAATTTTGTTGTATTACTTGAATTTATAAAATCATTTACTTTATCAATATAATCATTTCTATGTAATAATGTTAGTGTGTTGCCTTTATCAGTATCAAATTATTATTATATTGTTTATTTATATATTTTTTAATAAAAAAAGATACCTGAAGATGACTTCAAAAGTCGAAATGATCATCGTTAATTAATAAAGAAGATCATAAATTGAAACTTAACTCTTCCTACAATTATTAATGAAAATAGAATTTATTTAAATTTCAATAGCATTTTTCTCAATATTTTTATCATGTAAGGATATAAAACAAATACATGGTTGAATTCAGAAAAAAAAAATTCTATCGAATGAGCCTAAAAACTATATAGCATCTCGTTGAAAAAATGTAACTTTGTGCTACAGCTTAAAAGCCACTATTTCAAAAAAAAAAAATTTCTTTCATAATTAGGAGTCCCCCTTAATCCTGCATAAGATTGACTGATAGTATTTTATTGAATCTTCAATAACATAGAAGTTATTCGAGGTAGCTCGTTTCGCTATTACACCTGTATATACATATACAGGGTGTAAACGGAACTAGGTAACACGATTTTTCTCGAAAGTTATTAGATATACAAAAAAATATTTAAAATAAAGTTGCTAGTATTTCTAGTAAGCTACTTGAATTAATGTGAATCAGAGAAAAAAAAAAATAATTTTCGGAGATATACCTATTTTTGACTTTTTTTAATGGTACGCTCTGTATATTTTTATGCTGTTTGGTAGGATATAATTTTTGCTTTAAAAAAGTCCAATAAGTTATACCTTCTAAACTCAACAAAAATCGAGATATTGAAGAAAATATTAGAATAGTTCCACTCGAAATCAAAGCTGGCTATGAAAACAAAATAATTGAATTCTGAATATTTATTGTAGACGATTGCAAAAGTGAAACTTAGCTTTTCTTATTCTATGTTTTAATTTTTCAAGTGTAGTTACGTGCCTGACATAAACTTTGTTTTTAATGGCACCTCACAGATAGAAATCCAAGGGCGATAGATCGGGTCATCTTGCAGGCCACATTATACTTAGGTCCTCTTGTTCCAATTCAGGCATTTGGAAATTCTTGATTTAAATAATTTCTTACGTCTATGGAATTGTGCGCAGATGCACCATCTTGTTGAAATATCATTCCACGGCGATCTGCTAGTAGTAAGTGGTATATCATCAAAAAAATTTCTTAGTTCATTTTGTAAAAAAATCAAATATCTTTGCGAAGTTAGAGTGCCTTCATTAAAATATGGACCCAGAATAATATTGTTAAAAATTCCGCACCACACATTAGTTGAAAAAAAAGTACTTGAAAGTTAATTCTACATGTTTCTCGTGGATTTAAGTTGGTAGTTTACCAATAATGCGTATTATGTCTATTGAATATACCGTTATTGGAAAAGTGGCTTTCATCTGTCCACAAAATTTTATTTAGAAAATGTGGATTTGTGCGACATTCCTGAATTAATTAATTGTAAAAGTAAAGTCTTCCTACAGAATCACCAGGATGAAGATTATGGATTTTATTTATTTTGTAAGCTTTGAATTTATGCTTTTTTTAAAATCTTGTGTACTTGTGTATGTGATACGTTTAATTCTAGTGCAGCTTCTCTAGTTGAATTTCTCGGATGCAAATTAAAATATGCTAATACATCAGTTTCCAAATTTTCATTTATTTGATGAACTTCGCGATTTGCCATAGTGAGGAAACCAGTTCTAAGTAGCTTTCTTTCTAATTTGAAAAAGTATGTTTGATTTGGATGAAAGCGGTCAGGATATTATTGCTGGTATAATCGCAGGGCTAGTTTTGAATTATTGTTTGATAAATGAAAACATTTCAACATATCTACCTTCTTGTTAATTGAGTATTCAGAGTATTTCCATTTTCAAAACAAATAATAATCTAACATCAATTCAATAATTCTTTTTAACAAAGGTATAACAATAGAATAAACTAATACAAATGTCAAATTTTGTTTTCATAGCCAGCTTAACAAGAGGACCTAAAATGTGGCCAGCAAGGTCTCCCGATCTATCGCCCTTAGATTTCTATCTGTGGGGTGCCATTAAAAACAAATTTTACGTCACGCACGTAGTTACACTTGAAGAATTAAAACATAGAATAAGACAAGCTTTGAACGACTTAAATAACAAAATTAATAATACTGTGTATCAACATTTGTTAAAGAGGATTTTGAAATTTTTTTATAGTGTTACTCTTACCAGTATTATAATAATTTATGTACATTTGTATATCTGAGGGCACCCTCAGTTTTATTGGTGCAATCGTCTATAATAAATGTTTAGAGCTCAATAATTTTGTTTTCATAGCCAGCTATAATTTCGAGTGAAACTATTTTAATATTTCCTTCAATATCTCGACTTCTGTTAAGTTTAGAGGGTATAGCTTATTTGACTTTTTTAAAGCAAAAATTATATCGTACCAAACAGCATAAAAATATACAGGGCGTACCATTAAAAAAAAGTCAAAAATAGGTATATCTCCAAAAAATTTCTCTGATTCACATTAATTCAAGTATGTAGCTTACTAGAAACACTAGCAACTTTATTTGAAAGATTTTTTTGTATATCTAGTAACTTCCGAGAAAAATCGTATATATATATAGTTTAGTCGCATCAACATCACAAATAAATGAAAATACAAAATACAATAATCATATGTGCACTGTTCTAGCTGCAGAAAATAAATTTAAAATGTGAGTAAGTTACCTGCACTTTTATATCTTCCTCACTTGCATCTTTCCTTTTTCTGGTACTCAAAATTTGGAAAGGCAATATTCGCTTTTGTTCTCTATCCCAGGCAACACTTTCACAATCTAATATGAATGAAGTGACGTCATTTTTAAGACATTTTTCAATCCTATTTATAATATCTGGATACTTGGAAGTGTTATTTTCCTGATTTCTGGAGTAAATTCTAATTTCTCCAGATTCTAATTTATGTATCTGAGCACGCTCTCCATCATATTTCCATTCACAAGTGAAGTTAAGGCCTTCGAAGCGATTCAGTACTTCTTGTACACCTGAAATAATATAATAAATTTTTATACACAACATAATATATCTTAAAATTCAATCCATCCAACTTAAACAATGCACCTAACACCCGAATAGTAAAGAAATATTCCATTCAAGCACGTGTCTGTAAATATTTATTTTAGAAATATAAGTGTTCAATAATGTTAGGAGACTGAAATGAGGTCTATCAATTATTCCACATTGAAAAATTATATCAATCAAATGTAACTCTTTCAAAATTTCTAATAAATTCTACTTTCTAAATACTCACAAGTGTATCTCAAACAATTAACGAGAAAATAAAAAATAAATAAATAAAAGCTTGATGATGTAATGTAACTTTTGTCCCACTTTCTGTTATTTATCATCTTGTATCACTGTTAAATGTAACGGTGCCAAGCTGCTGGTCTCCCTATTTCGGGATCATCTATTAACACCTTAACTAATAGGGTAGTTTATCATATTAAAAAAGGATAAGAAGTATTTTCAATAGTTTGAATTCGAGTAAGTGAAGATATACTACAGAAATGATCCTGTGAAATATGATAACACAATTGTTAAAACTATTGAAATGAACAGGAGATAATGTAAGATGAATATATTTAATATCAGGCGTAGCTCCATTTGTATAAGCTTATAAGCTCGTAGCAAATAAACATTTATTATTATTATTATCACTTATCATTTTCAATAGTTTTCTTATTTTAATTGGATTACGTAAGAAATTGGATTATCAGCATGAATTCACAAAAAAAAACTGTTCACGAAATAACCACAAACCATAACGCTTGCAGGAAATTTTCTTTCTCAACCAAACAGTTTGTCTGATATGTTTCGGAAAAAGTACGCAATAAGCGTTTTCTACAATCCCTCAAGTAAATTTCAATTTCGGATTCATTACTTTAAATGACGCTGTGCTATTGTTTTACTGTCCAGTTTTTGTGATCCTTAGTCCATTTTAATCTATTACGCTGTTGCAATTTTGTTTTGTAAGCAAAGGCATTTTTACTTACTTGTACTAAGTACAAGGAAGTATTGTGAAACCGAAAAAATTCACCTATCAAGATTTTGATGGAAATATCCGTTTTGAGCATCCCTGAATCCATTTTCACTATTTTTGGCTTGATGTCGGTACGTATGTTCGTGCGTGCGTAGCTCGCAAATCTCAAAACTGGTTGAACGTATAATGTTGAAATTTTGTATTTAAGACTGGTATAGGATCTAGTTGTGCACCTCGCATTATGGTTCCAAGCATCTGTACCGGAAGTGCACTTTACTTGAAACTTTTTTCGAATTTTTTAATAAATCCAGAATGATCAACCGTGGGATGTTGAAATTCTGTATTTGAACTTGATGTTGTATCAGAATGGTTATCTGCTATATTTGTAAGAATCGGCCAGGCCAGAAGTGCACTTTACTTGAAACTTTTTTTGAATTTTTTGCATAAATATAGAATGATCCGCCATAGCATATTGAAATTTCGTATAAAGAACTTCTATAACATATTATTGTACATCTTGCATTATGATTGCGATCGGCTAAACCGGAAGTTCACTTTACTTAAGACTTTTTTTTGATTTTCCGCATAAATCCAGAATGATCAGTCATAGGATACTGGAGTTTAGCATTTGGAATTGCTGTAGTATCTAAATGGTGATCTTCTATTTTTGTAACAATCGGCTGAGCCGAAAGAGCACTTTATATGACAGACTTTTTGAATTTTCCGCATAAATTCTAAACAATCAGTCGTAGAATATTTAAATTTTGTATTAGGCACTTTTATAATATCTAGTTGTACAACTTGCATTATAATTTTCCGCATAAATCCAAAACGATTGAACGTAGATTGTTAGAATTCAGTATTAAGGACGATTATACCATCTAGATGCTCATATCCTATTTTTATCAAGATCCACCGAGCCGGAAGTACACTTTACTTGACAGTCTTTTGGAATTTTCCGCATAAATTCGAAACGATCAGGTGTAGAATATTGATTTGGCATAGGGGGATAAGCATGGTAAAAATGCCCCAGGCGGATATTCAATTTCCATTGCAGGAGTTCGTCGGTAATAATAAGAAGATAGTAACCGTCAAAATTTCAGACATTTAATCAACCGGATCTCGAGTAAACCGGAAAATACTCAAAAATAAAGAATTTTTTTTTCTCATGAATGACTGAACTGATACTAATGAAATTTTAATATGTCATAGAGACATGTAAGTACTCTCTCAAGACAAATGATTGACCTCATACAATCTCATCGTTCAATAGATATAATATGATATAATTTGAGCAAAATTATGAAATTATTTTTTTTAGAAGCCTCATACTCCTTTATCTAACACATATTTTTCTCGATTGATTTCGAGTGGTGCGCCATACAGAAAAAAAATAAAAACTATTTCAAAATGCAATTTTTTGGCTTTTTTAATTTAATAACATATTATCCCTCAAAAATATTTCGCATGATGATATTGCTAAATCAATCACAAGACTCAAAGCCTCTATGTCTTCAGGACCGGACTTAATTCCTTCATTCTTAATTAAAGATTGTTCTAATTCTTTCGTTATTGCTCTTTATTATATAATAAATTTATCTTTGAGAACTAATACTTTTCCAGATATCTGGAAGCAGGCTCGAATAACACCTATTTTAAAATCCGGTGACTCTGCGCAAATTACAAATTATCGACCAATTGCCATTTTAACCAATTTTAGTAAAATAATGGAAAATATCTTGTATCGGGCAATTTATAATCACGTTCACAATCTTATCTCTTTTTCTCAACATGGCTTTGTTGAAGGTAGATCTACTTCGACCAACCTGTTATTTTTTAACCAATTTCTATTGACATCTCTTGATTCAGGGAAACAAGTTGATGTTATATATACAGATTTCTCCAAAGCCTTTGATCGTATTGATCACGATATTATTATCCGTAAATTAAATGGTTATGGCTTATCTTTGGATTTGATACAATTAATTTCTTCCTACTTAAACAATCGTTTATTATTTGTAAATTATCTGGGTTCCACCTCCTCTGTTTTTCCAGCATCTTCAGGTGTACCACAAGGGTCCAACCTGGGTCCATTATTATTTCTTTTATTTATTAATGATTTGCCCCCAATATTTAACCACTTCAATCTACTTTATGCTGATGACCTTAAATTATTTAGCTCATTATCAGATTCAAGTCAATGTGACTCAATCCAAGAGGATATCAATAAATTAAACTCATGGTGCAATGAGAACAAACTTCATCTAAACATTGATAAATGCAAAGTCATGTCTTTTACAAGAAAAAAATCCCCTATCCTTTATCCTTACACTATTTCTGGAGGTCCATTATCTCGTTGTTGATCTAGGCATTACCTTTGATACAAAATCTATACTGAACTCACACATAGTAAGAATAACTGCTTCTGCAAACAAAATGTTGGGATTCATAATCAGACAATCTCGTAATTTTACCTCAATACAACCAATTCTTCTTCTCTACTATGCTTTTGTTAGAAGTAAGCTTGACCACTGTTCAATAATCTGGAGTCCTTCGTATGAGGCATATATTTCTTTACTTGAATCAGTACAAAAAAAATTTCTACGGTATCTGTATTTCAAAGTTCATAATATTTACCCCGATTTCAACGTGTCTTACGAATATCTCCTAGATTATTTCAACTTCACTAAGTTAACCGACAGACGCAATAGAACACAGCTTTTATATTTACATAAACTCATAAATAACTCTCTAGACGATCCAACAACACTAAGTTTAGTGGACTTCCGAGTTCCTTTCTTCAATTCACGTAGTCAGCGGACATTCCAAACACCTAAATGCCGTACAAATATCCTTCTCCACTCTCCCCTGAATCAAATGTATGAAACTTACAACAGTGTTCAAAATCAAGCTGATATATTCTATGATACTACCAATACTTTTAAACGTCTCAAGCCTTGACACGTCTCAATTTGTTCCAGCAAAATAAAAATTAAAATTAAAAAAAAAAAAAAAATGTAAAACTTACAGATATTTTGGAATCTCATTGTTTCTTTTTTTCACAAATATTTTTATACAATACGTAATTCGTATTTTGTTTTCATCTGTATATATATTTATTGTCACTTTGTACTTTTGATCCTGTCCAGTTTTGGGTATCTGTTTGGACAGTGTATTTTGAAATAAATAAATAAATAAATAAATAAAATAACATTAAAAATAGTTTTTATTTTATTTCTGTACGGCGCACCACTTGGAATCATTCAAAAAAAAAATATGTTCAATGAGAGAGTATAAAGTTTCTGAAAAGAATTAATTCATATTTTTGTTCAAATTATATCATGATTAAAAAAAAAATTGCAAAAAATTTTAATTTTTTTACTGAATAATTAAACTTTATGCGGTTAATACTTTGTCTTGAAAGAGTCTTTACATGTGCCTATAACATGTTCCACCGGAATCGGTACAGTCATTCCAAAAAAAAAATATATTTCCATTTCTAAGTATTTCTTGGTTTACCCGAGATCCGGTTGAGTTAAACGTCTAAGATTTTGACGCTTGCTATCTTTTATCAATACCAAAGAAATCATGTAGATGAAATTTGTTGATAAAAGATAGCAAGCGTCAAAATCTTAGACGTTTAACTCAATCGGATCTCGAGTAAACCAAGAAATACTTAGAAATGAAGATAATTTTTTTTTGGGAATGACTGTACCGATTCCGGTTAAATTTGAATATGTTATAGGCACATGTAAGGACTCACTTGAGACAAAGTATTGCCCGCATAAAGTTTAATTATTCAGTAAAAAAAAATTAAAAAAAAAAATTTCATTATGATATAATTCGAGCAAAAATATGAATTAATTATTTTCAGAAGCTTTATACTCTCTTATTTAACATATATTTTTTTGAATGGTTCCAAGTGGTGCGCCATACAGAAATAAAATAAAATAGTATATTGTGCAACAAGTATAGAAAATTACCTATTTCACACGAGGTGTGTAATTTTCAGCACGAGACAGAGTCGAGGGCTGGAATCACAAAAGTGTGAAATAGGTGATTCTATACGTGTTGTACACTATACTTTTTCTACGATCACAATTTTTAATGAAATATGTAGGTAAATCATTCGTATAACTGAGATTTAGAATCTATTTTCACAAATATAAAATAATTCAGGCATTTTAATTGTTTGCTCTGCTTATTTATTGTGATATTAATTTTAGTTATGATTTGGATCATTATTGATATATTTTCTATCAGCTGATTGACATTTTATTGTTGTGTAATCTAATTGTTGCAAATTACGGAGAGATTGTATCTGATTGGCTCAATCTCACCAAGCGACCTTCTGATTAGTTCATTAGTTAGAGTTTTCCGTGATCTGGGGTAGCGTGTTTTCTAAATCTTCGTCACTAACCATTTTCCAACTGCAGTAATGATATTTGTTGATATCTAATTTTGGTTATGATACAATAATTACATACATAATTTCTCGATTTCAACAGAATGTGATGGAACGTGTTTTGTCTGCTTCAATTTGACAGTTGTGATTCGTAGTGTTACCAACCTTCGGAATATATATTACAAGAATAAGAAAATAATTCCAACAGAACTTAGTGCAATTTTGTTATTTAAATGTGGCTTATAAAAGAGCAAACAGAGATTTATATCAAGTCCGTGATATTTATCAATAATCTTGCTAAATATATCATATATATCACCTAAAGAATATTCAAAATGAATTATTAATATATAAGTTGGTCAAACTGGTGTGAGAAATGATTTCTCACGACTTTTCGCACAGTTGTGTGAAATTGTAAGTTTTCTAGTTGTGTTTTGTATGAGAAATATGTTGTTTTCTATAGTGAACGTAGAAAAACTATTTTTAAATGTTATTTTTTGATTAAAAAAGCCAAAAAATTGCATTTTGAAATAGTTTTTATTTTTTTTCTGTATGGCGCACCACTCAAAATCAATTGAAAAAAATATATGTTAGATAAGGGAATATAAGGCTCCAAAAAAAAATAATTACATAATTTTGCTCGAATTATATCATACTTAAAAACTCATTTTAAAAACATTTTTTTTTTCTATTGAACAATGAGATTTTATGAGGTCGATAATTTGTCTTGAAGAGTACTCACATGTCTCTATAACATATTAAAATTTCATTAGTATCGGTTCAGCCATTCACGAGAAAAAAAATTCTTTATTTTTAAGTATTTTCCGGTTTAGTCGAGATCCGTTTGAGTTAAACGTCTGAAATTTTGAAGGTTACTATCTTCTTATCATTATCGACGAACTCCTGCAATGGAAACTGAATATCCGCCTGGGGCACTTTCCCCATGCTTATTCCCCTATGCCATTTGGTATTTCAGTCTGCTGATTGCCTACTATTTTCATAACAATAGACTGAACCGGAAGTGCACTTCAGTAGGAATTTATTTTTTAATTTTGCGCATAAATTCAGATCTGTTGGTAGTCGTAGAATTTTGAAAATCAGTATTTAGGAATGTTGTAGTATAAGAATAATGGCCTACTGTTTCCATAGCCACCGACTTGGCTGAAAGCGCATTTTACTTGACAGATTCTTAGAATCTCTTGCGTAAATCCAAAACGATTAACTGTGGAACGATGAGATTTTGTGTTTGATTATATATATGATCAAACATAAAATCACATTGTGTTATATATATATATATATATATATATATATATATATATATATATATATATATATATATATATATATATATATATATATATATATATATATATATATATATATATCCAATGATGTACAAGTGAATCACGATTTTTTTGATCTAGTACATACAAAATACTAATAATAATTCTTTTATTCAATTTTGCGTAAATTTCTAGAACATGAAACTGAGGAACAAAATTCAAAAAAATGGAAGAATCATCTAGATGATGAAAGCGCATTTTTGACAGCTCATGAATGCTTGTTACTTCAGAGATTTCGCAAATTAACATCTCTCACAATTACTGAGCTTGAAATCAAGCAGTTTGGACAAATTTACGAAACAGCAGCTTCCATTTAGTACTAGTTTCAAGTTGACTATTTGATAGGTACATAATTTATACATGTACAAACTCAAAAATACCTTTCAATCTTCATTGTTTAGTTATTGACTGACGGGAGGTCAAGTGCTGTACCTTAAAATGATAATTTGATCTTTATCAAAGCTATATAAAAAAAATACACCAAAAGTAAACAAATTTTCTACCAATAATAATAATTCATTCTAATCAGCTTCAAATTCGCGTCAAACAAGTCATTGAATGAATTCCGGACAGATTTGACAACTGCACATAATAATAGTGACACCCGCGGCTAAAGTTGTAACTAATTTTTTATCTACTTGAATAAATTTTAGTTACCATATCCCTAATGTCATAATGTATCTATAGGAATTGTTTCACTTGAAACAAGTAATTGAATAATTTAATCTTCCACAATCACTGAGCTTGAATTAAAGCAATTTGTGCAAACCTACGAAACAGTAGCTTTTATTTAGTACCAGTTTCAAGTCTGTAAATAGTATAGTTGCTGAGAACTCAGCGTCACGCCAGCCAGCCAGCCAGCCAGACAGCCAAAGTGAATATAATAGCGCTTTTTTTCAAAAAATACGCTAAAAATTAAATTGCAGTTGCAAGGGAGCTTCGTTGATATCGCGACGAGTGTTTGTTTTCCAAACATTTGGAAGTGTGACTGTCAGTGAACTGTCAGTTTTGTGAATTTTGAATTGAAGCGTTATAATTGTGAAAAGTATTGTCTGAAATTATGGAAAAAAGTGATTAAAACAATGTTTCCGTCCTGGATACCATTTTGAACCAAGCAGCCGCAGCAATTGGAAAAATTATTCCTCAGAAGTCGAAATCTTTTTATGAAAAGGAATTCCATCGGTGATTTAAATTTCTTTATCTAATTCCGTTTTGAAAAGTCAAATTTTACATCAATTTCTGACGTTATGTAACGTCCCATTTTTCATAACTGTTCTGCAACAGTTGCGTAAAGTAGTTACGTAATGACTTTACATAACTGGCCACTTATCAGCGTACAATTAAAAGAATGATTTATTATTTACAATAGGCAGCATTGGCAGTCTTTAATATCAAAGGGTACTATATCACTCAGGATATCACTGCTTTTTAAAAATTATTTTGACGTTTTGTGAAAATTCGATATTTGTTTATTTCAGTGCACTCTTGTTTCTGTAGTAACAATAGATGGTCATGAATCACAATCATCTGAATTTTGTGACGTAACGTGAGAGATGTTCTCATTCAAAAATATAGATAAAATTATTCTGACGGAATTAGATAAAATTTTGTACTGAATACGTTATGAAAAGCCATATTGTTTGACTCACGTAATTTGCAAATATAATTATGTAAATAACTATTAAATTTATTTTTCGCCAACTGTCAAAAAAACATGATATTTTTGTATTGTTATGGATACGCAAAGTTCGTGATTTTTTTACTAGTAAAAAAATGAAACATATTTTTTCACTAGTGAAAAAATGAACATATTTTTTCACTAGTAAAAAAATTAATTCTGTTTTTCCACACCTAATTTAATATAAATCAGTTTGGTAATGCTACAAGGATAGAAACAAACAGGTATTTAACAAAAAAGAAATATAAATTCTCATACAAAGCTACTTATTTTTGAATATAAAAATTAATTGTTGACAGTTCTTTATTTATCAAACAACGATTGCGCATACTTTTGGTTACAATACCCAGGTGACTGCAAATTAAGGTTGTTAAGAAGAGGAGTGGGGTCAAGCTTTGGTGGCAACCCTGCTCTATGCTAGCTACATAGGATAAACATTCATTGCCAACTTCAAATAAACAAAATTTCAATGATTAAAACTTATGGAAATGTTTGTTTTCGGTTGAAAATACATGATTTTGAATAATTTGGTTCCTTATTCTATTCTTTTAAAGAGCTTCCATCCGTTGAAGTGTTCTTTTTTCATATTTTAACAAAGCTACAATATGACATGTATAGCGCGCAACGCTGTAGACTTTCAGAAGTATTTTTGACATCTGACGTTTAGTAGTGGTACTGTGTTTTATAACCAAACAAACTTATTGATGATAAATCAACATCAAAAAAATAATATCGATGGAAGAATAAATGGGTTACTCAATCAGTGTACCGTCAAGTCAGGGAGATGATAAAAAATCTTGTTTATTCTAATCACACACACTCTTCCCATTTCATCTCATGCGGCGACGTTGCCAAGCGTATGATAACTTGCTAAATTTCAGTAGCTTTTGTACAATTTTTTTGAGTAATAATTTAATTTTCTCTGAAACTATAAACAAGACTATTTTGAAACTTGGTACACATGTTTATAAGACTTTCGTAGATGTTTTGACGATTTTTTGTAATGTTGTCATTTCAGGTAGTCGAGATAATGACGTATAAATCAATGCGAAACACGTCGCGTGCATTAACGCAATGTAATAACATGTCACTGAACAGGAACTTTGACATTTTTTATCTGGATAACTAGAAACAAGATTGAGTTCAAACTTTGCCAGAATATTCTTCACTAAACAAATAAAATACTGTAAAAATTTAAATAAATTCTCATATACTTTGATTTCCTTCTCAACAACCTTAATTATAGTTTGTACTTTTTTCCTACATTTTACTGAATAAAACAATAATTATTGTTGATCTATTATTTTTTGACATTTGGCGAAAAAATATTGTTTGTATTTCGTGTGCGAAGTGATTGTATTTTGTTGCGCTTTCGAATGAAATTGTTACCTCGACTTTACGGTCTCGGTTAAAATTGACATTCTCATGCGCAACAAAAAAAAAAAAACAATCACTTCGCACACTTAATACAAAAATAACTATTAAATCACTAGTGAATAAAGATTTACTTATGACTGTTGCTATGGATTTAATAATGTAGCTTTAAAACGTCAAAATTGAATAAAATTATGTATACAAACACGTGAATTAAACCTCATTATTTGCTCGAAGAATTAAACCACTCGAGCTAAACGCGCTCGTGGTTTTGAACTTTCTTCTCGCAAATAAACAGTGGTTTAATTCACTTGTATAAATAACTATTATATAACAAAATATATATATATATATATATATATATATATATATATATATATATATATATATATATATATATATATATATATATATATATATATATATATATATATATATATATATATATATATATATATATATATATATATATATATATATATATATATATATATATATATATATATATATATATATATATATATATATATATATATATATATATATATATATATATATATATATATATATAAACTTGTATCCTTTTTAAAAATTCTGATACATTCATTTATTTGTTTCACAAAATTTCAAATCTAAAAATCGTTTTTTTTTTTGTGACGTCTACTTTATGTATCTTTTTTGTTTAATTCTTCTTGTAAGAAGTAGATACCGGAATTTGTTTTCCGATTATTTCCTGCCATTGTACGGTAATATCTCGAGCATTTAACCGAAATTTTATTTCATACTTTTTCTTAAAGCTCAATAATCAGCATTAGCAGTTGACGACATATTTGCTTTCTGTTTCCCGATATATACAATAGGGAAAGTATTTTAATCGTGATTTTTTGACAGTTCGAGATTTTGATGAATCTTTTAATTTGGACCATACTGAACCCAAAAATAGTAGATTGTCTGACAAGTAGAGGAAAGTGAAACTTTACTAGCGAGTGTAAATGTTTCAATTCAAGAGCGAGAGCAACGAGCGAGCGAATTAAATTTGCACGAGCAAAGTAATATCACTTTTCTTACGTGTTGAACATGCTATTTTTTTGTATACTTGATAGAAAAACTTGAGTGGAAGATGCCAAGAATAGAAATCATTTTCTCCAACACTGTTTTGGAATTTGCATATTGCATAACCAAAAATTATGTTGGAACGAACGACATTCCAAAAAATCGTTTAGAATGATTCCGTATGCCGTTTAGAATGATTCTGTATGACATTAGAACCATTTCGACGAATCAGAAGCTGTTAGTTTGGCTACTACCATGGTTACTTCCTAATAGTCTGTGAGACAGCGCCTAAATTTTTTGTTGATTACCGCTCATTTGAAACTTTGTGAGTGGCTTCATTGTGATGAGTCCGACAACTTTTTCATTTAGCAAAATTCTAGATTTGGGGGCGTTTACCCGCGAGGGCTAATTAATTGAAAGAATATTACCGTAATACTGATCTTTACACTAATCGAAAGATTTTTTGATAATAAAATGAAGGAAAAATATTGTCCGACATGAATATTGAGACTATCGGTGAATCCGACAAGCCGCACTTGTCATAAGTATGTTGGTACTAATGGTAAGTATGTTGGTACTTATGACAAGTCGGACTCACCGGTAGCCTCAATATTCATGTCGGACAATATTTTTCCTTCATTTTATTATCAAAAAATCTTTCGATTAGTGTAAAGATTAGTATTACGGTAGTATTCTTTCAATTAATTAGCCCTCGCGGGTAAACGCCCCCAAATCTAGAATTTTGCCAAATGAAAAAGTTGTCGGACTCATCACAATGAAGCCACTCACAAAGTTTCAAGTGAGCGGTAATCAACAAAAAATTTATGCGCTGTCTCACGGACTATAACAATTTAAGTATTCATATCTGGATTTACGTTTGACATTTAATAATTTTTTAGCTTCCTCTGAAATATTGGTGAGTTTCCACAACCTTGTTAGAGAAAGTATAGTCTATAATGTTTGGAATGGCGTATTCTATACTCGCGAACCGTAATCCGAGCCGAAGGCGAGGATTACAAACTTCTTGCTTGTTCAGAATATAGGCCATTCCAATATTTATTGTAGAATATACTATCCTACAGAAATAATAATCAAGGTTATGTTCTTGCAAAACCGTAGTATCGGTTTTGACAACTGCCAAGCAAAGGCATAGTAACAAATAAACAATATTAAAAATTAATTTGTCAGAAGCTAAAGATTCTCGCGAAATTCTGGATGCAGCTGAAGAAGCGACTTTACATTTGTTTCCGGTGAAATCGAGAGAATTTTTGTTTTCTCATATGCATGTTTAACCTGTAATTTTTTCTTAATTAGGTTAAAGCTGTCATTTAGGCACGTGTCATAGTGCGTTTTTGTTTATAATTTTTTGTTGGTAATTAGTAAAGTGTTGCTAACCGGTAAACTGGCACTTTTCTTTACTGATTTCTACATATTAAACCTAATATTTTCCATCAAGTATACAAAAAACAATAATTTTAAAAAAGTCGGTCTGTTCTGAAAGCACGATAACTTGAGAACGCGTTCGAATTTTCGAATGAAATATTATATTCAAGTTTTTTATTAAAACGCTAGGTCTAAGTTCGTTAATGAGCTTTTTTCAACTAGCGGTATCAAAACATTACTGACGGAATTTTTTTATTTTTTGCGTTTATTTTATAAACGGTAATATTTATCGTAAAATGTAGTATAACTACAATTGATCTTCGAATAATTTGGAGCAACATTCGCTCGAAACGTTTTCTAAAATTATTAACGCTTCAATTGTTATTATTGAAATTTGAATTATAATAAAATTCGTCTATTTTTCTGAAGCAAAGAAATAATGAGAATCATAAGAAATTATATAATTATTACTCTTTTTGGACATCACATGCAAACTTTCGTCAATTGTTTCTCCAAAATAAGTAATTTGGTTCTATCGTGTATGATATCAAATTAAAGCTCCTGTGGGAACAATTCTAGTAGAAGTGTCGAAAAAGATATTTAAACGATTGTCAATTGTTTTTTTTCACAAGTTATTTAAATGATGTCTACTTTGGAATAAATGTAATGCCCAGTTTACACGGTTATAAATATACATGTAATGCCACAAAATCTTCTTGTTCAATGATATTTGCCCGTGTAAAGCAACAGAAATTGACAGAATGACATTGTTCAATAAGAAGTTGTGAAAATAGTTAGAATATAGCCTGTTCAAATTTTTCAAGGCCATTTCCATAGAATTTTGATGATATCTAGGAACTTTGGAGTCGTGTTTGCTGGCTTGAGTGAATCACGTTGAGCATTTAACTTCATTCTTATTGAGGTTCAAACGTGTGTCAATATTAAGATCTTTCTTGTTTTAGTGAAAAATCATTATAAAAAATGTAAAAATAATAAAATTGCTAATGTTGTATAGACAAAAATGAATCTTTATCAAGTGTCTAATAAGATTACACGAAACAAAAATACAAATGAAGTTGTTTGTTGCTCCAAGTCTAAAGTATTGCCACCAAAAATATATTAACTGTCGCTGTCGTGCTATCAAATATTGAGAATATAGATCGTGTAAAATGCAGCTATGAAGTGTCAAATATAACAAGAAATACATGTAAAATTGTATGCAATAATATGATCGTGTAAAATGGTCGTAAAGCTCTCGAAATAAGCTTAGTAAAAGTATACAGTAAATAATCAGTAGGCTCTTTGCGCAAACGTTGGGAAGTGACACTAGCGCTCGGGGTGTTTAATTTTGAAAGTAGCTGCAGGAAAAAATTTAAATTGTCATTAGGTGGAATAAATAAATAAAAGCTAAAAAGTTTGTATTGAAGCTTGAAATAAGTTTAAAAACACAAGTGCATGATGGCTAATGGAGTTATGATAGGAACAGGATTTCAATTTATATAACCTGGTTGTATCCGGAGTACAATATTAGAAAAACGAAAATTAGTCCAAGAGAGTAAGCTTGTGTTTAATGTTGAAGAAAGACTGTTTTTGGATAAGAATTTGATTTCCGCGCATGTTGTGGAGCAAAAGTCGAATAATTCTGGTTCGTACAAAGTTTTTATCGAAGTAAGATATGTTATTTTTAAGTAATTAATAATAGGCTGCTAAATGTCTGTCAAACGAATCAAAATATGTCTTATGAAAGTATATTTTTTCACATCGCCTTAGGTTGATGAAACGCGAGATATTTTGCATGCATTTTAACTTATCCTATACATAAAAATAATATCTACAAAATTGCTATAGCCTACGATGGTTTAACCTAACTTTTTACAAAAATTTTCTAGTTTCATCAAGTAATTCCTACATTTAATACATATTCAATTATTATTATTGACTACTTTTCACTTTCTTCACTCGTTTAATAGCCTAAATCCATTTTGTTCCCATTCCTATTTCATGTTCTCTGGATGAAAACTTGTAGAAATGTTTATGGTTTTTTTGTGTTTTCGTAACTGTTGTATAGCTTGGAACGCAACAATTTGTGTAAGCAACATGTGGTATTTCAATTTCCATGTTAAATTTACTTATGAATTGCTTTATAATTTAAATTTTGTACATATATTCTAAAATCATGTGCGATGATAACGTTCTGTTTACCTGCTAGTACTGTCAAATTTAACCACTACTGGCGCTGCAGTCTATTCGCAAAGAGCCTATTACCATCTTTACATTACACTCCTGGCGGATAAATGCCAGAACTGTATGTTCTAATGAATAAAGACCCCAAAAATCTAGAAAAGGATTTTTTATTTTCACAAATAGTTATTTTACGTAAAGACTAAGTTATAACCGCCATCTATCACTTTAACAATGATAGCTGTCACTTTGAAAAGGACAGCTGTCGCTTTGACAATGACAGCTGTCATTTTGGCAACGACAGCTATCACTTATTTTATAAAACAGTAATTAAACTGGCCATGAAATTTATGGCCGAGGAAGTACTCTGACGGCCACTGCAGATTTTTTGAAACAAATCAATAATTTGTTGTACTGTCGATCGAGCAATCGAATGTGAAATCGAAATTTTCGTCCCGAAATAACGTTCATATGTGATTCAATTATTTTGGTACATGTGTAAAAGTTAATAATTTAATTTAAAATCTAATTGATATCCGAACTATTTTCTTCTGTATGTTCATTCAAGCTAATATTATGTATTTTGAAGTAATATAATATTTGTAAGAATGGAATATTTATTGATTTTTTTTTGTAATAAAATGAATTATAAAATGAAGGATTCAAATGTTAACACTTGATGAAACATTGGAACAAAAAGTAAATAAATAAAAATGTTTGATGTAACTTTCACAAAAAATGAATATATATATATATATATATATATATATATATATATATATATATATATATATATATATATATATATCATATCATCAAATCATATATATATGTATATACATATATATATGATATATATATATATATATATATATATATATATATATATATATATATATATATGTATATACATATATATATGATATATATATATATGTATATATATATATATATATATATATATATATATATATGTATATACATATATATATGATATATATATATATATGTATATATATATATATATATATATATATATATATATATATATATATATATATATATATATATATATATATAACAGAAAAAATAATTTATATTTCTATTTTTACCTTTTGTGGGCTGCGCTAACATGGGTTTCAGAGGAACACCTGGTGTTAGCTTGCAATACTTTGGCAGAGATTCGATGCCATGTTTCAATAGCACTGGTATTATTTTATCATAATTAGGACATTCACAATAAGTAGTTTTTAAAATCAAAGCAAGTTGATCGACTGTTCGTTTAAATGAACTATCAGAAGACGCATCTAATATTTTTGGTGGATATTCCTGAAAGATTAAATAAATCTCAATATATATTAAATTATTTAATGATTATGTGTGAGTTCAAATATTTTATAGATCTATAAATCGATTATGGATGAAAGCGATTAACTTTTTATTAAAAATTTGCTTATAAATAAAATGTTAATTTCAATTATGTCCATAGTTTGCGGATTCATAAATCTATTAAATTTAGCCAGTTGCACCGCTGTCCCTTAAATTTTAAGTGTCGCTTAATTGAACAATATTGTATCAAGACTCAAAATTCAAATGTGACATAAACAATGTAGTCCTCGGGACAGCACCCTTTTTGTAAAATGATTTATACATACTTGAAACTTCGTGAGTGGCTTTCTTTTGGCAAGTCTACCAAACTTTTTCTCCACGACTTTTTTCATAAGTGCTGCGTCTTCAAGTAAGCTTGATCAAAATATGCCGAATACATAAGTTTTTATTTCTTAATAATTCCACTCCAATATAAAGCCATATAAAAAAAAAACAATTTTTTAGGCGATCATAACAAAAAAGTTGTTTCTATGGCTTCTTTTGCGGCCGTGAAGTTTCACTTTTTGGTACAAATCTGTCATATTTTACTTTTTGGGACTGATCTGTCAAATATTACTTTTTTGGGACTGATCTGTCAAAAACTACTTCATAAACACTTCATACCTACCTAAATGAACTTCTTGATGAACTCTTTAAGAAACAGTTTTCGCCGAAATACATATTATATTCTTCCGTCAACCTTCATAGTTCGTGCAATTCAAGAATTTAAAACGCATTTTTTACAAATGTCACTTTGATTAGAAGACAATAAAATAAAACAATTTCAACGGTAACTAAGATTTACAATTGCAATGTTTTAGAAATAAATAGATAAAATTTTGTAATTTTGAATTATTTCGTGATGATCACCTAAAAAATGTTGTGTGTACCTCGGCCTACAGTTCTTTTTTGGTCTCACCAAAAAAGATAACCTTTACGGCCTTGATACACAAATAACTATTATCGTTTTGACAGCGGATAAAAATGAAGGCAACTTTTTGCAAGTGATAAATAGTATATTACAATACAAGTGAAGAAACTATGAGTTTTGCTCACGCGGGTGGCAGTTTTGTGCACGAGGCGCTAGCCGAGTGTGCAAAGGCACACAAGTGAGCGAATTCGTTTCTTCACGAGTGCTGTATAGCGTTTTGTTCAATCCTATTATTGAAACATTCATTAAAACATAAAAATCTATCACACTTCTGAAACAAAGATCATGTATAAAGTATAAAGTAGCATAGGCGGCGGATGCGTTGTTATGGATCATGTAAATATAAACATCCGCAACTGTCAAAAATATTAAATTTGTTTTGTTCTGATATTTTTACAAATATAAATTGTTACACTAAAATGGAACAAGATAACAATGAAATTGTGCGAGGAAAATAATTAACAAAGAAGAGAAAACAAGTAATTGAAATAGCACTCAAGTTGATATTACAAAAGTTACTACGGTAACTACAGAGTCTCATCAGTTTTCAGTTGCTGGTATATCTTGTTTAAGTAACGCAATTTTTACTAATTATGAAGTTCATTTTCATATCAATAAGTACATGTAATAAAATGTACTGTAGTTTATTCTTTATTTCGTTATGAAAGAGTGAGTGGACGAAAGTAATTACACTCACTACTCTCGCCCACCCGTTGTCATAGGAATCACTGTAGTTGACCAAACAAACAGTTTCAAGATTGGTATCCAAGTAAAAAATAACATGTTTCAATAATAGGATTGAACAAACATTATTTACCTTTTTCCTAGCAACCAAATCAAAACACTCACTATATTTATGACATTTGCATGATTTGCCATGCTTAAACTGAGAAATAAACAGAATTTGGAATATTTCCGAAAAAAATATCAAGAAAAGTGTGTCTATGAATACAAAAAACAATAAATCATGTATCTGGAGACAATTTATCTTATTTTGTGAAAATCAGAATTATGTATTAGAAAGAGGTACAACAGTATGTCAAATTTGAAATATTTTGCTAGATTGGACTTAAAGTATGCGGAGAATTGATGAAGAAAATCATAAATACGTAGTGGAATGTGTCAAATGAAATGTGAAACAATGTATAATAATTGTACTCTTAATAATTGCACATTTAAATAAACTTTTTCATAAATAAAATGTCGTTAAATTATCTCGCCGAATTACACTCTAGCATTTAATTTTTCTTGGGATAAATTTCAGTTTGACAACTCAACCTTGTAACCTGATAGCAATTTGACTCGAAAACTGTTCAAAAAATAAAATCACTCCACCTATGGTGTAGTGCTTCTATTAGAACAGTTTTCTTGTCAAATTGCTAGGTAACAAGGTTTCGTGAAAACAGAAATTTATCCAGCAAAATAAAAAGCTCTTGTGTAATTACTGTTGATAAATACATACTTAGTTTTAATGCAATAATTTAATAAGAAATTTGAAAAAAATTTTGTTCGACAAAAATACTGCACCGATGAGCTTGTCTACTACCTCGAACATGCCGTACCTATGCATTTTTGTTTTTAAATACATACATAATTCACTTTTGCCGAGTTGTTTAATAATACTTAATGTTATCAAGTGGTCATAGTGTCCAACAAATTTCCTGCTGCGTTGTTCCAGACCGATAGTATGACATTATCACGAGATTTCCATGATCATTAGAAAACGCAGCACTTTCAAAAAAAAAAACGTAGAGAGAAAGTTTGATAGACTCGCCAAAACGAAGCCACCCACGGAGTTTCAAGTATATATTCAACAAAAAGGGTGCTGTTCTGCGGATTAATACTGTCATGATATTGCATAAACAGATTGAACGGTCAAATTGAAAATTTATCACTACATTCAAGCTTTTTTTTTCCATTTAAAATAATTTCGTAGGGAAAATTAACAATTATTACCTGATTAGGAGGAGTAGTAGCACAAGCCAATGCAAGGGCTTGAAGTACACTTTGTTCAGCTAAACCAATCCTTAGTTTACCAGCCAAACTTCGAACTAAGAATCGGGCTTCAATTGTTTCACAAGCAACTAGCAAACCTTTTATCTTATCAATTTTTTTCTGTTGACTTGAATGGCCTGTCATAGAGGCTACTTCTTTTAAAGAAGAGAAGATATTGGAGACAGTGAGTCGTTTTGGCCGAAAGCTGAATAAAGTTTGTTGATTTTGACGTGATTTTTCAGCTACAAGTCCCAAATCACCGTATTTCGATAAATCTGATTTTATTTGATTAGACGAACGACCCGTAGTTTGAGCTATGCTCTTAACAAGGAAAGATTCGGCTATACCAAGCTCTAAACCTTCAAAAGTAGGGGCCAAACGATTGAGGCAAAGATATATTGAGGGTAATAGTTCTAATGGCGTTAAGACAATAACTGAACGAAAATAATTTGACAATATTTCTATTATTTTTAAACGAGATGATATTGATTCAATTGAATCCCAAGTTTTAGCCAGAACTGCATATGGAATTCTAGAATATAAAATTGTATTATTTAATTAATCTAAATTGTTAATATACTATTACTTTTCGTCTTGTCGCCATGTAGCATCTTTTATAGGATCATATTTATTTTTCATAGGATTGTAATCAATTGATTTCTTATTTTGATTATCCTGAATATTTCTCGAGCCTGAAATAGATTTCATGTTATTCATATTTTTCATAATATATCACAGATAATTTTACCAAATGAATCTATTATTTTAAATGCTTCATTTTTTGGTGATGACTTTTTCTCACTTAATTTAGCATTTTCAGCACTCTTTGTTTTCTCCTCAATTTCCGGAAGAACTTTATTCTCTTTACCTTTCATCTCATTTTCCTTCCAATCAACTTCATTTGTGTTTACTTCATATTTTTTTTCAACTTCCGATGGCCTAATTTTTTTGATTTCATCTTCCCCACTAGACGATTCGGAAGACAGAATACGTTTTCTCCCTTTTTTCACATTATTTGCCACTGTTTTCCGTCTTGTTGAATAAGTTTTAAATAAACTCTTTTTTTCCACATTCTCTGCTTCATTTGAATCTTTGAAATCTTTTTTTCTTCCTGTATTCAATTCTTCTACTTTCTCACATAATTCCATCGGCTCCAAAGCTTTCCAATTGGTTTTTTTCACTTTCGTTTTCTCATGTTCAATATCAATAACTCTTTCTCTTTCATCTGCACTATGTTTTACACAATAAAAGTTAAATTTATAGTAATTAGAAACATACTTAGAAACAGAACTTGAAGATTTTGATAATGGGATTTTAAAAATACAATTAAATAGTAAACGGTTTAAATATTTAGTCATTATGATGAGATGTATAACACATACCTTAAAGAAGATTCATTTGCGATTTTGGTGGGATCATTATCAGGCACTTTTGAGAAAAACGATCTATAAGAGTAAATTAATGTCAAATACAAGTAAACAATATGGTTTCGAAACATTCTTTAGTTGTACAGATCTGATATTTTTGAAAAATATTCTATTGATTATTGAATAATTAAAACTTACGTGATACTTCTTTGAGTCATTTTTCAACATTTAATCATACTTTGTGCACTCAACTAGTTTTTGGCGCCATTGACTTTACGTTAGGTTTTTAATTTTAATAGGTTATGTTTGGGTAGGAGTAATAATTTTAACAATTTTTAAGAGATGGCGCTTCCAACGATTTACCGCTAATACGAAATTTTGTCAGTGACACTAAAACAGTGGCTTTTCTTTCTTACCCATGTAAACAGCTCATGTATTTTATAGTTATTTGTTTAACAAGTACGAAAAATGCTAGATTTTGGGATAAGTAAGAACGATGCGAAGTGAAGTGTAGCGATCTTACTAATCCCAAAATCGTATTTTTTGTACGTATTAAACAATTTTTTTTTCTATCGCACTTATTTACTTTTTGTACTAGTCCAGAAAAATAAATGTTTTTGTATAGTTACCTTGGCAATTTGTTGAAATACCAAAATGGACTACTTTTGTATGTAATGTAGTGTTACAATATGGCTTCTTATTCAAGCAATAGAAAATAAAAATACTTCTTAAACACTCTTACCTACCTGTAAGGACAGTTTAATAACACTCTTCAAGAAATTGTTTTTGCCTAGATACATCTTATATTCTTCTGTCATCCTTTTTAGTTCTTGTTAATCTCTGGATTTTCCAAATGTCAACTTGATAAATGACAATAACATAAAAAAATCTCAACGGCAACCAAGATTTAGAATTGCGATGCCCTAGGCCCAGTATTTCAGTTTTAGGTTTACCTTATGTAGTTTGATTTCCTTTGTAATGTTTATTAGAACAATTGTTACTAACATAATTAAGCTTCGCTTAAGATAAATCGAGGTCTGAAATACCGGCCCTTAGTAATGAATACAAGAAATTTTATGATTTTAATTCTTTCCTATTGATCGCCTAAAATATTTTCTCCAACACTGTTTTGGAATTTGCATATTCCATAACCAAAAATTAAGTTAGAACGAATGACATTCCAAAAAATCGTTTAGAATGATACCGTATGCCGTTTAGAATGATTCTGTAAGCCTTTTGAATCATTTCGACGAATCAGAAGCTGTTAGTTTCACTACTACCATGGTTACTTCCTAACAATTCAAGTATTCATATCTGGATTTGACGTTTGACATTAATTAATTTTTTAAGTTTCCTCTGAAATATTGGTGAGTTTCCAAAACCTTGTTAGAGAAAGTATAGTCTACAACATGTTTGGAATGGCGTATTCCACACTCGCGAACCGTAATCCTCGCCTTCGGTTCGGTTTACAAACTTTTCGCTCGTTCAGAATATAGGCCATTCCAATACTTATTGTAGAATATACTATTCTTGAACACTGTTTTGGAATTTGCATATTCCATAACCAAAAACTATGTTGGAACCAATGACATTCCAAAAAATTACGCGGTCATCTTTCATTTCATCTTCATCATTGACTTGCATATCTAATGTTGAAGATGTAGATGCAGATTCTTCATACTTATGATTATATAAAATTCTATTGGCAATTTCTAATTTATTTGTCATTGAATCTGCAACATAACTTTCTGCCACTGTTGTGGATTTCCATCCACCGTGCCTCTTAATATCCACGCCAATTCCTGCATCAGCCAAAAAAGTTGCTGATATTCTAAGTGAGTGCCCAGTATAAGTTTCAGGATTCTTGAGTTTTAAAAGTTCTGCTATCATAGAGCCGGAATTTTTGCAAATGTGTTTTTACCTACTGGTTCATTCACACATCTTCCTGAACAATATTTAAAAAAAAATCGCCGATTTTCACTATTTCTTGGCCTGCAACCTACATATCTCCTAAAAGTATCAACAAAATTTATACGCTGTTCTTCTCGGTTGATGATCCTAAAAACACGTTGCATTCCATTTTTAGTATCTGATGTTATTACTATTATTACAGAATTTTTATCCTCAACATTACCAATTGTCATATTGCATAATTCGTCTTTTCTACAGGCTCCAGAAATTCCCATTATCATAACGACTTAAAGCAGATAAATAACTTTTCAAAATACCTTATTAACTGAGTAAAATGAAATAATCTATAACTTTACCTTCATTAACAAATGTGTAATATCAGGCGCTTCAATAAGAAATTTATTCATATCGTCTCGACAAAATACACTACTCTTTTTGGGGCTATAGCAATCATTTTTACGCTTCAAGAACGCTTTTAATTTTGGATACTTAGAAATATCTTCATTATCATAAATAAAAATGGTACTTTTTAACATTGAGAACTCATTCCATAAACTGTTTGGAGATTTTAATTTTGTAGATCTAATTACAAAATACGCCAGCAGCACAGTTTTGGTGATCACATCAGATTTTTTCTCCTGGCACTAATTTTTGAAAATATTATATGTTTCCATATAACTTTTTTGTGATTTAGCTTGTAATAAATCTTGAAATACTGCACTTACAGCTTTTTCTATTTCTTGAGACATGATTTTCAAATAAATAGTATTGTATACCATATTCTACCATGTATTCGTTTGTTTGCGATTGAAGTTTATCAACTTTATTTTCACTGTTATTTTTTAGTAGGCTATGAAAAACAAATTCTGCTGTCTGTCAATTTGAATTATTTAATGCATGATTCCTACTATTGCTTTAAATTTCTATAAAGTGTATTCTACACCAGTAATAACAACAGAAAATTTATAGAGCAAGATCCCAGGCTTGCCAGACGTTACTTATTTTCTGAGAAACAAAATGTGTGGATTAGAGTAGTGTTAGTCGGTACTTTGATCATACGCATACTTGCTAGTTTGTGCCGACGGCCAAACTTACCGATACGAGGTGCTGGAGGTACGTTAGACAATCCTCACTTTTTTTAAAATGAATGCTGATTTTTATGTATGTTTCAGAGAATATTGTTAAAAATTGATAATAATCAACTCTGATAGGCACTTTTCATCGGTGGTAATTTTTGCTAGATTTTTATATAATGATGCTCAGGGAGCAATTTCAACAGTTTTTGTAAACAGCAAGAACAATAAAAATCTCTTACACATCCAATTTGAAAATTTGAAATCTTATTGGTAACGTTAAAGACAGATTTCCTTCTACAGTATCCAGGTATATACAAGATTCCCTGCCGATGTGGCATAGTATATGTTGGACAAACTAAGAGGACTGTGGAAACAAAATTGAAAGAGCATTCTCGTCATATAAGATTGAACCACCCAGAAAAGTCTGCGGTAGCTGAGCATGCTATTCAAGAATTACATGGCATTGACTTTAAGAATACAAAGCTTCTTGCTAAAGAGAACAATTGGTTCAGGAGGCTAATAAGAGAAGCAATAGGAATTAAAAAATCAGCTAATAATTTGAATTTGAATACTGGTTATGAGCTCAATCGATCGTGGTTACCAGTCATTTGTTCATAATTTCAAGTTATTTTTATCTATGAATCTAATTGCTAGAGTTACTTCAGCAGATCTGTGAGTGGTTCACTTATGTGCCGAATCAAAAAGAGTAGAGCCAGATTGACCTATAACCACAAGGAGTTGACAATTTCCCTATTCAGACCTTCATTTTTATCTCCTGAAGACCTGTGGACATTGAATTATAAGCTAAACCACATGCAATGCTTTACGATTTTAGAAGTTAATATTTTATGCTTATCTAATCACCTTTTGTATGTTTGTTGCCTTGACAATTTTTGATTATTTATTTATTATACATTTATGGCCAGTTGCACCGCCGTCACTTAACTTTAAGGGAAGAATAAAATCTATGGCTACCATTGTATAGACAATTGTTTCCATGGTAATTATTCCGTACTTAAAGTTAAGTGATAACGGTGCAACTGAGCATAATACACTTAAAAAAGGCAGCACATTGCTGTTGAAACGTTGCGTTTCTAATAATTTATACAGAACTTTTTTACCCAATAAAACATATTTATTAAAAAAAATTAGTTATGAAAAGTTTTTTCCTTCATTAATCGAGCAATAATTCATCAAGAAAAGTTTATTTATTAAGAGAAATTTCAAATTAAAAGATCTACCATGGAGGAGCAGATGTAGTCGCTCGCTGTGAGACAGTTGATATGTTTTGTTATTCTTATATATATATTTTTTTTTTCTTGTTTAGTCATTCATTGTCTTCAATATTTTTTCTGGTTTCTATATATACCCGATTAAAAATATTATTGCTGTGTATCTTGCTGCAGATTTTCATTTAAAAAGCTTCATTAACTTGTTTTCATAATTTTCTTAAATAGGGATATGGAACTTTTCTAAAGAAGAATAAATTTGGGAATATAGAGTGAATAGATGGGGAAAGGCATAAGCTATGAGTTATAACAACGCAACGTTAGCATTATTCATATTGTTGAGGTGTTTAATTTTTGCAACCTACTTGAGCCCACCTTTTATATCAGGACTTTATAACCCGAAAATAATCAAGATATGAGATTTTTGTACTTGGCCGAGTCTTTTCAGTTGCACTGAATGTCTTTTGAGTTTATATCACATTCTTTTTTGTTGATTCGTAGTGTACTTTGATATTGTAGCAACAGCAAGAGAATTATTTTTCTCCAACACTGTTTTGGAATTTGCATATTGCATAACTGAAAATTATGTTGGAACTAATGACATTCCAAATTGTCGTTTAGAATGATTCTGTATGCCGTTTAGAATCATTTCGACGAATCAGAAGCTGTTAGTTTGGTTACTACCTAACATTTCAGGTATTTATTTCTGGTTTTGCATGTGATATTTCATAATTTTTTTGAGTTTCTTCTGAAATAACCTTGTTAGAGAAATTATAGTCTACAACATCTTTGGAATGGCGTATTTCACACTCGCGAACCATAATTCTCGCCTTCGACTCAGATTACAAATTTTTCGCTTGTTCAGAATATATGGGCCATTCCAATACTTATTGTAGAATATATTATTCTATCTCTAAACAATCAATTTATTATGAGCAATTGAATTGTTACAAACAATTGATTGATATGAACAAGAATATTTTTAATTTAATCAATTACAGTAATTTTCTCTCTATTATTAATATCTGAAGATATTACTGAGCTAACGTTTGGTAGCTTACTACCCTAAAATATGCAATTGAAATTAAAAAACTCCTTTAAATATTAAAAAGTGTTGCAATGTACTAAAAATATTGATGGCTGCGACTGGTAACCGCACACTCGGTAATCAATTAATTAATATATCAGAGATGGTTAATTGCTGGTAACTACTATCACGGTGAAGTACTCCTTAGTTCTGTGCCTTATCTGCTTTTAAATAATCTCAATTAGTGTCTCTACTAATTCCTTGTTTACAATAAATGTCATTTGAGTTGACGTCTGCTGACTGTTAGATTGTTATAAAAAATTGATTGCTATGATAAAAAGTGTTTAAAATTAAATTAATTCTAGTAATTAGTCCCCTATCAATATCTGAAGGTATCACTAAACTGACGTTTGATAACTTACTACCCTAAAATATTCAATTGAAATTCAAAAACTTTCCTAAATATTTCAAAGTGTTGCTATGTACTAAAAATATTGATGTCTGGTGACCGCACACAAAATATTGATTTTTTCAAACTGTAATAGTTCGGTTGATTTTCTTCGGATATAGATTAATCTTCAAGTTTTGGGAAGTTTGAAGTTTGCTCTTTCAAAATATGTGATTCTTTCCGACGCCAAGTTCTTCGCACTCCCTACCACGCATCCTTGAGAAAAAAATATTCTTAATGTAAAATTATCTCACACTTTCACAACTTGTACTGGGTGCAAAAAAAAATGTGGACATAACTCACGACCCGGAGAATCAAGTTCATTTCCTTAAAATTTTTAAAAATTCGACTTTCTACGACGATTTGGCGCACCGCTAAGAATAAAACAAAAAAAAGATACATTTTGCGCTTTTTTGGTCATACCTCGACTAAGTTAGCCAGGAAATTAATGAACTTTTGAGTTATGAAACGTATGTAGTTTTCTTTTCAATATTGTGCAAATTAATGTGCCGTCGAATCAAATTCAGCCCCTGGCACCAGCCAAAGAAAATAAAATCATCAATTTCTTTGCAAAATTAGCTGAGTTATAAAGAAACCAAAATGTTTTTTTTTTTGTTTTATCAAGAACTTTGCGCCAAATCGTCGCAGACATTCGATTTTTTGCGCGATCCAAGGAAAAATGAATGAAATTGATTCCCTGGGTCGTAAGCTGAGTCCACAATATTTTTACACCCAGTAAAAGTTGTCAACGTTTGACATATTTTAACATCAAGAATATTTTTTTATCAGGGATGTGGTAGAGGGTGCGATGAACTTGAAGTTGAATTAATTCAATTTACTGAAAGAGAAAGCTTCAAACTTTCAAAAACTCAAAGAATCATCTATTTTAGGTCAAAATCAACCAAGTCATGGTGATTTGAAAAATTGGTATTTTTGGTGCATTTTCAAATGGTGTGTGCATGTAATTAATAATTTGTTTTTATTAAGGTAGAATATAAAAACAGGAGATATTATGTGATTCAATGAGAATAAAAACACTCAAATTCCACAGAACTATTAAATATTGTATCTAAATAAGCACATAAGTGTCGGGTTGCGCGTAACTCGAAAGAAAAGTGGTTGTTTGTGACAAATTGCCGCCCCTCATTTTTGCCGCCTGCGTGCGGTGCATTCGCTGCATATCCGCCAGGAACGGGCCTGACTATGATGACTATTCAGAATAGATAATTTTGGAGAGAATTCATTGCAATAAACACGAATTCACCTGAAGTATGGGAAATTAAGAGCGACATGTTGATCATTTGAAGGAACTAAATTAATAATAAAATTGGGGTTAGCTCATTACTTTCTTGTCCTATGTCCTAATTCACAATGGGCGTAAGCATTAGTCCTAATTCACAATGGGCGTAAGCATTAGTCCTAATTCACAATGGGCGTAAGCATAAGAAGTACATAAGAAATACATAAGATATAAAGTTGAATCTGTGCAATTCTTATGGCCGTGTTCACAATGATCTTATGTATTTCTTATGCTTATGTAGTGCATAATAGCTGCATAAGAAAGTTGAAATCATCTCAACTTTACGTATTTCTTACGCATATATTTTCTTAATGCGCATGTCCAATATAGTTTTACAGACACAGACAATACATAAAGTGTCAAATTAATGAAAATGAACTTGTTTTTGTGGTTAGGAATATTTATAATCTTTGTTTTAATAACATTACTGTAACATATAAACTCACTCACTTTGTTTTTCTATGTTTATTAAAGAATATAATACAAAAATATGATTATAAAACTGATTCAACAATTTCCTGTTTTTATTTGTCTCGACGCCAACTCAACTCCCCTCAACTCCCTCTGCCGGTCAGGAAGGTTTCTGTATCTAACTTCATGGCTCTACAATTCCCTCCTTTCTTCAAAATTTTTTTTTTAATTACATTTAAACAAAACAAAATTATATCATTTAAGTATTTACATTTTTCTTACATAATCCTTCATCCAAATAGGATCTCGTCGATTCCGTTGCAACCGTGGTGATTTTTCTGGAAGACTCCTTTGAATCGGTTCTTCTTTCCCGTTTTGGTTATTCCCTCCATTTCCATTATTTTCTGTTACTTCTTGCTCAGTTCTATCTACTTCTGTAATAGATGTTTTATCTTGCATTTGATATTGCTTGAAATGGCTTGAGTTTCTTTTATATCTCACCCCTTGCGGAGTTTCAGCAACTATCGTCGGACCTTTTCTTTCTACAACTTTTAATGGAGTAGAATTGAAATTTGGAACTAATTTATCTTCTCTAATATCATTTTTCTTCAACACCAAATCTCCAACTTCAATTTCTTTGTGTGCTGCTTTCCGTTTTTCATCTGCATACATCTTTCCTTTTAATTTCTTCAAGCTATCATAATCTCGAACAGCTTCTAAATTTGGTGTAACCGCAGATAAATTTGGTATTCTTCCTCTTATTTTCCGATTGAAAAATAATTCACCTGGTGGAACCCCTGTTATGGAATGTGGTGTCATTCTATATTGGAATAAAAATTCTCTTAATTCTTTCTTCCAGTCTTGTCCATTTATTCGAGCAATTTGTAATATCTTCTTTATAGTTCTATTCTGGCGTTCGACTGCGCCGTTTGCTTGGGGAAAATATGGTGGAGAATGGTTTAATTTTATTGCATTTCCAATACAAAAATTCTTAAATGCTTCACTTGTAAACTGTTTCCCATTATCAGCAGTTATTGTTTCAGGTAGCCCATATCGCCCAAATAATATTTCTAATTGTTCTATAACTTTCTCTGTAGTAATAGATTTCATTATAATTACCTCTAAATATCTACTATAATGATCGGTAATAACAAATAACATTTCTCCCGATGGAATTGGTCCAAAAAAATCTATTGCTATGTCCACCCACGGACCTGCTGGCATTTTCCTTCTGGTCATTGGTTCTGGTGTAGGCACTATTCCAACTACTTGACAATTATGACATGTTTTGACAGTCTCTTCAGCTGCTTTGTCTATTCCTGGCCACCAAACTTTTGCCCTTAGTTTTTGTTTCATGGCTACAATACCTGGGTGTCCTTGATGTGCCAAAGATAAGACTTCTCTTCTTAATTCTTTCGGTATTACAATTCTGGTGCCTCGTAATACTATGCCTTCAATTTCCGATAATTCCTCTTGAATATTCTGGTAACTTGTTAACTCTTTCTTCCATTTCCCAGACATCAAGCTTCGTTTTACTTCTTGTAATTCTTCATCTTGTTTCGTAATTTCAGCTAGTTTTTCTATTTCTAATGCTTTCGGTACATAGCTTTTGACTAATGTATACAATGAATTGTTCGAGCTCGTATACACTTTCGTTTCATCGTTATTATTACATAGCCTTGATAACGAATCCGCTATATTGTATTTTCCCGGTTTATATTTCACCGTATAATTAAAAGATTGCAAACGCATGACCCACCTTTCTATTCTAGGACATGGTCTAGATCTCGGACTGAATATAAACTCTAATGCTCTGTGATCTGTTACTAACTGAAATAATTTCCCATACAAATAAGTTCTCAGTCTTTCAACTGCCCATACAAGAGCATAAGCTTCCTTTTCTGTCTGCGAATATTTCTTCTCCGCTTCAGATAGGCTCTTGCTTGCGTAGCATATCACTCGTGGTCCATCTGGAGTTCTTTGTATAAGTACTGCTCCCAAACCAACTGGGCTCGCATCTGCAATAACTTCTGTTGGATTTGTTGGCGAGTAATACCCTAAAACTTCACATGTAGTGATTTTCTTCTTCAAATCTTCAAATGCTGAAATTTGTTCATTTTCCCATTTCCATTTTACATTTTTATGTAACAACTGTCTGAGTGGTTCCGTAACTGATGATAAATCTGGGATAAAACGACCCACATAATTTACCAATCCTAGAAAACTCCTCACTTCATTTTTCGTCTTTGGCGCTCTAAACTTCATAATATCTTCTGTTTTCTTTTCTGCTATCTTCAAACCGTCTTTAGTAACTCTATGTCCTAAAAATGAAACTTCATTCTTCCCAAAAACACATTTCTTCTTATTCAATTTAAAACCAGATTTTTCCAATTTTTCCAAAACTATCTCTAACCTTCGATCGTGAATTTCTTGAGTTTCTCCATGAACTAAAATATCATCAATAAAAACGCAGCATCCTTCACATGAGCTTAATAATTGATCCATTTGCTTTTGAAATAATTCTGGTGACGATTTCAATCCAAAAGGTAATCTTTTAAACTGGAAAATTCCTCTCGGTGCCTGAAAAGCTGTCAACGCTCTACTTTCCGGCGCCAATTCAATGTGATAAAATGCATTACTCAAATCTAATTTCGAAAATATTTTACTACCACATAATTCCGATATACAATCTTCTAAAGTTGGTATTGGATGCTTTTCGCTTATTACAGCTTCATTCAATCTTCTGAAATCTATACATATTCTTATTTCTCCAGTATCTTTCACTACTGGTACAATTTGTGAACACCATGATATTGGTCCCGCGACTGGCTCTATTATTCCTGTTTTCAGTAGTTCTTCAATCTTCAAATTTATTCCTTTTCTTACTGCAATGGGTGCACGACGATAAGGAACTTGCACTGGCTGCTTGGTTTGATCAATTTGAATATGAACTTGTACTCCTTTCAATTTACCAGTTTCTATTTCTATTTTGCTCACCGCTTGAACTTGTAATCCGACTTTTAACACTCCTAATTTTTCAGCTGTTTCTTTTCCCAAAATGGCTTCCCCTTTTCCATCAATTACATAGATTTCTGATTCCATTTTTTTCGTGCCCACTCGTATTTCCGTTACAAATTTACCCATAACTTTGAGTTTTTCATTTATTCCGTATACTAATAAAGTTTTCTCGTCTCTGTCCAATTTTTCCGAAAATGTAGCACTTGCTTTGTTTTTTACTAACCAGTTCCACGTTCTTTGATCTATGACATTACATGAAGCCCCTGAGTCGATCTTTAAATTTAATTTCACACCACCAATTAAACCTGGTATTACCGTATTATCATTTTTGTCCCCTAAGACAAAATTAGAACATCTAATTCTGTACACTGTCGAATCCCCACTACTTGAGTCCGACCAGTCTTTCTGTACTGCTTTTATTTGCCTTTTTCTTTTTTCTTTTTCTGTTTTTGTTCTGCACACAGTTGCAAAATGTCCAATACTTTTGCATTTATTACATATTTTACCTCTCGCTGGACAACACTCATCTTTTCCTATATGTCCCGTTTTTCCACATCGGTAGCATTTTACATTGCTTTTTCCTTGAGCTGACTTTTCATTTGAAATTCCTGATCGCTCTTGTTTTGGCTGCACAATTCTTTGTATATTTCTTCCATTTTCAATACTTTGACCTGGCAGTCGCATGCTCATTGAATGTACTTCTACAGCTTCCAACGACTTTCCCAAATCTAAAACATCTTGCAGCTTAACACTAGATTTTTGTAGAATTTGCTTACGTAACTCAGTTGATGTACATGTTGTAATCAAATGATCCCGAATTTGATCATCCATATCCATAAATTCACATAACTTTGCTTGTGCTCTAAGCTTGGATGTATATTGCTCCAACGTCTCATTTTGTTGCCTCATTGTACGAAATACATGTCGCTCATAAATCACATTCCTCTTCGGTAGGAAATGATTTTCTAACGCTTTTATTGCCAGTTCATATGCAACCTTATCTTGCTCTTCCAATTCAGCCTGTTTTGGAGGTGTTGAAAGCGTTACTCTTGGTGTGATATCCTCATCGGGTAAAGAATAAAATATGTCTTGTAATTCTAAACCTCCACAGTGCAGTAACAAAGTTTGGTACACTAGCAGAATAGCGGGCTCTTGTAGTTCGAACAATTTTTAAGAGATGGCGATACCATCGTCTACCTAGTACAATGAATTTTTGTCAGCGGTACTAAAACGGTGGTTTTTTCAATTAGAAGAGTGCAAAATCAGGCTAAAACACAGCCGGAGAGATTTTATGATGGGAGTACAGGGAATGTATGATTTAGGGTAAATGTCACCTGGAAAAACTTTTTTTTGCAATTCACCCTGAACGGTTCAAAATTTAATCTATTCATAACTGTCAACGTATAACCATAGTTGTAGGTTAGCTCGCTACGCTCGCGACTTTAACAAACATCCCTGAATATTACCGCAATCGCGCTGCGCGCGCCTGTGGGACTGAACTTGAGAGGAAACCACCTCGAAGGGTGAACTATACTCCATAATGTTGGGCTGATATTCGATATGGAAACAAGTGTTCATGTGTTACAATGGCTGCAGGTAACACTCGAACTTAACATTTCGTGTTTGTATAATAAATATAATATTCCTTTTTTTTAAAAAGATGTAGTTATTAGTCCTTTGGTTATAGCCCAGTCAATAAGTCGTTTTTCGTCGTTAGCCAAGTCGTAGAAGTATTTTAAATTGTAGTGTTCAGCCATTGTAATACTTAAGCTGGTGACACGTCGAATAGCTTTACTACAATGACCACCGTTTCAATACCATCGTCAAAATTTCATTTCGCTAGTAACGCCATCTCTTAAATCTTGCTCCAACCAAAAGAGCCCGCTATTATGCAAGTGAGCCCAAAGTTTTCATTCTTTTATAATCTGTAATGCCTTTCGCTATTAAGAACAATTCAAACGCTCTTTTCCAACGTTTCCATGCTGTTGGATTTGACACTTCCAATTGCGGTAAACCTGTTTGTGACTCCATTTTCAATTTAATTTTCTTCTTTATTCTCTTTTTTTCTTCTTTTCTTTTAGGCTCTTTTTATCCTCGTCGCCATTTGTAACATATAAACTCACTCACTTTGTTTTTCTATGTTTATTAAAGAATATAATACAAAAATATGATTATAAAACTGATTCAACAATTTCCTGTTTTTATTTGTCTCGACGCCAACTCAACTCCCCTCAACTCCCTCTGCCGGTCAGGAAGGTTTCTGTATCTAACTTCATGACTCTACAATTACTAAACGAATTTCGTCTTCCAAAAAAGACATTCAGAGTACGTTCCACTAGATGACCGCAACACTCACGCTCAAGACCGCGGTTTTTGCTGTTCCACTAACTCATGGTCGATGTGGCTGGTGCTCCAAGTGGAACGATGCGATTGTCAAATAAACTGTCAATTTGCGGATAGGATCAAAAAGTGGATCATTAATAAGATTAAACTAACCTGCAGCAAAAAGGATATACGAATGGAACGAATCCAATATGCCTGTGTAAATTAATTGCTCTTAAATAATAAATAAGGATAATGAGAGACCATAAAATTATCTGTCATATTGACAAATAGAAAATCTTGAACCAATTGACATCATTTGAAATCTAAAGTACAAATTGGAAAGGCATCTTCTCATTTAAGTCACATTCCCACCTCTATCATACTCATAAGTCGTAATCATAATCATAGTCTTAGGAAATTCCAGCTCTTATCATAATCATAATAATTTGTTCACAATTAAATCTAAAAAGTAATGAAATATATTCAAAATGATTAATAATGAAATTTTACTGTTGTATATAAATAATACTACTTTGCTAAGGAAAAAAATAATATGTTGAATAACAAATAATAAATAATAAATGCATGTATAAAATGTTAAGAATAATGGCTGGTACCACAAGCTCTGTTTTTGGCTATACTAGCAGTGTTATTTCAAGAAGCGTTTTAAGGCAATATAAATATTTCAAGCTATTTTAAAGGAAAATATTCAAATAAATTTTGTAGACATATGTGTTTTCCGTAATTTGTATCTGAAGATTATTTTCTAAAGTATTTGGGAAAATTTTAATTGCTTTAAAACACATCTTGACACAACGCTCTTAGTAGCGCCAAAAACAGAGCTCGTGGTACCAGCCATTATGTTTAATTTAGTTTTTTTCATATATTCTGTTTATTTTAAATATAGTTGGCAATACTGTTCTAAGATTTGTAACAAATGAGGAAGTGCAGTATTGCGCAGGTGCAAAAAAAAGTAGTGTTGTGTAATGGCGGGTGACATGGTGTTTTTCTGTTGAGTTATGAAAGTATACAAGAATAAAATATAACTACTTGTTTATTCACAATAATAACGTCTAGTTTCAATCATTCTCAATCCACTCATTAGTTAAACAAATTTAACAGGTTATGAGCCCAGTATAGCGAGTGAGAATTGATTGAGGAAAAACTAGCGTGGAACTCAGGAACAGTAAACATGGACATACTCAAGCAATTTCATCTGCAGAAGTTCAACGGGAAAAACTTTCAACTATGGAAGTATCAGATGGAGATAATTTTTCAAGCAGAGCCAGGTATGAAAGATTTAATAAATGGAACCACGACACGTTCAGCCGCAACTGATGCAGCAGGGAGGACAGCGTGGGATACTTTAAATGCAAAAGCAATGTTACTTATCTCGTCAGGGATGGAGTTAGAACAACTTCAGACGGTTGTAACATGTCAGACAGCTGCAGCAATGTGGGCTCGTCTGAAGACGATACATGAACAAAGATCGTCAGTGAACAAAGTCGCTTTAAAACAACAGTTTTTCAGTTACAAAATGGCGGAAACAGATTCGATTGCACAACATGTAAGCAAAGTTGAAGAGCTGGCACAAGCGCTAGCAAATGTTGATGAACCGGTAAAGGAGGTCGACAAGATGGCAAAACTACTCGGAGGTTTATCATACAAATACAATGCTTTTGTGACAGCTTGGGATTCTTACGACGAAAGTAAGCAAACTTTTGATAATTTAACAGCTCGATTAATGAAAGAGGAACAAAGGCTGACGCAATCAGAAGATATGGCTACAGCGTTCGCAGCAGTTAATATTCGAGGTAAACGGACAACATCGTCAGCACACAAGAAGAATGAACCGCAAAACAGTGCAAAGGATAAACGACATATTGAGTGTTTTTATTGCAGAAAAAAGGGACATTATAAATCAGAGTGTCGAGCAAGGTTAGCAAAACAAAAACAACCCAATAATGAAAAACATGAAATAGCAATGTGTATTGAAACTAAGAATATATCTTCTACAAATAATGAAGAAGACTGGTTAGCGGATAGTGCAGCTTCTAAGCATATGTCTCATAAACGAGAGTGGTTCACAGAATTTAACAAAAGTGCAAATGACTGTTGGGTGCAAATAGGTGACAATTCGCGATTGAAAGTCGAAGGGCGTGGTTCAGTTCACGTTCGGGCATTAGTTAACGGTATATGGGAACCAAGAGTTCTTGAAAATGTACTATTTGTTCCGGAGTTAAAGAAGAATCTAATGTCAATTGGTGTGCTAACCACTAGAAATTTAAAAGTTTCTTTTGTTAATGACAAATTGGAAGTTCACGGTCCACAACTGATTGCAATTGGTGTCAAGCAGAAAAATCAATGCTATAAAATGTTGTTTAAATCAGAAACAAAGCAAGAGGTGGCAAATGTGACAGTGGGAGACTCGGCTAGATTGTGGCACGAGAGAATGGGACACATTAGCTTCCATACACTGAAAGAAATGGCTGATAGTGGAATTGTACCAGGACTGAAAATAAATACTCTTGATGGATTATTTTGTGATATGTGTCAATTTGGAAAACTCCATCGAAAACCATTCCAGAAGAATTCACAAGAAAGGGCAGCGAAACCAGGTGAATTCGTGCACATGGATTTGTGTGGAAAAATGACGCATCCATCAACTGGTGGTGCAAACTACTTCTTATTGTTCAAGGACGATTGTACTTCGTATCGGTCGGTATACTTTATTAAAAATAAAAGTGATGCGTACGTGAAATTCCTCGAGTACAAGAAGCTAGTGGAAACACAAACATCAAACAAAATTAAACGCGTTCGAAGTGATAATGGTCTCGAATTTCGAAATGAACAGTTTGCGCGGTTGTTCAAAGACAGTGGTGTAGTTCAAGAATTTACTGCTCCTTACACAGCAGAGCAGAACGGAAGAATTGAAAGAGAAAACCGTTCTATCGTGGAAAGTGCTAGAACAATGTTGATTGCAGCAAAACTTAAACCAGAACTATGGGCAGAAGCAGTCAACACCAGTGTATATATTTTGAATCGGAAGCCACGCAGTCTTGACAAGAAGATACCCTACGAACTATGGTCAGGGAAAACCGTTAATTTACAGCACATGCGAAAATTTGGTTGTGAATGTTATGCACATGTTCCCAAACAGTTCAGAACAAAATTTGATGTTAAGGCAAAGAAAATGCATCTAGTCGGTTATGATAATGACAGTGTCAACTATCGTTTGATTGAACTGAAAAGTGGAAGAATACTAGTAACGCATGACGTAAATTTTAATGAGAACACGCAGTACAGCGAAACTCAAAATAATGAAGTTGGGGAAACATTCACATTTTATGTCAATAATAAAGTGTTAGAAGAAGAGCAAGAGCAAGAAGCACAAGATGATGAGCAGGATGACATCACAGTTAACGAAAACGCAGAAGCTGATAGAAACGGCGACGAAAATGAAGAAATAAATCCAGTGGCAAATGGGCGACAGTTACGTGATAGAAGAAATATCCGTCGACCATCACGGTATATTGGTTATGTTGGTGAAGAGTATGATGTTGCATGCTCAGCAATAGTCAACGAAGAACCACAAACATTTGAAGAAGCAATGGCCAGAGAAGATGCAGAAAAATGGCGACAAGCAATGAAAGAAGAAATAGAGTCACTCAAAGTTAATGATACGTGGACTCTACAACCATTACCAGAGAATCGTCGAGCTATTGACTGCAAGTGGGTCTACAGAATCAAAAGACACATTGATGGATCAATTGAGCGCTACAAAGCAAGGTTATGTGCTAAAGGCTTTACACAGAAAAAGGGCATCGACTACAGAGAGACTTACTCACCGGTAGTCAGGTATGATTCTGTACGTTTCCTTTTAGCCTTAGCGACAATCAACAACTGGGAGATGCAGCAGTTTGATGTCAAAACTGCATTCCTTTATGGCGACCTTGAAGAGAACTTATATATGAGGCAACCAGAAGGATTTACCAGTAATAATCCAGAGTTAGTATGCAAACTAAATAAAAGTTTGTACGGCCTAAAACAGTCTCCACGGTGTTGGAACGAAAAGTTTAAGAGATTTATCAGTAATTTCAACTTTATTCAACTTGAATCTGATAGGAGCGTCTACAAGGCAGAATATGATGCTGTTGTAGTCTATCTCGCTCTTTACGTCGACGATGGGCTCATCATGTCAGAAAGTGGTGAAACCATTCAGAAAATTCTGAAAGAACTAGGCTCATTGGTAAAACTTAAAATAAGCAATCCAGAGTGTTTCGTTGGGCTGGAAATAAAACGAAACAGAGAAGAGAAAACAATGTTTATTAGTCAGAAAAGCTACATTGAAAGAGTGTTAGAAAAATTCAGCATGAGCAACTGCAGACCAAATGCAGTTCCAGCAGATCCAACTGCAGCTTTAACAAGTACCCAAGACATTCAGGAGTATGAAGATATTGGAGAAAGAAAAATGCCATATCGTGAAGTTGTTGGCAGTCTGATGTTTGCTGCAGTTGTGTCACGTCCTGACATAATGTATGCTGTAGGACAAGTCAGCAGATACCTGAACAATCCAAGTAAATTGCATTGGATAGCAGTTAAAAGAATACTAAGGTACCTACAAGGAAGCAGAGACGTTGGTATACTCTACAGTGGACAGTCTGACGAGTTGAAGGTCTACAGCGATGCAGATTTCGCGGGCGACCAAGATACAAGAAAGTCGACGTCAGGGTACGTTAGCGTGTTTGCCAACGGACCTGTGACATGGTGTTCACAAAGACAAAAGTGTGTGGCAAGATCAACTACAGAGGCAGAATATGTTGCAGCATCCAGTGCAGCGCAAGAGATCATGTGGCTAAGGGCGTTTCTCAAAGAAACTGAAGGAGGAAAAACATCACCGACGAAGTTGTTGATCGACAACCAAAGTGCTTTGAATTTAGTGAAAAATTCGGAACATCATAAACTGACTAAACATATAGATGTGAAGTATCACTACATTCGTCAGTTAGTGCAAAATCGTGAGATTGAAACAGTGTATGTATCAACCAGTGAACAGTTGGCAGACTTTTTGACAAAACCATTACCACGTGAAAAGTTCAATGTTAATTGTAATAAGTTGTCAATTTGTTCTTACATGAGTAATGAGAAAACAGTAAATTAAAAGTGGGAGTGTTAAGAATAATATGTTTAATTTAGTTTTTTTCATATATTCTGTTTATTTTAAATATAGTTGGCAATACTGTTCTAAGATTTGTAACAAATGAGGAAGTGCAGTATTGCGCAGGTGCAAAAAAAAGTAGTGTTGTGTAATGGCGGGTGACATGGTGTTTTTCTGTTGAGTTATGAAAGTATACAAGAATAAAATATAACTACTTGTTTATTCACAATAATAACGTCTAGTTTCAATCATTCTCAATCCACTCATTAGTTAAACAAATTTAACATAAAATATACTCAATTGTATGTGAACATACCATAACTCTTTAAAATATGGAATAACATATATGAAATAAATCATATTTTGTATAGAATTATTTTAAAAGCTGTAAAATATCCAGAAATATTTAAAATAATATTATTTTAATTTATTTGAGAAAATATCGTGATAAGTAGTGATTTCTAGGTCACTGAATTCATCAACTTCATTTTGATTTTGACATCTTGGTTTTTGTTTGCTTGGTGTCGTGTTTGATAATTTGATTTCTATTCACATTTTTATATCTATAACCTTTCTTTCAATGACAAAAGTAAATAACAATAATGAAATCAGCAACGATTCCACGAAATGAAATAGCGCTACATATATCCACCTCTTTCTATTTATGATTACGACAAAAAGTTTGGGCGCGCCAAACTTTTATGATTACGACTTAGACTTACGACTTAAGACTATGATTAAGACAAGAGCAGGAAACGTTCCAATGTTTTCGCGTTTGTCAAACTCTCAAGGTAACGACTTAAGACTTATGATTATGATTATGATAGAGGTGGGAATGTGACTTTAATTTGAACTTCTTGGCGATTTTTGCAAAAATTAACGCAACGACCGCTTCAACCCACCTTTCAATCACGGGCGTTGTGAGCTTGAAGTGGTGGAGATCGATGACGTCATCTATTACGTATTTATCATGAACGTCAAGACCGCGATCGTCTTGTGGAACGATTATAAAGTCACATTCCCACCTCTATCATAATCATAAGTCGTAATCATAATCATAGTCTTAGGAAATCCGACCGTTTCCAGCTCTTGTCATAATCATAATTTTTTGTTCACAACTAATTCTAAAAAGTAGTGAAATTCTACTCAAAATGATTAATAATTAAATTTTACTGTCGTATAGAAATAATACTACTTTACTAAGGAAAATAATAATATGTTAAACAACAAATAATAAATAATAAATGCATACCTATATAAATGTACTCAATTGTATGTGAACATACCATGATTCTTTTAAATATGTAATAACATATATGAAATAAATCATATTTCATATTGAATTACTTCAAAAGCTATAAAATATCTAGAAATATTTAAAACAATATTATTTTAATTCATTTGAGAAAATATCGTTATTAGTAGTGATTTCTAGGCCACTGGATTTATTAACTTCATATTGATTTTGACCAGATTTTGACATCTTGGTTTTTGTTCGCTTGGTGTCTTATTTGATAATTTGATTTCTATTCATGACTTAAAAAGTCACATTCCCACCTCTATCATAATCATAATCATAAGTCTTAAGTCGTAGCCTTGAGAGTTTGACATACGCGAAAACATTGGAGCGTTTCCTGCTCTTGTCTTAATCATAGTCATAAGTCTTAAGTCGTAATCATAAAAGTTTGGCGCCCAAACTTTTTGTCGCAATCATAAATAGAAAGAGATGGATATATGTAGCGCTATTTCATTTCGTGGAATCGTTGCTGATTTCATTATTGTTATTTACTTTTGTCATTGAAAGAAAGGTTATAGATATAAAAATGTGAATAGAAATCAAATTATCAAACATGAAGGTGGATTTATAACTGACATAGACTTAGAAATTAATTTGGCACAGCTTAGCATAGAATTTGGTTATGTGGAAATCAATGCATCCATTTATAACAAACACACTGCACAGAACTTAGTTTAGCACAGCATAGGAATTGACCAAAGTTTAATTTTCTATGTTTTTCGTGAATTACCGTGGCATTTCGCAGTAGTTCGGTTGATTTGCAACAAACGCCGCATGCGCCGCAAGAGCGCTATTGGAAAATATCTACAATATGACAAATTTCATAGCATGAGAACAAATATGTCAAAACATAATATAATGTTTATCGTTTTCAATTTGAGAAGACCGAAAACATGCACATGTTCTTATTATTTTTTGTTGATACCTCTTCTTTTACTTCGTGCTGATTTCTATGTCTTGTGTGATGTTATAAAACCCCTAACTGAAATTCTATGTTTTCTGTGCTAAACCAAGCTGTGCCAAATTATGTTCTGTGTTTTAAGTCAGTTATAAATCCACCTTCAACACCTGCATGACACCAAGCAAACAAAAACCAAGATGTCAAAATCAAAATGAAGTTGATGAATTCAGTGACATAGAAATCACTACTTATCACGATATTTTCTCAAATAAATTAAAATAATATTGTTTTAAATATTTCTGGATATTTTATAGCTTTTAAAGTAATTCAATATAAAATATGATTTATTTCATATATGTTATTACATATTTTAAAGAATCATGGTATGTTCACCTATAATTGAGTACATTTTATATATGCATTTATTATTTATTATTTGTTATTCAACATATTATTTTTTTCCTTAGCAAAGCAGTATTATTTCTATACAACAGTAAAATTTCATTATTAATCATTTTGAATATATTTCATTACTTTTTAGATTTAGTTGTGAACAAAATGCTATGATTATGACAAGAGCTGGAAACGGTCGGATTTCCTAATACTATGATTATGATTACGACTTATGATTATGATAGAGGTGGGAATGTGACTTTAATAATCGTTCCACAAGACGACCGCGGTCTTGTAGTAATAGTAAACACCTAAAACCAGTGACTTGATGTGTATATTCTTATAAAATACAATCAGATTCTGCTGATTATGAAATATTTAACTTTATCATACATATACTACATTCATTAGATCATCAGTTACTGAGGTACTCCCTGGTTACTATATGCCTGTGATATGTCATAGCTATCTTAAGAAAATTGCTCCACGTTTACACCGGGCATCTCAATTTTATATTGTTTGATAAGAGTTCATAGATGGCAGCACAGACTGAGCAACTTAACTTACTTAAACGTCAAAGTGACATTTATAATAGAATTATAATATTATGATTAACATGCTACATTTTCGCAATTTTTCTCTTTTATTCTTCAATTTATGCATATTACGATGATTAAATAGCTAAGTGTAGGATAAATAGTACTTTTTCAAGGTGTTATAATATTGTTTGTATTCTCCAGGCGACCCTAGTTTGACCTACGGAAAAAACATAAAATTTTTGTTGCATAATTTAAGATAACATTCAGTGCCTTACACTGCTTCAGTGAATTCAAAAGGTTCATGAAATATCTGCAAGATGCTTAATAATACACAAAAAAATTGGAAGCAAGCAGACGCAGTTTGTTTCGATGTAGATTCAACAGTAATTCAAGAAGAAGGCATAGACGAATTGGCTAAATTCTGTCACAAAGGAACCCAGGTAGCTGAACTGTAAGTAAAACGAATTTTTGTACAAAAGAAAAACATGACGAAGATTTATATATATTTTCAGTACGAATAAAGCTATGACAGGCAGCATGACATTCAGAGAATCATTAAGTCTAAGGTTGGATATTATTCGTCCCTCTTTAAATCAAGTTCGAGATTTTGTAAGAATGTGTCCTCCTCCCCTTACACCGGGCATCAAGTAAGTTCGACAAATAATTCGTCCAAAATTAGATATTACTGCATTTTTACTTTGTATAAAATATTTTTTATTACGTATACATGTCCTTGAATAAATTCTTTTCTTTTTTACTTAAATTGTAAATACTTTTGTTCGGAAAAAAATGATATTAGCACTTGTCAAAATGTGTTTTTCATCTTTATTTAGGCTATTGCTTACAATATATTGGTCGTGTTTAAACTAACTAAGCTCTAAGCATCAGACATAGTGCATAGCAATTACATACTTATGAAGTGATTGTACATTGTAATATAATTAATTTTTATTATTTGAATGAGGCTATAATTCAAAGTTATGAGACAAATAAAATTTTTATGTTGATAAATGCGTATAACACATCACTACTTATCCCGGGTTAAAAGATTATTCATCAGTATTCTTTTTAATTGATTTGATCATCAGCGCTTAGTATAAACACAATCATTGTATCAAAATTATCAATAATTATCGCAATCGTAATTAGCTACACTATAATCTTTAGAAGTATGATTAAAAATTTGAATAATAGTACAGTGTACGATCTTAATTTTTATCTGTATTCCATTAAGTTATCAATTCAAACCATCATTTTTATATCTAAACTACTTTTTCCTCTTGAATTACTATCTATGTATCTTCTACTTGAATTTTCATTCATTTCTCGCCATTTCATAGCGGTACACCAAAATAGATGGATTTATAAATGTTTAGTGTTAAGTGGTTAATGCTAGGTATACTCTAATGCCTGTATTACACGATACAATTTATTGACCAAGTTTTCTGTCAAGTTTTCAACAATTTATTGTCGAGCTCAAAAATATTTTGAACCATATTATACGATACAAGTTTTCGTCAAGAGAAATCAGAGCTACCAACTTATAATTTTTGACATAACTTCAAAAAGTGTGGTTGGAGAGAAGATGTGATAGTAGAGATGACAAAAAATTAATATACTGAAGGCAGGCCGGTGAAACGCTATGCTATCTCCCTATACCAGAAAGGTCTCAATATCTTATCGCGTTAGAGAGAAAGGTTAAGTGTGTGAGATGGAAGATAGTAGGCATCTTTCTCAATGCATTTAGTATTTGCCACTATTGATTTGCAGCTATTTTTGTGATTTAAAGCTTGGAATTTTTGATTATTCAACTTTAGAATGGGAAGAAAGTGTTTCAGTTCCAATTGCAATAGTGGGCACCTAAGTTGTAAAATGGAAATATTTATTTTTAGTGCTCCGAAGGACGAAAAGACATTAATAAAGTGGAGACGTGTAATATCGCGAAAATATTGGCTATTTTCATTTAATTTAATTTTATTTTTTTTGTGATGTTTTTGATGTATTATTGTTATCTTTAGTATTTATTTGTGAATATGTGAATAGAAAAATGATGTATATGATACTTTTCACTATTTCTTTTATTTATTCTTCCTATGTCAATTAAATGTTGATAAATAATTATTTCCAGTAACGTGAGATATCTGGATTATTTCGAAATTTATATCATTGATATTGAAGAAAGTCAATTATAAAAAATCTTAACACAATTTATTAATTTCAACTACCTATTACTTTCTTCCGAAAAGATGAACTATTCCAAAAATAGAATAAGTTAGTATTTGAAAATGATTTTCAATCATAAATAACTCAAATGATAGCAGGATGTATGAAAATCGTGATAATTAAAAAAAATTCAAAAGTATTTATACAGAATTTGGAATCAAAAATAATTTATTATTCATTAAAATTCTGAAAAATGTATAGATTAGTATTTATTAATTTGACATAGGACGTTTCGGATGTCAATTTATTTGAGAAAATCAAGACTATCTACAAAATGCGCATTTGTTTCTTTGCTGAAAGTATAAGGATGAAATTATATTAATACTTTGGCAACACTAAGATTATGTTTGCAATGTTTGTCTTTCTTAAGTATGAAACGCGTGTTTCATTTGACGCGAAATAACTAATATGAGCTGTGAATATGAGTAATGTTGGCAACGACAAAATCTCTCTAGAATACCCCAGAATATTGGTGAAAAATAGAGCCAGTTCTATTTAAAAAATAACTTGGTCAATTATTGGTCAAGAAAAAATTTCGGAAATTTTGGAAATATTACACACAACAATAAATTTTGAAGGTCAACTTTTGAAAGTTATTGACCAATAAATTGTATCGTGTAATACAGGCATAACGTTCAACTATTTGAGAATAAACATATTGTTAATGACATTGTGTGTGTATATTATCAATTATAATACATGTTACATGTTTTATATATATATATAATATATATATATATATATATATATATATATATATATATATATATATATATATATATATATATATATATATATATATATATATATATATATATATATATATATATATATATATATATATATATATATATATATATATATATATATATATATATATATATATATATATATATATATATATATATATATATATATATATACAGTGCAAATATTTGTGAATAGAAATTGTATTGAGTATTGGTAACTAAAATTGACTCGTTGCCACCAAGCGGTTATAAGCGGCTCTATTTTGTAGAGTGGATTCAATCCTAATTTCCATATAATCGTATGTTATATTATTACTAGTTGTGTTAGCAACATTTAGTGGCTTTTTTGAGATTGTTTATATGAAATTTTATACTATAATAGTTCTTAATGAATTTGTTCAAGTTAATTCAGTGAAAAATACTTGGCTTTCGTCTTAAATGCCAATTCACAATGTACGTAAACGTAAGGAGTACGTAACCGTAAACAAAAACATAAAGTTGAACTACTGTATTTCAATGCCCGTGTTCACAGTGCTCTACGTATTTCTTACGTTTACGTATTGACATAAGAACTACGTAATGAAAACGTAAAGTTGAGATAAATTCAACTGTATGTTATGTTTACGTACGAAACAACTAATAGCGCATGCGTCAACTTTAAACACATGTTTTCATCTGACTGTTGACAACTTAGAGTATAGAATATATATAGAGAGAGTACGTGATCAGTGTTTGGAGAACGACCTTGATCCCATGAAACGGAAGGGGGGATCTCACGCCGCCGTCTTCCTCCGCTCTACTTTCTAGTAGTATTAAATTATTGAAAAACGTTTTTACATACCTAGTTCCAATACACAACATAAATTATTCTGGATTTAAATAAAATAATAAAATGTAGTTCATATCAAGTATTCATACATATATTTATTGAAGAAGAACTATTCTCACAATAGCAAATATATACAAAATGTACTGCTTATAAAAATCACTTTATGTTACTGCCCCTTGAATAAAATTAATTTTGTATATTGCTGACAAATTTTTGTCTCTTTATTAGCGCTAGTTTTGGTTATATATTTTAATCTTAGATTAATGTATTTTTCTGTAAGGGAAACTACAAAATAAATTCAATATTATTTGTTTCACGACATAAATAAATTGTAGTAATTGATTTAATTTATTTCATAAATCAAAAATGTTATACAACTCAGTAAAATATTCATACTAATATTAACATCAATTTAAGAAGCAGTCGGTTGTCGGTGAAACATAAGCTGTATTCTTTCGTTCACGGAGTACTGATCTAACTGATCTAGATCACTATGTGCTTGTTCTTTCGTTTACGGATTAGTCACCGCCACTCCAAATTTCAACTACTCCAGATCACCAACAACTCCTCTAACGAAAAGCTAGAGGAGTTCATGTAGTCCATATGTATTTAAAAAACGGCGGAGTTCGTAATATTTGAATCATAAGAAATAAAAGAAATTGACTTGAAGTAGCTTTAGTTGTGATAATTTATCATGAAATTGAATTATAATCATTAAAAAGAAGAAATAATTACATGTATTTGTGTTTTATACATTTAAAAAATACTTTCTATTGGAAATTTTTGAATATTCATGATTAAACGAAGTTAAAACAAAATTTTAGGTAATGATCCCAGACAAACGCTCACTCAACAAATGTTTGGCGTTCTTTCGAATACAACAGATCATATGATCTCGACGCCATTTTGAACTGATCTTTAGACTCAGTTGGATCAGTAATTCGTTAACGAAAGAATACAGCTATTGTTAATGTAATACCGGTTTAAATAAAACACTCGCTAAAGTTTCACAAAATAATATAATAAAATCTTTATTGCAATGAAGATTTTACTATATTACATATTCTGATTTTTCTTTCTGTTCCGAAATAGAAAAAAAAAATCGGTATTTATATGAATAATAGTTTATAATATAACTAAATCATTAAAATGTACTTACACATGAAATGTTATTTTGTGTGTTTCTTCTGCTGTTTTCTGTTCAACAGTCTTCTTTACTTCCGTTCTATTGTTACAACCAAATACCGAACAAACTGGCATATTTACATATTTCTGATTGAAACACTCATGTAAATTAAATATATAAGACACTGAAAATATTTACTCATATAACATATAAACAGAATCTTGAAAATATACCTTAAAAACAATTCACAAAAAAAAACGTTAAATTAATCGTATTGAACTGAATGTTAACACAGAGCAGAGCAATATGGCGGAATGACAATTCGTAGATTCCCCGCTAAGCTTCCCAAGGCCGGGCGTATAGTTCCCTCTATATATATTCTATACTCTGAGGTTGATAACACCCTGGATCGAAATATGCTTTAAATATGATTGACATAGAATTATTAATAAAAAAACCAACAATTTCTTCCTCGTCTTAATATTTCTCTCGTTGGCGACTTTTATAACGCAGTTTCAATCTGGTTTCAATAATAGTGAAACAATCGCAAGATCTTTATTAGACATCATACAATAAAACAAAACAAACTAAACTCCAAATTGTTAAAAGTGAAACATAAGTGAAACCAACGTATTCCTTATGTTTACGTACATTGTGAATTGGCACTTATTGTTACATTGTATAACCTCAAAATTAGTCTTTCTCAAGACTATACTCTTCAAAATATGGAATTTCATCGAAGAATTGGTGATAAAAATTTTTGTGTTTATAGATGTCATTCCAAATTTAATCGAAATATGGATATGTATTTCCATAATTTTCTGTAGTAAATAATGTTGGCAACTACGAATTAGTTGATAAACGAGAGTGGATTAGAAAAATTCGTACAAGAAAAGCTGAAAGCTGAAATGTACAATACAAAAATGTCGTACATACTTCCCCGTAATATTATTTTCTTTGAAGCTATGAATTTTATAACCTCACGCAGTCTTCCAGTTACAACTAAAAACCGAGGGATCTCCAGCTAAGCGCTACGCAGTTTGGTGGCAAATTTTAAGAGCTCAATAAGAGATATTCGTAATACGTCAGTTACATTCTTTAATCTCTTTCATTTGAATTTATTAAGAATTCAACCATTATTATTTGAATATTTGATTTGAATAATTATGTCAATTACATATTGTTGTGTACCTGGCTGTAGTTCTTGAAAAAAGCGAGATGCAGCTCAACAGGAAAGTAAGGTTAAAGTGAAAAATAAATTTAATGATTTTGATTTTATAAGTAGAAAAAAAGTATGAATTTATTCTTTCAAAATTGGAAGAAGAGTGAGTCCTTTTATGAAAGTATTTCTCCAATTTTATTGTGGCGATGACTGCAACGCAGAAGTTTGCAAACGTAAACCATACAATTTCATATTCAAATCTAAATTGTCAGGTAAAGAGCCACAAATAATTATGTGTCCAGCATTAAAAACTTCTTCTCCTACGTAAACTACTCTGGAATTTCAATTTTAATATATTGGAAATATTCTATCAAGAAAAATCTTAGATCCTTCGTCATTCCGCTATTATTCATTGAATGATTTATCTGGAACATAAATGTAATATAAAAGTGAAGAATCAAATTCAGAACAATATCAATCTGTAACATTATAATTTCTATTGATGTACAACTTTTAAATACAGCAAATTCTTCGTAAATCACTTTATTTCCACTTGTACACTATGCAATAAACTCGCGCAATGTCTCTTTTCGAGCTTCGAATTTTACTCACAGTGGCGCTGATAGCATAACTTTAAATCCCTATACAAATAAAATGATTTTAAAAGAAAAAACTATGTATTATAAAAGAAGAAAGTTAATACTTGCCCGCACAATTGGAATTGAATTAAATCATTTAATGAAATACGAATATTTCTTTGATGAACATCAACGTATTTACATTGTAAACAGATTACAAACTGGCAGAAGCCACTTTTGATCCGCCATTTTGTAAACAGTGCTGCCGCCAACGATAATTTCAGTTGCCAATTCAGCTTTTATTTAAAATTCTCATATTGAGACAGGCGTTTAGAACTTCAATATCAAAGGTTTGACAAATGTTAAGAAGAAGTTTTAGAAATCGGAACCGAAAATATCATAATCGAGTTTCTACTTCTTATCTAAAGGTTATTACATTACATTTAGAAATGCTTTATTAAAGTCGAATGTTAAATGTTTAAAGTACTTTTTTTGTATAACCGTACATTTCTGCCAGTAATAATGAAATATCATTTTTTTGTGTGATAACCAACGAGACAACATTAATTTTCATTATAAATTTCCTTTCAATGCATAGAATTGCTGGCATTGGCAGTACAACCGTATTGTGAATGAACCCCAGTTCTTAATTCTTGTATGAACGCGTGCACATGAATACACTGTTTCATCATTGGTCATGGAACATTAAACAATACATATTGATCATTAAATATATAATAAAGCTACATTTAATAAACAAACTCCAACATTATAATCAATTGCCTATTTTAGTTATCATATTGACAATACCTATTATTTATTTTGCCTAGGAAATTGGTAGAGCTTCTCCATAAAAGAAACATTGAAGTTTATTTAGTATCTGGTGGATTCCGTTCTATAATTGCACCAATCGCCCAACAATTGAATATTCCTCTTGAAAATATCTACGCGAATCGTTTAAAATTCTATTATAATGGAGAATACGCTGGCTTTGATGAAAATGAGCCAACTTCCGCTTCTGGTGGCAAACCGGAAGTTATTAGAAGACTGAAAAAAGATAAAGGACATAAATGTGTTATTATGGTCGGTGATGGAGCCACTGATTTTGAAGCGTGTCCTCCAGCAGATGCATTTATAGGTAAATATATATCCGTATATATTATATAGGCGTAGCAGTCAATAACGATGTTAAAGATAAAAGAATTCTCTTTTGTCAAGCTAAAATTTTCCTCACCATTTTCTCAATAAGTATTTATTCATATGTTAATAGGAATATTATAAACGAATGTATAGTTATGTATATTGAATAACCAATACTTGAATTGTCAATTGGCAGTGAAATCCTCTAGTCCAATATTTCCAAATTGATAAGTAATTTTTAAGATTTTTGTGCTTGGTTGGCAACCTACAATCTTATATACTTTTGACTATATATATATATATGTATATATATATATATATATATATATATATATATATATATATATATGTGTGTATATATATATATATATATATATATATATATATATATATATATATATATATATATATATATATATATATATATATATATATATATATATATATATATATATATTCTATGATGCTGTTTTGTTTTTTCGTTAGGTTACGGAGGCAATGTGATTCGAGAGCAAGTCAAATCAAGGTCTGAATGGTATGTTACTGATTTCAATGAATTAATACAAGTCTTGGAAAACTAATTGTTATCATTTAATAAAATCTGTTTTACTTATTTTTTGTTTTATTTTTATTATTATAGTTTTTAAAGTATATCACAAAACATCTGACGTATTCATTAGGTACTATATAAAATTGGTGTTATCCTTATTTAAAAAAATATAAAACGACCTTTCATTCTTTCCATAAAGGACGTACAATGATATTCACGCACACTCATATGTAAACAGTACATGTAACATACACGTGTTCGTGACGTAAATAGTAATTCTTGATTGGGACCAGCGTCTTACGTTATTCAAGGAGTATTCTATTAAAAATAGTTGTATGTCTTATCAAAACAATTCAGAATAACAATCATGTTGCAATTTTTTTTAAAATTCTCGTTTAACTTACAAGAATCGACAGAAACTTTGAATATTAGTTATTTATTTTTTGAAAGAATTACTAGTTCGTACTAAATTGATACTTGCGTAGCATGCTGCGCAAATGACAGAAATATCAACGAAACATACTTAACTTCACTGCTTTAAGTAAGTCAGTTCAGTCTTTTGTTGACATCTGTATAAGTAAGATTGCTTTTGGGCAGGTATCGGAGATATAAAGCCCTTTTCTACTGTCTGTTATCAATGTAGCTAAAGCCCTTCAAAATTATCCTATTTAATTTTGTTTGTGACTTGTTCGATGCACAGGTAAGCTGATACATTTTTTCATTTTATAGAGTTGAAGAAAGAATCGTTTAGAAGCTGTGCAATTTAAGTGCATTCTTTTGTTAATTATAAAAAAATTATAGGCATTTGCTCAAATTACTGTTGTTTGCACATGAATGATTTGAGAATATTTTCTTCTAGAAAATATTCAGTTATACCATGTTATACAGAATAAATTCTTATCTATACATAGTTCTTATAGCTTACTTGAGTATTGAAAGATAAACTGAAATACATTTGCCAATATTAAATAAAAATTGTGAAAGTACTCATGAAGTTGGAAAACAAAAGCAAATAATGATTATTATAATATTAGAAATTTCATATTTTGTTGCAATTCCCAATAACACATCAATTCTACAAGAACTTAATGATCGAATAATTTGCTATATTGGTTATTACGAAACTTCTCTTTCAATTGTAAATTTATTCTTCTTGAAAACAAATGTAAGCAGCAACATTTTTTTGCGATATAGAAAAAAAAATTGCATTACTTCTCGACAAACTTATAAATATTGATTAGATATTTAGAAAATAATTATTTTTCAAGATTCTGTTGGTAATATAATAAAAATTTGAATTATTTGGAAACAAATGTACCTATTTATACGGGCTGATCCATGAGTATAACGGCAAACATTGGCAAATGAATGGTGATGTTATGAGAAGAAAAAATGTTATATGGGCATATATTCATTTCCTTATAATTAATGAGTTACGAGGCTTTTAATATTTGAAATATGATATCGCGAAACTTGCGATAACAATGAAAAATACAATTCCAACAACTAATGGAAAGAATACAAGATGTTAATAACATAAGAAATGATCCTGATGCCAGATGCCGCGTCACAGAACCTTAGATTCGAAGGTGTTAACCATGTACTCAAATCAAAAGCGGACATTTTAAAATAATTTTGTAGTTACCGAATTTTCAATCTTATGTTTCTATAAATTATATCACGTTGAATGAATCTCTTTTATTATTATCACAGCCGTAGCTATTTTGGTATTTTTCCATTGCTATCGTGATTTTCGCGATATTATATTTTAAATTGCGCGTTCTTAATTTAGGCTAGACGAACATATATTTTTTCTTCTGATAGTATCACTATTCATCTAATGAAGTTTGCCGCTATGCTATAAATCCCTCTGTAAATCAAATTTATTATTTATACTGAATTGAGCAAAATATGCTTATAAGTTATTATGAATATGAAAAATATTCAAAATGTACAGTGCCTCCAAAAATTCAACTTTATTGTATACCTGGACTTCAAATGCTACTTTCTTTTGTTAAAATATCAATACAATTTAAGTACAAGGTCAAATTTGAAAGTGGAAATAATGTCTCTTTTTATTTTTAATCGAAAAATATTTTCTGTGAAATTTTGAGTGTAAAAATTAATAAGACACATTTGGAAATTCGGGCGAATTTTTTTCTCTAATTATATGTTCACATTATTATGCTTCAATAAAAGACAGTGTCGGTAGCAAAATATTCACTTCTAGTGGGGGAGCCCAAGAGGGGATTTTGGGATTCACTCAAGCGCGGCAGATTAATATGGGGGGATATCTTGCACCCTGTTGAGTACCTTCACCAAAAAGGACCGCTAGTGTTAGGCAGCCGATCAGATTAGTAAAATAAATCGATAGTTGGGAATACTCGAGCGCGTCAGATTTAGCTATGATGGTTTGATTACTTGCTAAATAGTATGCTTACCAATAATCTGACAAATTAAGTGTAACGTGAGAGAGTAAGAAAGTCACAAACTTGCAAAAAAAAACGTCATTCTGACATTCTTGAGCACGATAGAATTTTTTTTTATTCTGGGGGAAATAATCCAAGAATAACGCGAAAAATATAATCTGCCGATTTCCACAAACCGAAGTAACACAAATCGTCAATAAAGTTTAAGGATGTATGAGCGTGACGACAATTTTTGCCTCAAAATTTATTTACTATAAGTTTTCTACCCAAAGAATTTACTGTTAAAATTTCAGGGTAGGTTACCGTTCATATTTTGAAGTAATAAATTGTTGAAAATTGACACAAAATACATTGCTTTTATGGAGAAATGGATGATTGAGCTCATAAATAAATAAATATCAATATGTTCAAGTTTGCGTAGAATAAAAAAAAAACTATACATAAGAAAGATGAATATTGCAGTGTCCCGTCAATATTTTAAAAGCGGTATGTATCCGTTCATCCTGAAAAGAAAAATTGAAATTAAATTCAAATTACTTGATTGAATGAATTTTTACTCGCAATGAATTGACACGGCAACGTTGCACTGCAGCAAGGTGGTGAACACGTGGCTTTTTGCAGCATTGCCAAGTTAATACAGATCACGTGAATAATTTCTCCACTTCATCCCGCAAACCACCACTTCACCCACCCCGCAGACGTTCAAGCCTATCCCCACCCATCAAAACTCACTATACTTCCACGCCCTCGCTCATACATCCTAAATGCATGCAGCTGCAGTGCAGTATATATTCCTCATTCCGCGCCTCTCTTACCCCTACAACTTTTTCTCAATCTCTACTCTCTCGCACCGTTCCTACACTACTTTCCGTCGCCATGACGCCATCTCAGCTTACCTATCACACCTGTTCGTGATATTATAAATTGAACCGTTCACTTCCATAGTAAGTGCCTACGCAACACGTTAAATTTAAATTTTGTGAAGGTACTAGAGAGAGTCTTTTTTTTTGTTCTTCGCAAAAGAAGTCTTGCGTTTGACTGTTCAATTATATGTTTTTTTCTTTAATTCGTCAGATTAAGGAAATCCCTCCAAATAATCGTCAGATTATGAGTCAGCACGACTAGAACATCAAGCTGAATCGCCTATATGATAATCTGACGCGCTCGAGTATTTCAAAATACCTAGCGATTTTTTTTTGCATTTTCAAAAAGCCGTCATGAGTTTGAGTCATATCCGAATCGTCAGTTTTTGAATGGAAGCTTCTCTCGAGTTCACTCAACTAATATTTGACGCGCTCAAATACATTTTTTTTTCTTCGTTTTCAACCCTTCCGTACAGCCACCCTCACTATACAAACCGGCAGATTAAAATACCTCCAATATCAGAGACACGTAAGGCATGTACACTATCAATATCTGACGCGCTCGAGTATTTCCATGCTACTGTTATTTTTTACATATTTGAAAGCTTGTAGACGCTGCCCCCACCGGTGAAAAGGCATACATCATTTTTTGGTTTCTACCATCTAATTTTCAAAATCCAATAGGTCCCCACGACGCTCGAGTAAATTCCCATTTAGAATCTTGGGCTCCCCTACTATTGATTTTTGACTTTCAATATGCTTTTATTATTTCTGCTGCCTAGATAGAGGTTGGGTTTTTATAAATACATCCTGGTTTTCTATACACGATGCAATCCAAATCTCCACATTTATTCATTCAGGAATAATATATTCTACAACAAGTATTGGATTGACCTATATTCCAAACGAGCGAAAATTTTATAATCCGAGCCGAAGGCGAGGATTCGGTCTTAAACGATTCTAAACAATACACGAACTAATTCTTAACGATGTGTTGGAATGTCACTTCTTCCAACATAGTTTTTAGTTGTGGAATGTGCATATTTCAAAACAATGTTAAAGAAAATATATTTTTATAAGTTGATGATATGTCTCTTTTATTTTCAGATTTTTTTTGACACAGCTTCTTTCAAAATAAAGCTATTTGAACCTCCGTGAATTAAATTTCTTAATCAAATGGGTTGAGAAGAAATTCTACGCGTTTGGCTGTGGCCCAAACTTTTCCAACGAAGGTATTTTTTTTCTTTGTTTTTAATTTATTCATTGTTTAGTCTTTGATAGTTTAGCATAATCTAAAAATGGTTTCAAGTTTAAAAGTATGGTAAAATGTGATCATGATTACTATAAATCAATTTGTTGTTAACAGTAACTGAATAATTCTCAAATAAATTTTCATTATATCACATTTATTTTTTTCAGATATTTCTATGAAAGAATTTACATCTTGTGAGCCATTTTTGTTTTTTACTAATCCATTTATTATCAATTTTCGATATTTTTGATTCAAAATTAATAAATTTTTTTTTTTAAATTACACATTCAAAAAATATAAAAGTGGCAGGAACTCCTCACAATTTTCGACCGAATTCGGATACGGTCTTATCCGGAAGTCCACCATCCACTATTTCCGGTTTTTGTGCACTTAATAATTCATATAATCGCCCAACAATGTTGAAAGTGGTAGGAGCTAGTTGGGAGCAAACAAGGGCAACATCTTACATTCTGATTTTGTTTTCATTTTGTGGATTATTAATAATTATATTTGGAGGTTCCGTGACCTTAAATGATCTCGATGGAAACTATGCTGCTACTGTTTATTTTGAAGATTCCGGATATAGAGTTGAATTTTGGGGACAGGGCAATGATTTAGTCAATTTACCGAAAGGAGCCGCTAGAGGTTACTATAGACAAGATATTGCTAACAATGGATGGTCTAAAATTGAAATTGAAACTAACAGTGATTATGCGGATAAAATTCAAGCATTTTCGGCTGGTTTACTTGAAGGCTCTCTTACTTGGCAGTTAGTTTTTTGGAGATGGAAGAATACTATTGAGGCAGTTTGTGAAGAATACACCAAAGAATGTGAAGATATTAGAGACGAACTCAATAATTGGAGTAAGTAATAAAAAATTTTTAAACTTAAAATCTTTAATTTTCAATGACTGATTGGTAAAGCACCTAATAGTAATCATAGAGCTATAATTGAATAAATTGAATTTTGTAACTGATAAATTGAACTATCATTTACTGATATAAAAATTTCTTATGGAAATATATGATGCGAAAAATTATTTTTGTTCTTTGCAATTTTATAAGTTGGTTACGAATAAATCTACAATAATGAGAAATTAATATTTTTGTAGAAAACCAACATCCTTCAAAAGAGGTTTCTTATTATTAATTTTCCTTTATTTCTACTGGCTTAAATGTTATTCGATGTCAAATTTTAATTTATATGAAATTATCAATATCATCATGTATATTCACAAAATAAAGAGTTGTATAATGAGATACATTACATATTTCTTGTAGATTATTTTGTTATTATTATGATTTGTTGATATTGTGACAATACATATTTTTCTTGGATAAAAAAAAATAGAAATCTCTCAATACTTGAGAACGGAAAATCTAAAAGTAGGTAATATATTATAGAAGAATTTTTATATTTTCAACGATTATCAATAATAGTAAAACAAAATTTCAATTTGAATTCATCATGTAATGGTATTTTGGGATAATGTAATTATATAAATTGATCTTAAATAAAATAACCTACAAGAAATATGTAGCATATATCTCATTATATAACTGTTTATTTTGTAAATATACGTGATTATATCACACACCTTAGCAACAACCAATGAAATCAAGTGATTTTGCATGGTAACGTGGTATATCGCGATAATATTTTCTCCTAACTCGATATACCACAGTAGCTTTTTAAAAAATAATAAAAAATATAACAATCAATAAATTTGATGGTTTGTGAAATAATCCTTGCAAATACACCTCAAGATTCGGTATATTATCGCATATACCTTGAATTTAACTCAAATACTTTTTGTCTTGGATAATTTTTTATTCGGCAAATTTGGAGATTTATAATCAACGATAATATCCCTCGAGCTAAAGCTCTCGGGTATTATCAGATTATGAATCCCCAAATTTGTCTCGTGAAAAATTCCCCAAAAGACAAAAAGTATATTCGTGAAATTCTTCGGTATATCGATAATACACCTCTCTATCGATATATTACCGTTGATAATATTGTAATTTTATATAAATTAAATTTTGACTTCGAATAACTTTTGAATCAGTAGACTTAGTGAAAAATCATAAGAAACCTTTTTTGTAGAGCCTCAATTCTCTATTTCTCATTATTGTAGATTTATTCGTCACCAATTTATAAAATTTTAAAGAATAAAAAGCTTTTCGTATTTTACTTATATATAAAACATTGGCAGGAAAGTGGATTATCTTAGAGTTAATATTAAGAGCTTAAATTTTCAAAGAATCTTTTTTAATCAATTTGGAAGCGTTTGAGCCCATGAGAGTAGAGAAATTGAAAAACACTCTTGTTAAGGTCCATTCCAAGTATTTATTTTAGTGCAGTCAAATTAAGTCTTTCGCTACAAAAAAGTAGAAAACAGCGCTTTTGCGGGAATTGCTAGTGGTGGGAATCCAATTAAACATTTGAAAAATCATAAATCTGCAGATAGTTGGTGACTTACAAAAAAAATTCAGGAGATAGATCGGAGGGATTTTATTATAATTTTTTATCAGGTTGGTATCTTTTCAGCGCGTGATCCAGATAATTTGAAATTAATACAACTGTGTCAGTGTATTAATGTTAATTTTTATAAATCAATCAATTGATTCATGGGAACATCAATATCAATGCGTATCAATGAAATTACATGATTCAATGAAATGACTGATTTTAAATAAACATTTAGGTGTATTCAAATAAATTTAGGCTTTTTTATTATAATTTCGAGAGAGAGCATCAGCCCCTCGAGCCCTTATCCTGGCTACATGCCGGGGTTCAATGTTTCTGAATCAGACTTGGTTTATCGGCATAGCATTCAGGCAAGATTGAACAGAGCATTGGCTGCAAATATTTGGGCTCTTCAATTCGCTTTTCTTGCTACCATATCATGCCATCCTGCAGCATTTTTGGCAATTTCAAGAGATTAGGCTGAGAACCTCGTCCGGCGCTGGCTACTGCAACGTAACGACCGGTATCTACTCCTAGTTTTGTGATAACCAACTCTATAATCTGGAAGTTGATTTGCTTTTGCCTCCATTCTTAAAATTGGTGACAACTTGGTACGGATACTGCTGCTATTTGTAGTAATTGTGGCAAATTTAGGGCTTATTTTTACGAGTAGAACATTTGTAACAGTATAATCGTTGATCTCCTATCATTGACTGCTTCGAACAGGGCAAGAGCGATACGTTTTTCAGCTTCTGCGATAGAATCATATTATTTGATATTTCTTATTTTACCAGTCTCATAGTCAAAAAAAGACAAATTAAAGTTAGAAATCTGCATTGGTAAAAATTTTGAAGTCTGACCCTTCCAAGTTTTTGAAGCAAGACCGTGTCATCTAGAAGCTTTTTTGGTCCGATTTAGTTTCGAAAATACAGAACTAAGGCCTGGTCCAGCCCGGCTCCTAGAATTGTAAGGCCCGGCACAACTCGATCTAGTCCAACCCGAACCATAGAATTTTCTTATGTACCTGTACGTTATTTTACTTCAACAAACTACAGTTATTTGTCGATATTTTAATATTAACTTCTAGATAGAGACGTGTTCAGACTTGTTAGTAAACTTCTCTTTTTTTTCCACAATGGATGGTGTGGAAAACAATATGATGTTACTAGAGATATGTTCCTTCGCCGTTCATTATCTCGAAAACTTTAAACTGTTTCACTTACAAAAAAATACTAGACGATGCAAGAGCACGAGCTATTTCCATTTTTTTTTTTAAAAATGCTGCTTTTCGTTCTAATTTGACTGAACTATACTGATAAATTATATTTTGGATTGAACAGTATAATGCTGATTACATTTATTATATTTTGATGAATCTATTGAAAATTCTTATCAAAAGTGCTGAAAAATACTGACCCAATGAAGTTTTATTTCAAATCATTTCTAAAAAATATTTATGAATTAACGGTTGGTAACAGTAAGAACAATATAACATCAAATACTGATAAATATATAAGATAGAATGCCTAATGAATATTGTATTTCATGTTGATGATTAACTTTGATTTTAAACAAAGGTCGATGGCTGATAAGTGAAACAAAGTAAAATATATTTTATTAAAAAGATTCACCAGATTTTATTAGAGATATTTTCTAGTTACATTCATTTCCTAGTCACTGTTTTGAGTAAATGGTTGAAATTATATTTTCAATTCATCTGAAACGCTATTCTCAGTCACACACATATTTATTTGAATTTAATTATTTCAGGCTTCCGAATGCGATCTCAGGCAAAACTCCAAAATTCTTTAGAGCCATTTTGGCATCAAATAAATCTCTTTTTTGCACAATTAGATGGTCTCATAACTGGCTGGAACTACGCTATTCGTCGAAATCGATCAAAGAATATGGCAATAAGCAACGATGATTTTTTATGGCTCCAACTTTTAGCTACAGATGTTCCGCTTCCAGATACTGCTGAATTGGTTCCTCAGGCACCAAGCCTCACTTCTGGTTTGATCAAACTTCATCAAAAACTGAATCAAACACAAGAAATATTATTGGCGCAAACTACAGCGGCACCTTATAGAGATATGTTGAGAATTGTCAAAAGATATATTTTTCCTTTCCGCATGATATGTGTAGAAGGCTCCGCTCCTGTTCCAGGAGTAGATTTGGAGTTTACTGGATATCCGGGAGCGGTTTCCAGCCAAGATGATTTATACAAAGTAGCCAGTAAATCTGGAAAACACAATTTAATCATTATTGGGTCAAATATTGGTATTGGAAATTCTATTACAAAATCAGTCAAGTTACGGAGACGTACAAAGCGACATATTGAAGAGAAAGTAAGTTTTGCATAATCATTATTCTATTTCAATTTTTAACAACTGGAGATATTTTCAAAATTTCATATTATCTCAAAAATATATGAAAGCATTTTCTTTTTGAATAGCTAGTATAGGTACCTGTAATTCACGTCAAAAAGGTTAGTACCCCCACTTTGCGCAAAATGAAAAAAAAGTAGCTTATAATTTAGGACTAATTTGTACCCAAAAAATTAAAATTTGTACCCACACATTTAATTTTGTTCACGCATCCCAGTTTTTCGAAAATCGATGTAGAAACCCTGTGCACAACACTATATTATTAGGTTATTTTGAAGTCTGAATGTCATCTTGTACTATATGTGCCTAATAATTGGCGAAGTATGAAAGTTGAGGATTATTAAGATGAATATTAAAAAGAATTGATTGATATGATGCCTTTAACTGAAACTGCAGCTTAAATAACTTTACAATTATCTCCTAAAATAAATTGTATTTCAGATTTGTTTCGAATGTGTTATTAATTAGGACAGTATAAATGAGAGTTATGATATTTGATCAACAATTTTTTTTTGACTCGTAAGGGTGACCCTTAAGGGTGTCGTTTACCTAAATCATGAAAACAGGGTTTACGCATATCTAAATATTTCTCGTGACAGTCTATTTTTTATGATCAAATAGTGCTTCATACATGTTGCAATTTTTACGCACATATTGAAATTTAATCATTTTGCTGTAAGTTGGATATAATGATTATTTCATTAAATTTTTTTTTGATAATATATTGTATACAGGGTATGACAGTGAAACGAGCAACCTCGAATAACTTTTATATTATTGAAGATACAATAAAATATTATGAGACAATCTTATGCGGGACCACGCCTATGCAATTCCCTATCTCAACTGTGTTGCAAAAGTGAAGCCAAAAATGTAATATTGTTAGAGAGAGAAAGTAACTGAGAGATAGGTTGAGGGGGGCCCATGTTTGTATGGAGTTAAATGGCTAGGTTCGGTTTATTTAGTATTTTCATGTGAAAATATATTGTAAAATGTGAAGAAAATGTTTTGTGACAAATTGTGATACTGGATACAGAACATGTTAAGAGAAATTTTTTCTTTTTTCTGCACCTAAAGATGATATTTTATTAAATAAGTGGCGAGGATATCATAAAAGAATGCTCGTCCAGAGATGTAAAAGTGAGAAGAAATTATTTTAAAATTAGGTATATTAAATTTAAAGAATACATATAAATGTTTCAAATTATTGGATGTATCTAATCTAAACTTTTAGTGAAAAATTCAACTCCAAGAAAACTTCTTATCAATAAAGAATATGAATATTTCTATTTATGTTTTGAAATCAATAGAGATGTGATAATTGTTTACAAATTCACCGTGCAGTATAGTATGGAATTGTTCAATTATGTGTACATTATTACAGATACCGTTCAAATATTTCCGATTAAAAGAAAATGCATGTCGGAGTATTTTCCAAATTATCCGAAATGTTCAAGCGTCTCTAAAAATAACAAGGAAATCTCTTATAAAATAGGATGGATCTTTGAAAAAGCCCAAGCTGTGCAAAAAAAGAGAGAGAAATAAAAATGTAGATAGAATTCATCTTCCATTTATTCGATTAAAATAATTTTTAATTTTTAGTAGAAGACACATAAACGCTAGAAATAAATTTAAATGCAAAGCAAAACTTGGATTCAGAAGACTTGTAAGAATTTTTTCGATTTGAAAATTATATCCATCAAAGAAAAACAAATTTTCATGAATGAGATATTGGAGACAAAATACTTTGTTTTCAGAAAGGAATATAAAAATTAACGGAATTTTCCCATAAATATCACGGATGTACGCAAGTTAGAAGATTTGTGCTAAGTTTTTTGCTAATATTTTCTCAATTTTATTACGCCCATTGTGATATAAATTTTCATAAAATTGTTTATGTATCTGTTATTCATAATAAGAAAACTCTTATCCAAAGAAACGTTTATAAAACATGTTTCATAATAATGCACTTTTTCATTGCAGATTTTAATAAATAGAAATGTCAATTTTCTCTTACTTTTGCCTTCAATTTAATAAATAATAAAGTATTTAACGTGATGAAAATACTGAATTTATCTGGAAATTGTTTTTTATTGAAAAAAATTCAAATATAATCTCATTTCTGTATATGAAGCATGCAAAGCTGGGCCCGCTCTCGCTATCTCTCTCACGTCTGCCGCATTACATTTTAAGCTTCATGTTTTCCAACTGAGTGTCCGCTCCTCTATTATTCTCCTTCGTGTGCGGGACCAAGAGGGACACCCAATTATAGAAGAAAATATTTTTTTACACCAGTGGCTCCCAAGTTACAGCACAAAGCTATATTTTTTCAAATGAGATGCTATATATTTTTTTGGCCCTTTCGATAGAATATTTTTCTCTATATTCAACCATGTATTCGTTTTATACCCTTACATCATGAAAATATTGAGAAAAATGCGATTGAAATTTGACTTAATTCTATTTTCATAGTTAATTTTCAGTGTGCTATGAGCAATTGAGCTACATAAATACATCAAATTATTTGTTAATAATTTCATAAATAGTGTTCTAGCAGATTTCCATCTCTTTCTAAACATAATTAGAATATTTTCAAAATTGATTCAAAAGTAGCATTATTAATTTATTTCGGTTTTAAAGTAGTACACGTATCTCTTACGCGATCCATCAAATTCTCTTTTGTTGTTAATGGTGTAGAGTACACTTTATGGCAATTTGCGACAGTAGGAATTATGCATTAAATAATTCAAATTGACAGATAACAGATTTGGCTTTTCATAGTCTATTGAAAAATAAGTATAAAAATAAAGTTTATTTAAATTTTAATCACATTTTTCTCAATATTTTTAATATGTAAGGGTATGAAACGAATACATGGTTGAATTCAGAAAAAAAATCTGTATTGAAATGACCTAAAAAATATACAGCATCTCATTTGAAAAAATGTAATTTTGTGCTGTAGCTTGAGAGCCACTGGTTAAAAAAAATATTTTCTCCCATATTTGGATGTCCCCCTTGGCCCTGCATAATATTATTGTTCTGTATTCTATTGTACCTTCAATAACATAGAAGTTATTCGAGGTAGCTCGTTTCGCTTTTACACCCAGTATTCCTTAATAATATATGAAAATGAGTATGCATTATTTCAATTTTATTTATTTATAAATATATGAACAAAAAACTGAAAAATTGAGTTTCACACGGATATCTAATTTCTGCTTTTATGAGACTACAGTTTTGTAAACTTTTTTTCAGTACAATATCGCTATATCTATGGAATCATGTGAACGGAATATGATAGAATGTCACAAAATCACATTTGTTTATTTCAGTATTTGTACTTATTTCTCGAAAGATATAAACAATTTTATCATATTTCAAGATGCAAAAATTGACGTATATTTACTTCCAAGAGTAGTGTATAGAACGTACTACTCCAATTTTCAACCATTCCACTGTAATTTATATATGAAATCATTGTTTATGTCTATTGAAATAATCGCTTGTTCTTCTTACATTCTGATATATCTACCTTCAACAATACTTCAATTTTCTTTTACATGAAAGGATGATATTTCTTTATTCATAGGTACCAGGAACTCTGCGAGCACTCGTAGCTTCTCGTTTAGCACGTGGGGGTCGAACTTGGGCCGCTCATTTCAACAGAGGTCGTGGGGGTGCATCCGTTGACAAGCAGTGGAACATCGTAGATCTTTCAAAATTAGATAAAAATGATTCTAAAGATCTTTTGTGGGTCGTTGAACAATCTAGGATCCTTCTAGTATCTTCAGATTTCAGTGATTTATTCAGAGAACGTACTTTCTGGTCTTGCTATGGTATACCTCATCACAAAGAAATTAAATTAGTTATGAATTTTGATTTGGAATCAAAAGAGTTTAACAAGGAATATGAGAGGAAGACAAAATTTGAAAAATGTAGAGATGGATGTAAAAGAAGAAGAGAAATATTTCACTTAATCCGCCATGCAGTATCACTCAGCGAAGATGGAGAAGGAGCTAGAGCTGATTTATATACGGACAATCCAGTGCCTTTTGGAGTTATAGACACTAAAATCATTTCAGGTAATATTTATTTTTTCTGTTACGTATTTTCTATAAGAACTTGGGGGTGTCTGTGGATCAACTGGTGATAATCACATTGATAGTAGAAAATATTTGTCTACAAAGAAACATCAATTTTATTTTTATTTTTGTTTAATATTTCCCATCTCAGTATGGACATCATATCTTGCTTAAATGTTGGAAAATAATAATTTCAGAAGCAGATAAACAGTATATTATGCTACAAGGACCGACCGACTGTCGTTTTTGTCCAGGATGAATTTGGTTGCACTCGGTGAAGACGAGGATGAAGCCCGAGGCGTTGCTTCGTGCAGCCAAATTCATCCGAGACAATAGTGACAGTCGTTCAGTGTCCGAGCTGCATACAATATTTTTTGTAACAAGTGCACCGAAGATATATTGGAACTATCTAAACGATTTTACAAACAAATTTTTGCAATTGCGATCACATCACAGTAAACAGAGAGTTAATGAAAAGTGTTACCATGGTTTGCAATTGAGAACTTTCGAAGCAGAATTCAACTAATAGATGCACGTGATACAAAAAAATTCTTAAAACTTCTTTTTTCTACTGTTTTTGACCATCTTGATCAGAATTTAGAATAAAAACTGTAATATCACAAAATTAAAAAAAATTTTGATTTGCAAAAAAAATTTTACATATGAGATTTATTTTCTAATTTTACAGATGTACAAAAAAATTTTTTTTTTGTCATATCCTTCTTTGATAACACCTAATTATCTTCAGTTGTTTTTAATTATTAGATAAAATAGATGAAGCTGACTGGATGAGTGAATTTGAGTGAGTAAAAAGTCTTGGGAATTCAGTCAATATGTTTTAATTTCTTTCCTACTTTACAGTTTCGGCTGTACCTCAGCCATCTTCAGAAGTGGAAAGAACTTAACTTGACTTGGTCAACGTCTTCCACAGATGCAGGTTGTGGCATTTGACAAATGGAAAAAAAAATTTTTTTCCGCTATTTTATTAAACTCGACATCACATTTCATGTACATTTTTAATTTGTCACAATTTAAGTTCTTTCCACTTCTGAAGATGGCTGAGGTACAGCCGAAACTGTAAAGTAGGAAAGAAATTAAAACATATTGACTGAATTCCCAAGACTTTTTACTCACTCAAAGTTTTTAATTATAGTCAATTATTTGAAGATTATCTTGATAAAATATAAATTGGGCATTGCGGCAGTGATCTCAGTTGCAAGCGCTGTATTTAATATTAGAAATTGGATAGTTAGGAAAGAGCCGCGAAAGTTTCGGGTTGAATTTTCTTTTTCATAAACAGTGGCGGCTCGCTTGTAGACACTATGGAGCCGCAGCACCCCCTATTTCCACTTGGTATCATCGATAACATTTAGTATAATGAGTCTCGTTCCGTTTAATCTTTTTTTATACTTGTATGATGTATAACCCTTGAGCGCAATGTCACTTATCATACACCAGTTTATGAAAAAGATACAAAATATTTTTTATGGAACTGTGTTCTTAACATTTCCAGCAGCGTGGTGTTTAATTGTTGTTCGCATGCGCATATAGGAAGGCACTGTTGTGTCCCGCAGTGCTTACCCTAGTGTTTGATTCTTTTCTTTCAGATTCTATCAACTTTCTGAATAAATTTTCATGTTTTCGCATGGATTCAAAACAATCAGTCGTAGAATATTGAAATTTCTATTAAGCTATTCTATAATATCTAGTTGTACACCTCGCATTATGATTGCGACCGGCTGAACCGGAAGTGCAGTTTACTAAAAAGTTTTCGAATTTTTCGCATAAATTCAGAACGATCAGTTGTAGAATGCTGCAATTTTATATTAAGACTATTGTTGCATCTAAATCTAAATGATTACTTAAATTTTGGTTCAAACGATTTTGCCTAATGACAATGTTAGTGCCAACTGTCAATTATTCAGTCAAAATGTGGACAAGTATTTGATGTATCTTATCATATTTTTTGTACATAAATTCAAAACAAGGATTAAAAATTTTCTGGAACAGCATCTCCATTAATTATAGTTACTGTTCATCGGTTGTTATTCGCAATATCTAATTAAATTCAAATCGCAACAGAAAACCAAGATTCTTGCTTTGAAGATCTTCAATTGGTAATAATTTCTGTAATTTTTAAATGAGGGGTTCGTAATTCTTCTTACACTTGCGATTTGGGATCCAACATCCTTACTCATATTCTCCTTGAACTGTTGTAACGAAGGCTAAGTTGAACTTGTCAACTAGACCAAATAGGAGAAACAAAACACATCCAACCAATGATTGGGTCCTTACCAAGTGAATCACTTTCATATAATAATACGAATGAAACATTTTGCAATTTCATATGTGAAACTAAATAATTTTAAGAATATTTTACATCTGACGTATAACAATATAACATACCTATGTATTTTCTTATTCTTGACAAAAGAATAGAAATGATGAACATTTATGTTTAGATTGTAGATTCGTAGAAAATTATGTTATTGAAGATTTAGTTGATCACTTAAGAATCACCGTCCATGCCGATTCTATTGACAAAACTAGTTCTTGGATCAAATCAATTTTTTTAAAAAGCTTAGAGATAAGAAAAACTTATAATAATTATGATTAATAAATATGTTTTATTTTTCATTTATACACTTGAAAAAGGCAATATTTTGCTGTTGAAACATTGTATTAAATAATGAGGTCTGAAAAGTTTTTTCCTTCATTAATTATGATTAAATTATTTGCATTTCCAATTACAATATTCACACTATGATTGAGAAATGACAGTATTCTGCATCGCTTATTTTATTTGTTATGTGGAATTATATTAACTTACAATAATTAGAGTTTACCAGTTACTCTAATTTTTTATAACTTCAAATTCGCACATCACACAAAAATTGCCATGAAAGTCACATTTTTTGCAATATCGCAATTATTTGCATAATTGGCGCAGATTCAAGGATAATGCGTTTTTAAATATTTAACAATAGAATAAAAATCCATTGTGTGAGAAATTTTTTATAAGAATATTCAGAATTATAATAAGTATTGATAAATAAAATTTTAGATATTAATCACATTTATACTTATCATGAAGTAAATACATATTTTACGAGTGATAATTAGCCACTGAAAAGTGTAATTTTCCATGGTTTGCACAATATACTAAATTATATACAGGGATTTACAATTGATTATCAAATTTACATTATTCAAATTAAGTAAGATGATTATGAAACGATCGTAGAAAGGAATTTGTAATTTAGTAATAATAGTTTACAAGTTATTTGAATGAAGATTTCTTATTTCGTGGATCTAATTAATTTTTGAAATTTTTATACATGATTCTCAAACTTTTTTTACTTGAAACCCTAATTTGAAAAATCTGACGTGGACATCACTTGACTTATACTTGTACATCATTAGATATATTTTTTGCATATAATCAAAAACAAAGTCGCACCTTTCCACGGCTAATCGTTTTGGATTTATCCAAAAAATTATGAAAATCTTTCAAGTGAAGTGCGCTTTCGATCCAGTCAGTTGCTATTGAAACAGTAGATTATTATGAGAATAGTGGGCATGGGCAATCATTAAGATGCTGCAGTGGACTGAAATACTTAATTTTAATATTCTACGGCCGATCGTTTCAAATTTATGCGAAAAATTCTAAAAGACTGTCAAGTAAAGTGTACCTCCAGCTCAGTTGATCGCAATTAAAATAGGATATGAGCATCTAGATTATGGTGAAATCGTCTTAAATACTGAATTCTAACATTCTACGTTCAATCGTTTTGGATTTATGCGGAAAATTTAAAAAATGTTTCGTGTGAAGTGCACTTCCGGTATAGACGATTGCAATTATAATGCGAGGTGCACAGCCAGATATTACAGAAGTGCTCAATACGAAATAGTCAAAATGGATTCAGGGATTCTCAATTTCCATGAATATCTCGAAGTATGAATTTTGTCGGCTTCACAATACTTAAGGCTGATTCATGGTGGATTTAATTTACAAATTTAGATTCTCTCAATTATAAATCCAGCCAATCGTAGACATTGAATTTAATGGCCGGTTTCATCTTTGTTCAACAAATTTAGTGTCGCATCAATTGATTGCATATTTCAAAGTGACAGTTGTCATTGTCAAAGTGACAGCTGTCATTGTCAAAGTGATAGCTTTCATTGTCAAAGTGACAGATAGCGATTATATTCTACTCCTTACATAAAATAATTATTTTTGAAAACAAAGAGTATTTTTTCTTGATTTTCGGGGTCTATGATTCATTGGAACATACAGATTTGATATTTGATCGCCGGAAGTGTAATTTAAAGATAGTGCGTGAATTCCATTGATTATTTATCTTATATTTCTACTAAGCCTATCCCACCGAGATAGGCCGAAATTGGTACCAAACTAGGCAACATTCAAATAACCTGTAAAAAAAATGACAATCGTTTGAATATCCTTTTTGACATTTCTATCAATCAGAGTTATTCACGAAGGAGCTTAATTTGATACCAAACACGATAGAATCAAATTATCTATTTTGAAAGATCAAATGACGAACGTTTGAATGTGATGTCCAAATATGAGTAATAATAATTATAATTTTTAATTGTGATTCCCTTTATTACTTTGCTTCAGAAAAATATAACGAATTTTATTATTCAAATTTAAATAATAACAAATGTACCGCTAATAATTTTGAGAAATGTTTCAGGTAAATGTTTAGTTCTTTTATATTTTATGATAAACACCAAATTCCATTTATAAAAAAATTCCATCAATAAACTTTTGGTACCACTGGTTGAAAAAAGCTAATTTGCAAACTTTAGCTTTTTGATAAAAAACTTGAATATGAAATTTCAGTCGAAAAGTCGTATGCGTTCTCAAGTTGTATCACATTTTCCTCTTGTTGACAATGTCTATGTGTTTATAACATTCCATGGCAATAAATCATTATTATCATTATTTACTTATCGATCTTTTAGACAGATCTACAGGCAGACTGACAGACCGATAGACAGAAAGACTCTTAAAAATTATAGTCTTTGGGTTCAGTACGGTCTAAGACGTAAACATTCATCAAAATCTCGAACTGTCAAAAAATCACGATTACAATGTTTCCTCTATTATATAGGTATACGCCTATTGCGTATCCTCAGTGACTCCGCTCTATCGGTTGAATTTTATATCTGTGAGGTGTGCCGTTAAAAACGTCAAACTGTCAAACATCATTTTTGTATATCATATTATTCGATAATCATGAGTATAAATCATTCACTTAAAAGTTGTTGTGTTGTTGGATGTACTAATACTAAAGCAAACAGCCTCGAACTACATTTTTATAGGTCTCCGGGAATAGATTATGGAGCGAAACAAAGAGAAATGTGGATAACAGCAGTTAAACGAGTGTAATTTTATGCAATAATCTATAAAAATGTATAAGATATCATTCAATTCTCAGTATCAACCATATTAATTATTATAATTGTAAAGAAACTTAATAAGTACCACTTGGATAATTTTGAGGTAACTGAACAGTCACACACACAAATTCATTTTAGATTCCTTTACTGAAAACATTAAATTTTTGCTTAGTATTTTTCCTTCTCAAAATTCAAGAATTGTTTTAAAGATAAACAAGATGAGAAAATCTCTTTCCTCCAAGTATTTCGTTCAAATTCTGTAAGTATATATCACATTATAGATCTAACTGTAATTGATTACCTTTAGATGAGTCACATAAACAATAAAAAATAATAATGACTACGGTTGATGGATTTTAGAATATTTTCATCTACAAATGTTGTCATAAATTGAATACAATATTATAATTAAAAATAATAGAGATGCAGATGGTACGTCATGGATTTTATTTTGATTTTGAAGCACATTGACATATTTCAAAACATTGACAGGTGACATCACACCTCGAAGTTGTGATTTTTGAATAACATGCGGCGCTTTCGTCGAAATTTGAAGATACGCAACAGGTCTATAGGTATATGTCGGGGAAATGAAAATTAGTGCAGGAAATACTTCGTGCACGTTGTCATGATGAGCAACTTTTTGCATACTAATATTGATGCACAAATGTCATAATTTTCTGGCGTCTATAGAAAAAATATATATTTGTTTTCGATCATAGATAAGTTGAACTGTTTATAGTGTAGTACACTATAATTGGCGATATTGATGTCGGCGATGTCTTTATTTTGTAACTCAGGCCAATTTTTTGCTCTTCCCATATATCGCCGCAACCAAGCCCAGAAAGAAAATACTCTATTTGAGATGCACAATTTTGTCTCGTTTTATTTGAAAGACAGGTTGTACATTTATAAAAGCGATTAAATGAATCTGTGATTTTTCATATTTGAGATATTCTTCCATTCAGTCAGTGCTTTCCTCTGTACTGGAATTGCCAAGTGTAATACTCCTTTCCCAGTTCTTAAGAAATTGTTAGTCATGTTTTTTGGGCATTAAAACACTTATTAAATTTCAAGATCTTCTAAATTTATCTCCTGAATAATACCACTTTATTATTTGTAGCTTTTCTTCGTGATCAAAACTATTCATTCTTATGAATTTAATTTATTTTGTAAGACAATTATTTGAAAACAGCAGTCGCAAAGTAGAAGAAAATTTTTTGACAAATGCCTGTTTACACGGCCCAATTTATTGACTAATAAATTGATCAAGTTTTCAACAATTTATTGTCAATCTCAAAAATACTTTGTACCATATTATACGATCCAACTTTTCATCAACAAAAATCAGAATTACCACTTGTCAGCCACCAATTGTCAACTCATAATTTTTGACATAACTTGAAAAATCTGACGTGAACATCACGTGACTTACTTGTACATCATTGAATATATATATATATATATATATATATATATATATATATATATATATATATATATATATATATATATATATATATATATATAATACGTTGTGATTTTGTGTTTGATCATATATATATATCATTGGATATATATAATCAAACACAAAATCGTTTTGGATTTACCCAAGAGATTCTAAGAATCTGTCAAGTAAAATGTGCTTTTAGACAAGTCGGTTGCTAAGGAAACAGTAGGCCATTATTCTTATACTACAACATTCCTAAATACTGATTTCCAAAATTCTACGACTACCAAAGAGACCTGAATTTATGCGCAAAATTAAAAAATAAATTCCTACTGTCTCAGTCTTTTTTTTTATGAAAATAGTAGGCAATCATTCAGATACTACAGCAGACTGAAATACCAAATTTCAATATTCTACACCTGATCGTTTCGAATTTATGAGACAAAATTCCAAAAGACTGTGAAACAAAGTGCACTTCCGGCTCGGTGGATCTCAATAAAAATAGGATATGAGCATCTAGACGGTATAATCGTCCTAAATACTGGATTCTAACAATCTACCTTCAATCGTTTTGGATTTATGCGGAAAATTCAAAAAATGTTTCGATTAAAGTGCTCTTCCGGCTCAGTCGATAGCAATCATAATGCAAGGTGTACAACTAGATATTATAAAAGTGCCTAATATAAAATTTAAATATTCTACGACTGATTGTTTCGAATTTATGCGAAAAATTCAAAAAGTCTGTCATATAAAGTGCACTTCCGGCTCAGCAGATTGTTAGAAAAATAGAAGATGACCATTTAGATGCTACAGCAATTTCAAATGCTAAATTCTAGTATCCTATGGCTGATCATTCTGAATTTATGCGGAAAATTAAAAAAAAGCTTCAAGTAAAGTGCACTTCCTGTTTAGCCGATCGCAATCATAATGCAAGATGTACAATAAGATGTTATAGAAGTTCTTTATACGAAATTTCAATATGCTATGGCGAATCATTATATATTTATGCAAAAAATTCAAAAAAAGTTTCAAGTAAAGTGCACTTTTGGCTTGGCCGATTCTTACGAAAATAACAGATAACCATTCTGATATAACATCATGTTCAAATACTGAATTTCAACATCCTACGATTGATCATTCTGGATTTATTAAAAAATTCGAAAAAAGTTTCAAGTAAAGTGCACTTCCGGTACAGACGCTTGGAACCATAATGCGAGGTGCACAACTAGACCCTATACCAGTCTTAAATAGAAAATTTCAACATAAGACGTTCAACCAGTTTTGAGATTTGCGAGTTACGAACGCACGTATGCACGCACGAACATACGTACCGACATCAAGCCGAAAATTGGCAAAATGGATTCAGGGATGTTCAAAATAGATATATCCATCAAAATCTCGATATGTGAATTTTGTCGGTTTCACAATATTTCCTTGTACTTTGTACAAGTAAGTAAAAAGTGTAGTTGGAGAGCAAGTTAAGGGCCAGTTTCATGAAAATAATTAACAGGCTGTCAGCTAACATGCTGTTAACTCTATTTTCTAATGATGTTTACCTGGAAAGAAATAGAATAGATCGCGTGAATAATTTACTTGTTTCTAACGTTTAACTGACGATTTTGGATTGTATTTGTTGTGAAATTTTAGATGAGAATATCATAACTTCTATTCAGTTATCAAAAATATCAGGTTAGAAACACGTGATCAGATATTTGACAATGTGATTAGAGTCAACAATGCTTCATGCAACTGGGCCTAAGACTGATAGAGATGATAACAAAGGCACAAAAAATTAATATACTGATTCTGAAGGCAACTGCTGCTTCATTTGTAATTGCAAAATGTTCAAATAACTAATATGAGTAGTGTTGGCAACGACAAATCGCACAAACAACTCCCTAGAATACTCCAGAATATTGTCAAAAATTGAGCTAGTTCTATTTCAAAAATAAATTTAAAAAATAATTTTTGGTCAAGAAAAAATTGTGGAATTTTTGGTCGTATTACACACAACAATAACTTGAAGGTCTACTTTTAAAAATTATTGACCAATAAATTGGATCGTGTACAACAGGCATAAGTTATACTTATAAAATGTTGAACACGAATATTTCAGTAAATAAACCTGTGAACTTATCATCAACTTACAAGTCAATATCTAATGTGAATCACATGATTTTTCTTTTTGTTGATTTCATGTAGGCACAAGTACTTCTAGATCTCATTTAGAAGTCACAGCAGGTCCCGTGCACAGTGACATCACAAATGCATCGGAAGAACGTCCAGTAGGATCCACTTCACCGTTTCAATGGTCCACAAGTACTTTTTTTGTAGATGTGCCTCATATGGGTCATCCAGATATATGGAATTTTTCACCTCAAAAAACAGAATGGTTATATTGACAAGATCGACTGAAATTATTCTAGAATGTATCGATAATAAACAATAAAGAGTGCACTGAGATAAATTTGTTATTCAAAGTATTATACCTGTTACCGAATGAATGGGTATTCCACTACTATCGAAGTTTAAGTAATTTCATGAAAATATGAAGATATTAGATGAATAATAGGTATAAGTGATGAAAATGATATTGAATATTGCTCCATTTTAGTAAAAAGACGATTTGACATTATAAGACGTCCAAAAGTCTTTTGTTTCCCTCAAAAAATGGGCTTCATAGGTGTGCAGATTCCTAGATGATTTGATCTTTTCATAAAAAAATAATGTTGCGTTGTTATTTGATGTACTTATAAATTAATGGAAATGTATCGAAAAGATTGAAATATGTATCATTTCTATTTCTCGAATGCTATTTAGAAACATTTTTAAAGGCCTTCAAGTTTCACAGGCATGCGCATGGAGAGAAAACTTAACTTCAAACTACGGTATTGTTTGGTCGAAAGAAGCCTGATTTTGACAAGTAAATTTGATAACTGTATAATTTATCTAGCTCGTGGCCTAACTGACAATAATAAGAATAATTTAGATGATTCTGAACAAGCAAGACACTAACGCTACCTATTTTACTTTACGTCAATATTCTCAAAATGTTTGATGATGAATACTATCTACCGTTTGAGTGACACAATAGACTTTTGGACGTCACGGAAAGTTTTTAAATTGAAAAAAAATATTTCTCAGATACTGGGAAGTTTTTTTTAAATCGCGTTTTCACTAACATTTCTATTTATTCATGTCCTATCAGAAAAGAGAAAAAAAAACCAGTAGAACTCCCTATTATGCAAAACATTACCAACGTCGATAAATGAATCATGAAAGATATCCCAAATGAGTTTTATGAATAATTAATAAATAAAGATAGTTACTAATCTCTTACATAACGTCAATTATCAGAATATTTGACTGCTAACACGGCCAACCTGACAGAAGCTTCGCTCTCGAAGCTTAAAACTGGAGCAAGAAGCTGGTTTGCCGCGTGTTGACTGACTTGGCCTTAATGGCTTGCTCTATGCCTAACTGTGAGCTGTCTCTTCAGAAAGTAAAGTAAATTTCTTTATATTACAATTTTATTATTATTATTTTTTCTCAGTTTTTTTTTATCCATTTCTCGACTATGGATCGGAGACAGATCTAAAGACAAATCTCGCAGCAACTCCTGGATTGAATGCACTGATCCTTCAATTCCTAACAATAGCATAAGAGGTGAGGTTTTTGTAGCTTTATGCATACTCGTGTTAAGCACTAATTGAATTTTTCATAAATTGCTCGACTATTCTGACTTAACTTTTGTTTCAATGCGAATAATATTCATAATGAATAAACCTGATATTAATTAACCACAATGTGTTGATCTAGTATGTACTAAAGTTTAATATATATTTCATTTACCAATTTTAGTAAAATAATGGAAAATATCTTGTATCGGGCAATTTATAATCAGGTTCACAATCTTATCTCTTTTTCTCAACATGGCTTTGTTGAAGATAGATCTACTTCGACTAACTTGTTATTTTTCACCTAATTTCTATTGACATCTCTTGATTCAGGGAAACAAGTTGATGTTATATATACAGATTTCTCCAAAGCCTTTGATCGTATTGATTACGATACTATTATCCGTAAATTGAATGGCTATGGCTTATCTTTGGCTTTGATACAATTATTTTTTTCCTGCTTAAGCAATCGTTTATTATTTGTAAATTATCTGGGTTCCACCTCTTGTGTTTTTCCAGCATCTTCATGTGTACAACAAGGGTCCAATATGGGTCCATTATTATTTCTCTTATTTATTCATGATTTGTCCCCAATATTGAACCACTTTAATTTACTTTTTAGGCGATCATGACAAAAAAGGTGCTTTTATGGCTTCTTTTGCGGCCGTGAAGTTTCACTTTTTGGGACAGATCTGTCAAATTTTACTTTTTGGGACTGATCTGTCAAATATTACTTTTTGGGACTGATCTGTCAAAAAATATTTCATAAACCCTTTATATTTACCTATATGGGCAGCATGATGAACTCTTTAAGAAACAGTTTTCGCTCAAATAGTACATATATTCTTCCGTCAACCTCTGTAGTTCTTGCAATTCAAAAAATAAATACGCATTTTTTGTTAAATGTCAACTTGATAGAAGACAATAAAATAAAACAATTTCAACGGCAACTAAGATTTACAATTGCAATGTTTTAGAAATAAATAGATAAAATGATGTGATTTTGAATTATTTCGTAATGATCGCCTAAAAAACGTTGTGTGCATCTCGGCCTACAGTTCTTTTTTGGTCTCACCTGAATTGCAGCCTCAGCTACGCTTCGGCCGCAAACAACAGATTCGACCAAAAAAGATAACCTTTACGGCCTTGATACACAAATAACTATTATGCTGACGACCTTAAATTATTTAGCTCATTATCTGATGTAAGTCAATGTGGCTCAATCCAAGAGGATATTAATAAATTAAGCTCATATAATGAGAACAAACTTTATCTAAACATTGATATATGCAAAGTCATGTCTTTTACAAGAAAAAAATCTCCTATCCTCTATCCTTACACTATTTCTAGAGTTCGATTATCTCGTTGTCAGCAAACAGTTGATCTAGGCATTATTTTTGATACAAAATCTATACTGAACTCACACATAGTAAGAAAAACTGCTCCTGCAAACAAAATGTTGGGATTCATAATCAGACAATCTCGTAATTTTACCTCAATACAACCCATTCTTCTTCTCTACTATGCTTTTGTTAGAAGTAAGCTTGACTACTGTTCAATAATCTGGAGTCGTTCGTATGACGCATATATTTCTTTACTTGAATCAGTACAAAAAAAAATTCTACGGTATCTGTATTCCAAAGTTCATAATATTTACCCCGATTTCAACATGTCTTACGAACACCTCCTAGATTATTTCAACTTCACTAAGTTAACTGACAGACGCAATAGAACACAGCTTTTATATTTACATAAACTCATAAATAACTTTTTAGACGATCCAACAACTCTGAGTTTAGTGGACTTCCGAGCTCCTTCCTTCAATTCACGTAGTCAGCGGACATTCCAAACACCTAAATGCCGTAAAAATCTCCTTTTCCACTCTCTCTGCAATCAAGTGTCTAATACCTACAACACTGTTCAAAATGAAGCTGATATATTCCATGATACTGTAACGTGCGAGGATGGGGAGGCTCGTATAGATAACTGCATGGGCGGAACCTTTCGTCCTCCGCCGCGCCACATCACATCACCCCTCCCAATGGAAGCCTCTAGCAATACTCCAGAATGTAGTAGAACTTTGGAGAAATTGATATTTCTATATATAAGGGCAAGCCTAAGACGTGTGTTGGAGTAGTAGTGTAATAGTGACGCTAGAGCAGTGAAAATCGAGAAGTGAAGTGATCAGTGTATATAAATAGTTAAATATAAATATCTGCGACTTTGTTTAAGTTAGTATTAAGTAATAAATTAATAATATAGTGTTATTAGTGACATCAGAAGAATCAAACTTTTATTTCATTTTAAATTATTAAATTGTGATTTTTATTTAATCACAAACTATATTTCGTCAAGCAATAAACATTACAGTGGTGTAAGGTGTGGGATTGTTATTAACAATTTAATATTTTGTTTATTGCTGCTTTGTGAAATTGGAAAATGGCGTCCAAGAAGTTGCTGAGAGGTTTGAAGGTCGCAGAATTGAAATACAAATTAAAAGAAAATTGTACAATTTTAAAAGAAGATTTAGAATCAAAATCAAAAGAAAATTCTATAAATTTAGATTCAAAATTAAAAGAAAATTCTACAAGTTTAAAAGAAGATTTAGAATCAAAATTAAAAGAAAATTCTGCAAATTCAAAAGAAGATTCAGAAACAAAATTAAAAGAAAATTCTACTAGTCTGAAAGACGATTTATAAACAAAATGAAATGAAAAATTGGGAAAGTTGGAAGAAAATTCTAGAAACCTGAGAGAAGAACTGCATGAAAAAATGGAGGAAATTACAAAGAAAGTTTAACAGCAACTGAAAAATTTTAGAGAAAATTCAAAGGTATGGGAGGAAGTATTTGAAGATAATTGTAGAATGTTAAAAGAAGAATTGGATGAAAAAATTAAGAGTTTTGAAGAAAAATTTAAATTTGGTGTTTCATCTCCAGAGAAAACTTCAATAGCTGAGATAATTATATTATCTACATCAAATTCTGATTGCACTACAAAAATGCGTGTCAAACCTCCAACCTTTGATGGTCAAACATCTTGGATTAATTACCATAGACAATTTGGAGCCGCTGCTAAGGTTGATAATTGGAATGATACTAAAAAAGTTTCAGCGCTTATGGTTGCTCGCCGAGGAGATGCAGTAAATATTTTGCAGGCTATTCCACCGGAAGAAGACAATAATTATGAAAAATTGGTCAAGCAACTGGAGCTGCGATACGGCCATGCACACTTGAAGGAAGTGTATCACACACAGCTCAAGAACCGATACCAACGTCCCAGCGAGAGCCTACAGGAGTTCGAAGCTGATGTGGCACGCCTAGTTCGACTTGCATATCCAACTGGTCCGGATGATTTGTTGGAAAGCTGAGCTGTGAGAATATTTGTGGACGGCATCAGAGACCATGAAACGCAAGAAGCCCTGCGTCTGGCGCAGCCGAAGAAGTTGGTGGAAGCATTGGCACATCACTGGAATACGAAACGGAAAAGTAGGCATCCTGAAGCAATGCTCGATTGCGAGAGGTTACCTGCGACTCTGATGCCACGGAAAGCTTGGAAGCCAAGGTTCAGCGGTTGGTCCAGGAAGCAGTGAAAGATCTCAAGAATTCCAGACAGCTCCGGTGTTGGATCTGTGGAGAACTAGGTCATCCAATAAGTAGATGCAAAAAGCCCTTGAAGACGTGACCCAAAAATAACTCCAGGCAGGAAAACTAAATCGGGTCGATGTATCGGGGCAAATATCGATCCAAGCTAAAACTGCCCACAGAATGTTGCAATCATCGCTTCGCTACGTTATCAGTTTGACAGCCTATTTGTGGATATATAGACAACAAGCTATGTAGTATTTTGTGGGATACAGGCGCAACGAAAACCATAGTGAGACCCAATTTACTGCGTCCGAATAAATCGTGCATGAGGACAAAATGGCGACTTCGAACAGCTACAGGTGACTCAGCTACCACACATGGAGAAGCTGACTTCGTCATCATGATTGGAGGAACAAAAATTGAGCACCGTATCTTGGTAGCTGACATAGAAGAGTACTGTATCTTTGGGATGGATATAATGAGAAGATACGGATTTAATCTCGATATGAAAAATGGCGTGATCAAAATCAATAATGAAGAGATCGTCCTACATTATCAAGAAGATTCTTCAGCTTGCCTAATGCTGGCAAAAGACTTTGCGATTCCTGAGCGATGCGAAGTAATTGTACCAGCTACAGTAGGGGGTGAGACTCGGGAAGGGAGCATAGCAATGCTGGAACTAAACGACAATGTCTAGCAAGGGATTTTGGTTGCTAAGGTCCTGATAAGTTCAGGAAAAATAGTACCGGTAAGAATAATAAACGTTAATTCTTATGCAGTAAAATTGAAAGCCGGTACTATTTTAGGACGCCTGGCAAGAGTGTCCACAATAAAAACCACCGAACAAGACGTAGACATAGAACCCAACTGCGACAAACTTTCGAGAAAACTATGTAATTCAGTATTATCCAAAGGACAACAATTAAACAATCGGTAACGCGCACAAGCAGAAAATCTGATACGCCGATTCCAAGAGGTGTTGGAAACCAGTGAGGGGCGAAAGGGAAGAACGAATATTGTCCATTACAAAATTGATACCGGCGATGCACGACCCATTCGACAAACACCATGACGACTCCCGATTGCGAAGAGAGAAGACGCTGAAGCCCTCATCCGAGTTATGGAGCAGGACGGTATTATTGAACCCTCAAACAGTCCATGGGCCTCTCCGGTGGTACTTGTAAAGAAGAAAGATGGGTCTACACGATTTTGTGTCGACTATCGCCAGCTGAATAAAGTTACTAAGAAGGACAGTTATCCTCTACCCAGGATTGATGACACTTCGGATACCCTGGCAGGGTCAAAGATCTTCTCGACCCTAGATCTCAAGAGTGGATATTGGCAAGTCATGCCATTCGGCCTATGTAATGCTCCTGCTACTTTCGAGTGACTTATGGAGACCATACTCAAAGGACTATCATGGAAAACTTGCTTGGTATACCTGGACGATATAATTGTGAAGGGAAAATCATTTGAAGATCATTTGAAGAATCTGGAACGGGTATTTCAACATTTAAAGAAAGCTGGTTTAAAACTTAGTCCAAAGAAATGCCACTTATTCAAAAAACGGGTGAACTATTTGGGACATATGGTCTCCGAAGAAGGCGTAGCAGTTGATACAGAGAAGATTAAGACAATTCAAGAATGGCCAGCGGATAAACATCAGCTGCTAGTTTTCTCGGGCTTTGTACTTATTACAGAAGATTTGTTTGTGGATTTGCCAATATCGCAAAACCATTGACCAGACTGACGGAAGAAAATCGTAGATATAGCTGGAATGAAGACTGCCAAGTCGCCTTCGAGCAATTGAAGCAACTCCTAGATCAAGCACCGATCCTGAGTTACCCGAAGACAGAAGGACGTTTTATTTTGGACACGGATTCCAGCGATGTCGGAATTGGGGAAGTCTTGTCCCATTGCAGGATGATCAAGAAAGAGTCATCGGATACTTCAGTAAGGTTTTATTGAAGCCAAAAAGAAACTACTGCGTCACAAGCAGTAGTCAAGTCCATCGAACATTTCTACAAATATTTGTATGGCAGAAAGTTCCTGTTAAGAACTGACCACGCTGCTCTGAGATGATTACTGAAGTTCAAGAATCCTGAAGTTCAGGTCGCTCGATGGATCGAAAGACTTCAAGAATACGACTTCGACATAGAACAGCGCATAAAAATGCTGATGCCTTATCAAGACGACCATGTCCCAAAGATTGTCAGCATTGTTCTAAGGATGAAGCAAAAGCATTCCGGACGACTATCATTGACGATGCTTGGCAACCACATGAGATAGAAAAGGACATAGATGGCGACTCAGAGTTGCGAATTATTCAAGAATGGAAGAAGAAAGGAACAAGACAGACATGATAAGAGGTGGCACCATACTCCCCGACGGTTAAATCATACTAGGCGCAATGGGATTCCATAATCCTGGATGAAGGCTTCTTGAAGCGTGTCCTGAAAGATCCGGATGAAACCATGAGTAGAGAACAGCGTTCCTAGAGGTCGGGTCCCGGAGGTCTTGAGACATCTCCATGATGGAGTGAGTGGAGGACACCTTGGGGTAACGAAGACTCTGCAGAGAGTTCGTGAGCGGTTCTATTGGCTAAACTGCAAAGAAGACGTTAGGGAATGGTACAGGAAATGCACTACATGCGCTTCAAGCAACGGACCGCAGAAACGACCAAGAGCTCTGATGCGACAGTATAATGTCGATAGTTCATTCGAGAGGATAGCCATCGACGTAGCAGGGCCATTTCCCGAATCAGACGTCGGAAATGAATACATTGTTGTCGTCATGGACTATTTTAGTAAATGGGTGGAAGTTTATGCCCTTCCTAATCAAGAGGCCGCTACCATTGCAGACGTCCTAGTGAAGAACTGGATCTGTCGTTTTGGTGTACTTTGATCCCACACATTTTCAGGGGATATGCGAAGTACTGAACACTCGCAAAACCTGAACTACTGCATTACATCCGCAATCTGATGGAATGGTGAAGCGGATGAATAAGACCGTAAACAGACACCTGGCTAAAGTTGTCTCTAGTCACCAGAGAGACTGGGACAAATATCTCTATCTGTTCCTTTTGGTCTACCGCTCATCCGTACACGAAACAACCAAACAGACTCCAGCAAGAATTATTTTTGGGCGGGAACTTCGGCTACCATGCGACCTAAAGTTCGGCTGCAAACCTGGAGAAGATCTGGCTGGCGGAGATTATATCATCAATTTGAGGCGTCAGATGAACGATGTCCACTCCCGAGTCCGTATAAACATCCAGAATGCCAGCGACCGAATGAAAGAGACCTATGACGCCAAGGCACAAGACGGAGGTTTTCAGCCAGGAGACTTTGTGTGGCTTTATAATCCAGGGCGGCGACTTGGCCTGTCTCCAAAATTAAAGACATCTTGGGTGGGGCCTTACGAAGTCATCAGAAGGATTAACGACATAATCTATGAAATCAGACGCAACCCCAAGAGCAAATCAAGAGTGGTGCACTTCAATCGGCTAGCACCATTTGCAGGAGACAACAATGAAAATCCTAATGATGCACGGGCGCGTAAGATCCATGCGCAGGAAGATTCATTTGAGGAGTTTATGAAGACTTCTTTAAGTGGACGTCGACCTTAATTCTGAATAACTATCGAAGTGCAGCAGGATCTATTCAGAATCCCGGCCGACTACTCCTTGGCCCATTGTGTATCAGAAGATTAGAAGATGTCCCGACGGATAGCAGCAGTTTTCAAGAAGAAGTTCGGCAGGCCAGAACACCAGAAGCCTACAGTCGGGAAGACCATCTGTCTGAGGGACAATACGACAATTGAAGAACGCTATATGTATCACCTGGTAACGAAAGATAAATTTCATCACAAACCAACCTACCGTTCCATGTGGGTCACGCTGCAAGACATGCGAGGCCATCTAATGCAGAGCGATATCCTGAAACTGGCAATACTAAAGTTAGGCTGTGGTCTGGATGGATCAGATAAGAAGATCGTTCAAAATATGATAGAGGTTATATTCCAGAACAGCGGTATTCAAATATTGGTCTGCTGTTTCCACCCAGCTGACCCGATCGGACCAAAAACTGTCGACTGCTACTTCTACCAAACTACTGGTTGCACCAAGGGTGGTGAGTGCAGATTCCGGCATAGACATGAAGGTAGGCTTCGGGACGAAGCACTCTTAAGAAGAGGGCAGTGTAACATGCGAGAGTGAGGAGGCTTGTAAAGATGACTGCATGGGCGGAACCTTTCGTCCTCTTTGTGTTGCGCCGTGCCACATCGCATCGCCCCTCCCAATGGAAGCCTCTAGCAATACTCCAGAATGTAGTAGAACTTTCGAGAAATCGATATTTTTATATATAAGGGCAAGCAAAAGACGTGTGTTGGAGTAGTAATATAATAGTGACGGTAGAGCAGTGAACATCAAGAAGTGAAGTGATCAGAGTATATAAATAGTTAAATATAAATATCTGCGACTTTGTTTAAGTTAGTATTAAATGATAAATAAATAATATAGTGTTATTAGTGACATCAGAAGAATAAAACTTTTATTTCATTTTAAATTATTAAATAGTGACTTTTATTTAATTTCAAACTATATTTCGTCAAGCAATAAACATTACAATACTATCAATACTTTTAAACCTCTCAAGCTTTGACAGGTCTTAATTTGTTCTAGCAAAATAAAAAAAAATAATAATAAAAAAAAAGGTAAAACGTACAGAAATTTTGGATCCTCATTGTTTCTTTTTTCACAAATATTTTATACAAATCATAATCGTATTTTGTCTCCATCTATATTTTTTTGTTACTTTGAACTTTTGATTTTGTCCAGTTTTGGGTTTCTGTTTGGACAGTGTATTTTGGAATGAATCACTAAATAAATGGTTCTCATATTGCGCTTGACTTAACCATTATCACGATGAACATCTGGGATAATGTAATAATAATCAATACCCGGTTCATTCAAAAATTTTGGCCGACCAGTATATTCAAAATCTGAGCCTGCATCCATAACAAAACGCTTAGAGATCCCAAACAGAGAGCCAACAAATTTTAACTGCACTTTTATTTCGGTGGCTTTCACTGATTTCATCGGTCATAGCAAACAATACTTCGTAAACGCATCCACTAAGACTAATGTATTGTAACGTTATGCATTTTAATTTAGAGAGCAAAAGTTACTAAACACTACTATTTATTTTCATAATTCATTAAAATAATAAGTTAGATAACTAACACTATTTCTTATAAATGACTTTAAATTAAACTAAAGATTATTACACTACACTATAACTTAACTTCAATTATTTATGTAAATATTGATTTATTTTAAATAACACAATTTATTTCAACCACTAGCAGTCCATATTGTAAGGTCTCTGAGCCACAATCAATATTACTTCTCGTTGAGTCAGCGAATATATACCGTGAGTCTCTTTCCACTACGTTTTTCCTGCAAACGTCCAGGCGTTTATAGGAAACGCTAGAAGGTACCAGCAATTTTCTAGAAAACGAATATATTCGCTTCTATTTCTTGATGTAAAATATTTCCACAATAATTCTAAGCACCAGTAAAGCCGAAATGACTAATTTATAGACTAAAATTCATTACAGTATGTTTGTAACTCTATGTTGTCAATGGTAAAGGACCTAAACAGTTGATGTGTAATGTTTGAAAAGTTTGCAAGGGTTTCTGGCCTTTTCCACTGCACACACTAAGCAGTGTTTTACATAGTTCTTAATAAATAATCTAGGACGAGGAAACCAAAAGAACTTCGCAATAGAGTCACACATCTTGTCGGGATCGATGTGACACTGTTTGTCATGAAATATTGTTAATAGATCTGTACGGCTTTGTCGTGGCACAAAACGTCCTAAATTAGTTGACCTGTCATGATTGTTATTTTTATGGAGAAGAAAGCCGTCTCTTTCTTCATACTGCTTTGAGCATCTAGGCTTCTAGGCTGCCTTTTTGCATATTGTAGAACCAGTTTTGATGCGCAATTTGCCAGAAGCGTGCTGGATTAGGACTTAAGTAATCTACGTGTGGTTTATAGGAAAAGAAAAAGTATGTAAGTATTCCACCATAATTTTGGTACAACAAAATAAGTGATGTTAGATCTTTCACCCATTATTTCAGTTTCTGCTGTATGCGTTGTTTCGACATATTCTTTTCCTATTCCTTTGATCAAAGATTTGTTGAGTTTAATTTTATGTTGAAACATGTAGGTATGTTTTGATGATAATAGGGAAATATCTGCACCTGTATCGATCAGCCCGCGAAACTTAATGTCATCAATTGTAACCGTTGTGAGCTCTAGCAGTGCCTCAGGATAAAAAGTCTACTTTTCTACGCTTGTTTATATGTGCTTTTGTAAAGCAAATATCAACTGTGTGACCTGGCTTTGCGCAAAAAGAACATATACATATTTCGAATTGCAATGCGTACGTTGTTGGCTAGTACCGGCTCTCGAAACGTCCCGTATCACAGGTCTACGATCCGAGACATTAAATTTACTGCACACGTGTCCTGGTTTACCGCACTGAAAACATTTAACTAGTTTATCTTTCGTACATTGGAACAAAGTTTTTTTCGCGAGAGGTGATTCCGTAATACTGGCTCTGAGAGGTTTATTAAAAGACATTACGAAACTTAATAATTCGAAAACGGTTTTGCAATCCCGATGCATGGCAGCATTTTTGACCTCCGGCTCATTGATACCACATACAATTAGTTCTACAAGGTCGCTCTCCTTCCACGATGCTCGCTGGCTTCGGAGTAGAAGTAATTTATTATGTATGTAGGTTTCGTAATAATTCACCCGGGAGGAATTGAATGCATCAGCTTCTTCAAATATACACCCTAAATTTCGTTTTCGCGGAAATACTTCCAAGAAATCACGCCTTGAAATCTTCCAATTGCTAACATCGAAATTTTTAGTGGCGTCAAAAATATACACGTATATTTCCACTTCATATATTCCACAGTCATACTGGTGTCCAGCAACTTGACAACACTGTCCCAGTGCATGACCTCATAAATGAATGAAGTGATCGACAGATGCTTGTGCTTTTGAAATTTGCTGGGACTATGTCTTGAATATAGGGATGCATTTCTTATGTATGGCATAACATATTATTACTACATATATGTTATTGCAGACCAAAGTAATATAGTATAGTTACTTGGTGTCAGAGAGTACCCTTGCTGAGCGGTAATTCTACATTGACTTAGGATTTTTCGTTCACAAATTCCCAAGCTTTGAACATAAGGAAGAACCAGTTGAGTACTAACTCAAGTATCAGGAGTTGATGAGATAATTGATGTATCCCTTTTTGATAATCCACAAGCCGACCGCACCTTATAGTTCCTGTTCGGACTTATGACCAAATTGTATATGCGAATTGATCGGGGATAAAGTATTCATTAGGATGCCAGACTTTATGAATCCAGAATCTTGCCCTGAGTTTTAAAAAAAAGGCAATATCCGGTCAATATTTTCGGGGTCAACTAGAAATTAGAATAAGTCGATAGCAGAGGTCAAGTATTTTGAAAGAAAACCAGAATGCTATCTTTGTCCTGTCCAAAACCAAAAAAAAACAACAACAACTCTAAGGAAAATTTAATACGAAAATGTCTTGCACTTAGATATGGCTGCCTCTTTCCTAGACAGGACAGAGGGTGGCACCTTGGTACTTTCCTAAAGTATTTGACTTCCGATACCCATCGGTATTAGTTTCAATCATAATTTCTATAAATGTGGGATCATCGATACCTTTGTCCATGGCAATGGAATAGATTGGCGAGAAAATCAAGTTGGTGAAAAAACAGAAGAACAGAAGACGTGTGACGAAATGACACATTATTCTTGAATTCCTGTGTATGTTGAATGTTTAATTGATATAATGTATAAGGCTGTTAATTTGGATTGATTAAATATGTTTCAAGTACAGTGCAATATTTACTATAGTTTGAATAAACCATATAAACCTACAAATTTTGGGGGCTCAACCGGGATTGAAAAGGGAAGTATCATACAAAAGATATTAAATGAGAAGTTTGAAAACATTCAGTTCTAGATAAAAGCAATATATGAGTGAAGCAGCAATGAATTCTTTAGGAAATATACCTCCGATAAGTTATAATATAACACATGGTAAAGCGAAATCTCTCAAAATTTTGTACGAAATCATTACGGGTGATGAACATTTACGACTAAATAGGAGCAAGCTTAAGAAATTTACGGGATTTGATTTTGCGGAAGATTCTAAAGAATATTTGGATAAAATTGAAGAGATCAAGACGAAATTAAGTTCAACAGATTTAGTGTCGATTTGTCATATCCTCGATTTGACATATACAGGAACTGAAGACAAAATAAGAAGAAAAATAGTGTCTTTTCTGTGCCACTTCAAAGAAGACGAAGATGGAGAAGAGGACAAAGATGAAGATGAAGAAGAAGACAAGAGTGAAGATGAAGAAGAAGACAAGAGTGAAGATGAAGAAGAAGACAAGAGTGAAGATATAGAAGATGTAGAAGACGATCAAGATGAAACTAGTAAACCTGGCGGTATGACGACCCCCATGAAGATTGAAAGAGATATGTTTTCATTAAGTTTTAGAGATGTAGAAGATACAATTCGTCGTTTTAATGGAAAAGATGGATATCCGATAAACAAATGGATTGCTGATTATGAAGAAATAGCTCAGGTTATGAAGTGGAACACTTTGCAAAAGCTGGTTTTCGCTAAAAAATCACTTGACGGACTTGCGAAAATATTGGTCCAGTCCGAAAGGGGCATAACGACTTGGGAAGATTTAAAAAGACTATTAAGAGGAGAATTCGATGCCAGAGTGAGTAGCGCTGATATTCGCAAACAAATGATGAACAGGAAGAAAAGAAAGGAAGAAACAGTTCAAGAATTCATAATCATTATGAGAGAAATTGGCAGTAGGGCGAACTTAGAGCCTGAAGTAATAATCCAGTACATAATAGACGGAATACCCGATGACTCGAATAATAAAATAATATTATACGGAGCCAGAAATTATGAAGATTTGAAGAAGAAAGCGAAACTATATGAAACGATCAAGATGAAATCATCTCAAGAGTGTAGAACTGTAAAAAAAGAGTACCCAATGAAGGAGAAAGTTAAGGCTTCCTCAAATATTGAAGCAAAAAGCAGCATCCGTTATTTTTCATGTGGGACAAAAGGACATCGTTCTACGGACTGTCCAGACAAAGAAAAAGTATTCAAATGCTTCAAATGTAACAAATATGGCCATAAAGCAATAGATTGTATTACAAATGGAAAAATTAATTCGAAGTCAGCAACTGTTCAAAATGTTGCTAGCAATCCGCTTGAAAAAATGCATAAAAACGTAAGTGTCAATGGAGTATTAATGCAAGCACTCATCGACACAGGAAGCCAGTTAAGTTTAATCAAAGAGTCGACATACGAAAAGATAGGGTCACCAATGTTGCAAGAATCTACCATAACATTAAATGGTTTTGCGAATGGTAGCTCAAAAACAAAAGGCTATATTAAATGCAACATCAAAGTAGATAATGATGAATTTCCAACAAATGTACATGTTGTCTCTAATGAAGCTATGAATTATGACGCCATAATCGGTGCTGAGCTATTGACAAAAGCTGAAGTAAGAATAAATCAAGACGAAATACGAATATCAAAGATGACAGAAGACGTCAATATTTTTGACATAAACATTGAAAATGAAGATAATGAATTACGCATAGGAGAAGAAGCAACAAAGAATGCAAAAGATGAGATTAGGAAAATAATGGGAGAATATCAACCAAATAAGATCAAAAGTACCCATATTCAAATGAAAATAACAGTGAAGCATGATGAACCGATTTCGAGCACTCCGCGAAGATTACCATTTTTGGAAAGGAATATTGTGGATCAACAAGTCAATGATTGGATCAAAGATGGCATCATTGAAGAGAGTACTTCAGAGTATGCAAGTCCAGTGGTATTGACCACTAAAAAGGGAGGAGATCATCGCCTGTGTATAGATTACAGACGTATCAACAAGATTATAGTAAAAGACCGATATCCACTTCCTTTGATTGAAGATATACTAGACAAATTACAAAGAGCAAAGGTGTTCAGTAGTATAGACTTGAAGAATGGATTCTTCCACGAGGATGTAGCTGAAGAGAGTAAACAATATACTGCCTTCATAACGCAACGAAATTTATACCAGTTCAAGAAGATGCCTTTTGGTTTATGTAATTCACCAGCAGTGTTCCAAAAATTTATCAACACTATATTTCGAGATTTGATGAATGAAAATATAGCTCTACCCTATATGGATGATCTGATCATATTGGCCAAGGACGAAGATGAAGCGATAGAACGATTAAAAGTTGTATTGAAAACGGCAAGCGAATATGGCCTAGAACTAAACAAAAAGAAATGTCAATTTTTGAGGCATAGAATCAAATTTTTGGGTCATATTATTGAGAACGGTAGAATATTCCCATCACGAGACAAAACAAAGGCAGTTTTACGTTTTCCAGAACCGAAAAATATAAAGCAGGTTCAGAGTTTTCTAGGACTTACAGGGTATTTTCGCAAATATATACCCTCATACTCTCTTATTGCGAAGCCACTTACAGACTTATTGAGAAAAGGAGCGAATTTTAAATTCGAAGAAGCACAAAAGCAAGCTTTTGAAGAGTTAAAAAGAATACTTTCTCAAGAACCAGTTCTGAAAATCTACCAAGAAGAAGGCGATTTGGAATTATATACTGATGCCAGTTGTGATGGGTATGGTGCAGTCCTCATGCAACAATCAGCAGATGACAATCAATTTCATCCAGTTTACTACTTCAGTAAGAAAACAACTCCCGCTGAAAGCATATACAGCAGCTATGAACTAGAAATCTTAGCCGTAATGAATGCTTTGGATAAATTTCGCGTTTATCTGTTAGGACGGAAGGTTAAAATTCTCACAGATTGTTCTGCATTTGAACAAACAATGAAGAAGTCAAAGATGTCACCACGAGTAGCAAGATGGGCGTTATACTTGGAGCAGTATGACTACAGTATTGAACACAGAGCAGGACGAAAGATGCTTCATGTTGATGCCCTAAGTAGATATCCGGTAAATGTAATTCATACAAGAAATATTTTATCACAAATCAAAGACAATCAAGATCAAGACGAAGAAATGAAGACTCTGAAAGAACTTGTAAAGAAGGGACCATTCGAGAACTATTTGTTAAAGGATGATATTGTATATAAACGGCATGATGGAGAAGACTTACTTTGTGTACCGAAAGCCATGCAGATGCAATTAATAAAAAATGCTCATGGAGAGGGTCATCTGAGCAAAAAGAAAGTAGAACAAATACTAAATAGAGACTACCACATACCAAAGTTGAAAGAAAAGATAGAAAAATATATTTCTAATTGTATTCCGTGCATTCTATCAAACAAGAAGAAAGGAAAACAAGAGGGATTTCTACATCCGCTTCACAAGCAAGAAGTTCCGCTTTTGACATATCACATAGATCACATAGGTCCATTGAAAACAACCATGTGCGCGGAATTTATGAAACCTTGGGTAGGTATTGAGTATGTTTCAGATTTTGAAGAAAATGAACACTCTCCCGGGTCGGTCGAAGAGCAGGACGGCCGAAATGTGGGATCATCGATACCTTTGTCCATGGCAATGGAATAGATTGGCGAGAAAATCAAGTTGGTGAAAAAACAGAAGAACAGAAGACGTGTGACGAAATGACACATTATTCTTGAATTCCTGTGTATGTTGAATGTTTAATTGATATAATGTATAAGGCTGTTAATTTGGATTGATTAAATATATTTCAAGTACAGTGCAATATTTACTATAGTTTGAATAAACCATATAAACCTACATAAGGGACGCTGATTTTGACCAAATTTTACTGGAAGTAGCCTTTTTTTGACACTTTTAGAATAGGATTCTAGATTTATGAAACCTGGCACCGTATTGACCACTATACTCCCCGGTCGATTCATATTGACAATTTGACCGTCCTATCGGCTCCCCAACCACATATATATATATACTGTACATATATAGAGTGCGGATGGACGAGCGTTTTTGTTCACCTATACATGCTGTGACGTCACTCGACCAAGAAGTCGCAGGTTCGAATCCACTCACCGACAATCATTAGCTAAGCAGATTTAATAGTTATTCATATCATGCCCCGTGATTCCAATAATTTCTTGAGTACCAGTTCCTGCACTTGATAATTGGCTCACTGTACTAGCTCTGTTAGAATTATTTGTTATTTTGATTTTTTTGTATCAAACCCGACAATTTCTGCACCTAATTCTGTTCATTTATTTATTTCTTTTTTACCAGGCGGTGTATTTTTATACCATACATTGTTTTTATATTTATTCCAATCTTTATTCACTGTCAAAAATAAGCGCTTTGTTGTTATATTATTGCTCCGTTTGGACATCATTTTGTTCCAAAGTCTGACAGGACAATAATTGAGATTTGTTGTATTTGGAGTCAACCATTTATTGTCAACAGTTTGTAAATATTTCTGTTGCAACAATTTAACAGTTACACTCCAAATTGTTTTCGCCACATTCTCCTTATATTCTTTACCATCGTTTTTCTTCATAGTGTAAGCCCACTCTCTGAGGATTTAAACAAGTTCTTCATTCGTTGTGTTCATACTTAATTAATAACTTTGTTCTTGACAAAATTGTTCAAACTGACGCCACAAGTATTGTTCAGTTTTCACTGTATTCAACGGTTTATTATTTTATATCATTTTATCTATTAATTCCGAAGAATCATCACCAAATCGAGTCATTACAAACACTTATATGTCAAATGAAAGAAAAAATTATTGTTTTCTTATAAACAAACATCAAATAATCACCCAGGATACAAGAAAATATGAATTTTGAAATTTTGTCCGTATATAATCTATCTTTAACATATAATATTTCGGTTTATAATAGTTTATTGTGCAACAAGTGCGATAAGTTGTCGATTACCCACGAGAGCGAAGTTGGCTATATATATATATATATATTTATATATCTAACATTACTGTCAGGATGTTGTGAGCTAGTAGAATGGATTTTTATTTTATGAATCTCTAATAATTCTTGTAGAACAGAATTTTTAAACTCCGAACCATTATCTGAAACTATTTGTTCAGGAAGTTGGTGATTGAAATATTTTACTGGTTCATTCACAATTTCGATACCTTGAGCGTAATTTAGCTTATATGCTTGAACATACTTAGAAAATGCGTCTATTATTGTGAGAAATTTTGTATTATCCAGAGTAATACTGTCAATGTGAAGTATTTTAAAGGGCTTTGTCGCTGTAGGCCTTATATTGAATTTTAATTCTGAGGGCATCTTATCATACGTTGATACTTGACAAATTTCACATTGATTTATGTGAGTTTGTACTGGTTCACGTTACTTAATGCGCCAACAATAAACTTGATTTATTCTTAAAACGGACATTTCATCGATACCGCGATGATTTGTTTCACTTTCATGATAATTTTGAATTATCATATATATCACAAAGGACTGCAATTTTATCAATAAATTTTTCTTGGAAACATTTTTTATCTAGCAACATCGTGAGACTTATTTGTCCGATTGCATCACGAGAGCGTAGCTCGAGAGTTTGATGAATCTGAGCAGATGACTCGTAAGATGTTGCTTAAGGGTGCGTATCCAAAACCGCGACCTGAAGTGATAGTGGCTAAAGTTACAACTACTAGTGAATTTTCAAATTACTGCCAGTAGATGGCTAAATATTGGTTTGTAGCTGAGATCTAAAGACAAATCTATTTATAGAAACTACCTAAAAACATGTGTCCAACTAATCTTAACTCATAGCAAGCTTAAGAATTTATTTTGTCAGGGTACTATCAAATATCAGGATAGGAAATGGAATACCAAATTAAATACAATGAGCTCCCATCTTTTGGTTGAAAGTGTATATGAATTATAATTCGTATTTTTTTTCTTCTATCCATTTTCTCAATATTAAGCAAATATGTAATATTAATTGATTTTATAGCCAATTATGTGGTATATTAATCTATTTCAGTAATTATCCATCAGGATTTCGTTTTGCTCCAATAGCTTCCATCAATGAACCTTCACAAATTATGATTTATAAGATTTTATCACATTTTCACGAATTTTATACATAACAATAGACATCCTATCTCTTCGTGCAATTATTCAAGATGGAACAATTACAATTTGTTATGAACAATCAATTGTTAATAAGCATTTATTATAAACAATAATAACATTATAAATTAACAAAAAAGGAAAACGTCAAAGTTTCAAATAAAATATACAGAATTTAAAATCAAAAGTAGTTTTTATAAAAATAAAGTGATATAAACACAAAATACATTCAGTGAAACTGACAAGTCTCGATCTCAGCCAAATAATAAAATCTCATATCTTGATTGTTTTTCTACAAACGAAGATCTTTTCATAATATGATAAGTCCTAATTATTTTCGGATTATAATGTCCTGAGTAAAAAGTCAAAATGATCTTTTAGTCTTTAATATTTAGTTATTGACAGACAAGAGGTCGTGTGCTGTACCATAAAATAATAATTTGACCTTTATCAAAGTTATATAAAAAAATTAAATTAAATGATCAAAGCACATTTTTAGCAATTCATGAAAGCTTGTTATTTCAAAAATTTCTCAAGTTACTATCCTCTACAATCACTGAGCTTGAAATCAAGCAGTCTGAAACAGTAGCTTTCACTTAATACCAGTTTCAAGTCTGTAAGTGCTGTAGTTCCTGAGATCTCAGCGTCATACCACACATTCAGACAGCCTAAGTGAATATATTAACGTATTTTTCTCCATAAATGCGCTGTCAACCACAAAATAATAAATAATGATTGATGGGAGGTCATACACTACCCTTATCCCACTTTTAATTAAGCTCCAACCTCTACTCATTTTGAAATAAGTTTTTCAATATACTTCAGCTATACTTCCTGATTTATTGACGATTTGGGCTACATATTGATAAAACAGAAACGAATCGCCTATTGAAATTTTTATTTTGTGACTATTTTTTACAATACTTCTGTACGTACAATCTCAAAAGGACCTTTTAATCCTTATTGTTCAGTTGTTGACTGACGGAAGATCATATGCTGTACCTTGAGAAAATAATTTAATTTTATCAAAGTAATATAGAAGTATACCTACCTGAAAATTTGCTGCAATTATCTCCAAAACTAAATATGTTCAGGAACCCATATCAGCTTAAAATTTAAAGTATGAAAGAAGGAAAAAACTTTTCAGAACTCATTTTATAAATAGATATGTTCTATTGGGATATCAGTTCTGTAAATTAATTTGGAACACAACGTTTCGACAGCAAAGTGCTGCCTTTTTCAAGTGTAAAGAAATATGAAAATAAATAAACAAAATTGTCAAGACAGCAAATATAAAAGTACAAATAGTAACTAGATTAGTTTGAAATATATTAACTTCTAGGATCATAGAGCTCTGCCTGAGGTTGATGATTCAATATGCACAGGTCTTCAGGAGATAATAATAATCGATCATGGCTACCAATCATTTGTTCATAATTTCAAGCTATTTGTATCTACGAATCTACTTGCAAGAGTTACTTCATCACCACCTCCTGAAGATCTGTGGATGGTTCAGTTATGCGCCAAACCAAAAAGAGTAGAGCCAGATTGACCTAGAACCTCAAGGAGTTGACAATTTCCCTATTTAGACCTTCATTATTATCTCCTGAAGACCTGTGGATATTGAATCATCAACCACAGGCAGAGCTCTACGATCCTAGGAGTTAATATATTTCAAACTAATCTAGTTACTATTTGTACTTTTATTTTTGTTATCTTGACAATTTTGCGTATTTATTTTCATATTTCTTTACACTTGAAAAAGGCAGCACTTTGCTGTCGAAACGTTGTATTTCTATTCAATTTACAGAACTAATATCCCAATAAAACATAATTATTTTTAAAGTATGAAATTCAATTACTGACATGTTGCTTATTTTGTGCAGTAATATCCAAATTTCGATTATGCATATTTCAGCAGTAATTATCTTTTGAATATTTATTTAATTTTTTACTCAAAACTGGGTGAATGAGTAAGAAACCTACAAAATAGCAGCTTCCATTTAGTACCAGTTTCAAGTCTGTAAGTGCTGCAGTTGCCGAGATCTCAGCGTCACGCCAGCCAGTCAGACAGCCAATGTGAACATAATAGCGTTTTTTTTTTTTTTTTGCAAGAATGCACTAAGAATACTACAAAATTAAAATACCAAAAATGTAAAGAAGATTTAATTTATTATTTTTGATTTTTCTGTCGTTGTTTGCGCAGAGAAGCTGTCTTTTTGTTATAATTCATTAATATTTTCTCATGCTTATTAATTCGTATTAATCGTGCAAGAGTATCTGCTAGCAATACTCTACGGTTGACTTTAAAAAATAAGCGAAAGCTTGAACCGACTCAAAGAGAAATGGAATAGATGATGTAAGAAATTTCTTTAAGAACAAAAAGACAAATCGAAACATCAGAAAGGAAATCAAAATTATCGGAGTATTCCAAATATGCAACAAAACTGAAGTGCGAGCTAAAATGGAAATGGGCAGGCCATGTAGCTAGATACAAAAATGACAGATATATAATGAGAAAAATGCAACGGATATCAAGAGATCGAAGAAAAAGAATAAAAGAAAGGCGATTTTAAAAATGGTCTGAGGATATAAAAAGCGTAACAGGAAACGGCTGGATGCAAATAGCAAGAAACAGGGAAGCATGGAAAAGGAAAAGAAATATATTCTGTATATATAAAACAAAGTCGTGTTAGTTACACCATTTATAACTCAAGAACGGCTGAACCGATTTTCATGATTTTTAATTTCTTGGATTTGTCTCCGCCGAGAATAGCAGAATAAGACTTAAAACATTGGGAAAATTCACGAGAAATAATTTATGAAGAAATGTCAGTCTCAATCCAGGAAACGTCATTTTTGACACATGGGGGGAATTCAGTTTGATCAAGTGCATATTGTTAGAGCTAATGTTGTTTGTCATCGTGCGCGCATCGGCAATCAAGCCAGTCATCAATTTTGGACTGTATTTGATTTTCCAGGCGAATTTATTTGTAATTATGTCAAATTCTATTTTCAAACAATAAGTCACCTTTGAAGATGTCTGAATCGTGAGTTTATTACATTTGTGATTGTGCGCGCCTACATAATAGCTTTATTGTATTGTGTGATTCATTCAACAGTGTTATTGACAATGCCACGAGCCAGAAGATCTAATCTTTCGCAAAGAAGCCGTAATGCAATAAGACTACGGCTCAACAGTAAGAAGTGTACAATACGTTAATGAAGGCAATCGATGATGGAAATGGTGGTTTATTCTTTCTCGATGTCCCCGTGGAACTGGCAAAACATTCCTCATATGATTGACTTTGGCCACTGTTCGTGCGAAATCCCAGATTGCTGTAGCAGTTGCTTATTCTGGAATAGCAGCCACATTGCTTGAAGGATGCCGAACGGCTCATTCAGCGTTAAAATTGCCGCTGAACCTTCGAATGACTGAAAAACCGACATGCAACATTGCAAAACATTCAGCGATAGTGAAAGTTTTGGTAGCAAGTAAAATCATCATCTGGGATGAATGCACAATGGCACACAAACGTGCATTGAAAGCACTAGATCGAACTATGAAAGATATGCGCAATGATTAAAAATTTTTTGGAGGTACATTGATTCTACTGTCTAGCGATTTCCGCCAGACACTACCAGTAGTACCAAGATCAACCGCTCCCGATGAAATAAACGCTTGCCTCAAATCATCAATTCTGTGGCGCTATATGAAGAAATTTCATTTGACGACAAATATGCGAGTTGCATTGCTAAATGATCCATCTGCCAATGATTTCTCCAAGCAATTGCTCACTACCGGTAATGGCTGTGTTCCTGTCGACAAAGCGAAATGATTGATTTCGTTTCCCCTGAGTTCTTCACTTTCGTCTCAACAAAGAATGAGCTTATCAACAAAGTGTTCCCGAACATCATTGCTAGCCACAGAAATCACAATTGGTTGAATGAACGAGCAACTCTTGCAGCAAAAAACAAAGATGTAGATCACTTAAACTCTACAATTCAAAATCAAATCGTCGATCCACTACATGCATTCTTTCAAATCTATCGACTGTATTATGAACGAAGACGAAGCAACCAACTATCCAACTGAGTTTTTAAACTCATTGGATCTGCCTGGCTTGCCACCGCACAATTTACAGCTGAAAGTTGGCTTAGTAGTCATCATGCTTAGAAATTTGAACCAAGCAAAAGTCTGTAACGGAGCGCGTTTGGTGGTAAGGAAACTCATGGGCAATATGTAATTCACGCAACGATACTCGAAGGAAAGTTTAAAGGTGATGAAGTTCTCATTCCACGAATTCCAATGATCCCAACCGATATGCCATTCGAGTTTAAACGAATTTAATTTCCCATTCGTCTTCCATTCGCTATGACGATCAACAAATCACGAGGCCAATCCTTGAGTGTTTGTGGCCTGAATTTAGAGTATGAATGTTTCTCTCACGGTCAATTGTACGTAGCATGTTTACGAGTCGGCACACCATCAGCTTTATTTGTTCTCGTAGCTGGCAATAAAACAGAAAATGTCGTCTTTCACAAGGTACTCCAATGAAGGGAGTTAATCATTTTGATTCGCTTCAATGAAGCAAATATCTTGCTGCCACTTGAATTACATCCATTCCAATATGATCAGAATAAATTTAACTCTTATTTCAATACAATTATGAAAATCAAATTCATTTTGAGTATTCCTTATAGAAAACTCAATTTAATTCAGCTAATTAGTCAACACAACATTTATTCATTATAAGGCGGTACAAAGTACGCCGGGTCAGCTAGTACATATATAAAACATCAAACAGAACCTAACAGAATAGATCCAAAAAGTATATCTGTGAGGTAAAAGATGATCACATAACATTATTGTTATGTCTATATTATAGCCTTCCTTGAATTGAACGTATAATAGGAGAGTTGGTAGATATTTTTGGAGAGGTATTTGAGATACCGTCAACATTTGTATAAATAATACTTTTTCTTGCAATGTTTGAATATAGAAACTAATACCTGGCTGAAAAGTAGTGGGGCTCAACTGAACTCTAAATTTCCAACTCTGCAAATTTCCTCCTGCAAAAAATATTTTTGAGGTATTTTGACATTTTGGTGGATACCTTCAAATACCAGTATTTAATGGATCGAAAAATGAAGGTCGTTAAGGTGGGACATTCCAGTCAGGTGATTGAGAATCTAATACATATTATATAAGTGCGAGTGACGAGTGAGTAGCGCTATAGGTAGTTTTGACGTATTTTTCTATTCTCCTAGAATGTTTCTCCACAAGTTAGAAGTTCGGAACCAGCTCTGACGATGATACTTTAGAGAATCGAAATCGGTCAGCATTTCAAGCTGAATAAAGAATAAGACTTTTTTGAAGTCTTCTGAAAACCTTACCATCCTTCAATCATTTTTTACACTTGAGCGTTTCCTCATTCGAAAACTAGATATGAGTTTTGAAGTATGCTATCCTTCCTTTGTAAGATTGCGCCTCTTATTCATCAAAATATCCTCTGTGGGTACTGGAAAAATTTCATATGACTTTTTGCGAGTTCTGTGCTCACTATTACAAGTGGGCACAGTATATTTTATGCCCATTCCATCAACTTTTTTCGAAAGAAAATGCTAAATGAAGTGAAACTCTTGATCTAACACAATACAAACATGAAGCCAATCTAACTACCTTTCAATTGCCTTATATCTAAATATAACATTTTTTGATCCACTAATTCAACACATTTGAGATAGTGAATTGCAAAGGCATAGACATAATATACTCTCTTGTGAGCTAAAGCAACCATTACTCAAACAATTGATACTATACATCTGTGATAGTTATTCCGAAACTGTGAAATTGGCCTTCAATATTGCACATCGTTTAATTTCAAAAATTTGGTTGTATCTATTTCGGATACACTAGAACCAGAATCTAATACACTTCTACAGCATCCCCATCTATAACACCAATTAGATTTTTTTAGAAAATTGTTAGCATAATAGGGAGTTTCTGCAAGCCACTGTTATCGATACGATAACGCTAATGTCAGAAATTAGTTTTTGTTCATATGTGTACTGAAATTGACGAATAAGTTCATTTTAACATTGACAGTGCTCGGTATTTTGTAAATTTTTGTGTAAGTATGCTAAATTTTAATATAACGTTATTCAGTAAGCATGCACAAAGTAATTTGTTTTTCACGTTAGCGTTATCGTATTATTAGCGGAGGCTTGCAAAAACTCTCTATTAGGGAGTTTTTGCAAGCCTCTTACTTACCTACAATATAGTATGCTTTGCTAGTGCTTGATATTGTTTGCTAAGCTCAATAATTTGTAATTAAAGTGTCAACTAGCGGAGAGTTGGAAGAGAAGTAATAGGACGTTATTCGTGACGGCCCTATGGCACGTGGAGTGAAAAATTTGAAAGCACTAACCAATGACACCAAGTTTATCAATTTCTGTTGAAAAGTGTCAGCTACGTGAAGTTGGCAGGAAAGTAATTGAACGTTATTTGTGACGTCACTATGATACCTAAAGTGGAAAATTTGGGAGCACTAAAGAAGCACTAACCAATGACACAGAGTTCATTAATTTCTGTGGAAAAGTGTGAGCTAGTGTAAAGTTGGCAGAAAAGTGATTGAACGTTATTCATAACGTCACCATGGAGTGGAAAATTTGGAAGCACTAAGAAGCACTAACGAAGCACTAATCAACCATACCAAGTTTATTAATTTTTTGTTGATAAGTGTCAGCTAGCGTGAAGTTGGCAGGAAAGCAATCGAACGTCATTCGTGACGTAATGGAGGAGTCTGCTATAGGAAAGTTGGGAGCACTAAGAAGCACTAACGAAGCACTAACCAATAATATAGTCTATATTATTGGTGCTTAAAATTATTTGTCAACTTCACGCACCTCTAAGACAGGACGTACAATGCTTTTGATAAGTTCATTAGTGAATATAATAAATAGCAAGGTACCAAGATTCGATCTCTGTGTAACTCCAGATGTCGCAATAAAATTAAAAGATGAGTAATTGTTGTAGCAGACATAGCAAAAAGATTAACCAGACCAAGAGCAGCACCGAGAGTACGAATTTTGTCAAGTAAAAGCACGAGTGAAGTCCGTGTAGATTGTATCAACTTGGCCACGATTATCAAGTGGCTCTGGAATAAATTGAGTAAAACAAGCAAGATTTGTGATTGTTGAGCGATTTCTTACAAAACCATGTTGTTCTGGAGATATGCGAGAACAAATATTTGGATAAATTGCATTGTAAATTAAGTATGGAAATAGGGCGATAATTGTGAATATTGGACTTATCACCTTTCCTAAATACCGGAGTTAGACAAGTTCTTTTCCAACGATCAGGCAAGGTAGAATTTTCGATAGCCAAATTCATTATGAAGGACAGAGGACGGGTAAAATTGAATTTTTATACTAACGTATTACAACAACAACTTTTGGATTGTCATTTTCGTTGTTGAATGAAGTACTTTTGAGCACTAGTATTATAACTGTTTATTTATGATAAATATGTACAACACAATTACTTGAATTACTAAATTGAACATTTGATGTCGTTCTCAATACTTCTTCTTGGTTAACTTCAATGTGGGTAGAAACTGAAGTAGATATGCTGCTAGATTCTGATTTTTTGTCGACAATTTTTATTTTTTTGATTGCTGTTTCTTTTTCTCCCAAAATTCTTTTGGAAATTTCTTTCTTATTTTCCAAAGAATTTTCAACGTAGCTTTCAGCAACAGTACTTGAATGTCACCCTCTATGTCGCTTGAGCACTGTTATGTCTGCTACCGAATCAGCCAAAAATGTTGCAGAACACCGCATCGAAAGCAATGCCTGGTATATTCTTCAGCATTTGGGAGGCTGAGGAACTCTGCAATTTCTTTAGGTATACCACCTATGGTATTCATACCTACAAAAATCGTGCAACACTTAGAACTTCTGTAGGCTAGAAAAGACCGCTGATGTTCAGTATAAGTAGGTCAAAGTTGTGCGTACTAGCAAAACATTGATAAACAATTTATTCCATCGATAAACCCTTCAGTTATCATAAAAAATCGTGAAATATTTGTTTTAGTATTTGGAATATTAATGTTTATGAAAGAATAAGAATCTTCAATATCTCCTACACATAAAAACGTAAGTTCCTCCCGGCGACTTGTCCCATAGATTCCAACAATTAAGACAACCTTTGTCAATAAATAATCCTTGTCATCAGCTTCCTTCATGAAACGAACTATCTCTTGTTTAGTGAATATTTTTGATTTTTCAGGCTTATATCCATTAACTTTTCTTTTCAAGAATGCAATAAGATTTGTAAATTTACATATATCCACATTCTTATTAAGGTATATCATAGTTCGGAGCATAGAGTAGTTACTCCATAAAGTGGATGGCTTATAGTTAAATGATAATTTCGAAAAATAGGTTAAAATTACCTTTTCTGTAATGTACCCAACGTTTTTCTCCGCACACCAACTGTCAAATTTTCTTCAAGCAATTTTTTCAATTGTCCTGGAATAAGTGTAGCCTTTGCAGTCTCTGCACCATTTTCAATATCAGAATCAATCTCTGAGTCACTCATTTTAAGAAAATTTATTACCAAAAATTCTCAAGAAAAATTATTTACACCGAGCACGTTGACATCAATGTTTATTAAACAACATATTGGATCCCACAGCAACAGAAAGATTGAACTGAATAAATATAAATAATCTGTTAAAATACGTTAGTATAAAAATTTTTGTATGGAATATGTTGCGAGATCGTGTTTTAAGCACTAGACGTGTTATCCAACTCGGCTACGCCTCGTAGGATAATTTTCACGTCGCGTGCTTAAAACACATTTTTTTCGCAACTCATTACATAAATAGCTATTACAATTTCTTAACAAAAAAGCGGGTACCTGATCCTCAACGGCTGTAATACTATTTTGAAATGTAGACAGTAGTGAGAGAATGTCTTCTTCAACCACTTTACTGAGAAAGAAAGACGAATCGTTTCCTAAAGAATTGAAAATATTCAGCTTAGAACTTCTAGTAAATAAGTTCAAATAGTGGCTTGCAAAAGTATCAACAATTTGGCAAGGGGTTACATATTCTGAATTAACATCATCATGTAGTCTACCAGGAATTCGTGTAGTTTTGACTGATTATAAGCTTCTTTGGTTTCAATTTCAACCAGCGCACGCAGCCTTTTAAATTTGAAAAAATAACGATGGTCCTTAGTTAGTTTCCATTTCTTTATTCTTTCTGTAATAATTTTTTGTCCTTATATCAGACTTTATGTTAGATATCAACCTGATGACTCAATACCTATACCTTTCTTCATTTTTACGCTTACTTTAGCACTGTTACTGCTTCTTTTGTTACGACTCAATAACTCGGATACGATTATTATAATATTATCATTTATACGTGTCAGTTACCGGTATTGGACTGCTCCACGCCCTTCTGACCTTTGAACTTTGTTTTGCCTCGACTTTAAGATTTTTCAATTGTTTTGCTTATCATCCTTTCTCTCATCTTTCTTCTCATACTCAACTTACGTGAATGTTTAGTCTTACCGCTTGTATGAATACTTTATTGTTCTACTGATATGCAATGGTTTTGTAATCACATTGTATATGCTTTGGCTGTACTTTGTTGGGCCACCGGGAACCAGTTCAGCTACTAGCTTCTTGTTTTGATACATCCCACGGACGAAGACCGAGCTACGCCACCCTGAAGCAAAGATAGAAAAAGGAGTATACCATTGACATCTATCTTACGGCCAATTTTCTTTCGCCATCCTAGACTGAGATACCGGGCCGGCCCCAGCTCAGCATCAAGATTTAGCTAGAGAATTGGCTTTGTATCTGCTTTGCTGAACCACACAGTGTAAATTTTGTGTGTTCTTTGCCATAACCATTAATTCAATTTTCATCAGTTATCGATATCATGATTTTTTCAACTCAATTATTGTGTAAAATTCACTCAAGTACTCAACTTGTGATACATTCATGCTTCTTATTTCATATATTCTGCTGGCTTTCTTTACTGCTAAAATAGGTGTTCCTAGTTTCTTTTCATTTCGTATCTTAGCGCCCATTCTCTCACTTCCCAGGTCCCATTTTATTTTTCAGAAAGTGTGTATAGCTAGTCGAGTCTTCCAAGTACAGATAGGACTTATTTATCTTTCAAATAATATATTATCCAACTTTTTGAAGGACATATCATTATCTGCCTTTATTGCGGCAGTAATTTTTGTAATTTTATCGTCCATCATCAACCGGAGGAAAAGTAGCAAACAGCAAACTCACGCAAACCAGTTTGATATAAGTTGGAAACTGTACATAGTCAATTGAACAAAGAACCAAGAGAAGTACCGTGGCCATCTGATATCTTCCATCGTCGATGTTTCAATTTACTGTCGTCGCAAGAACGTCGCAACATTATTGGATCTTAGGCAGAACATTTTGCCATGGATCTAAGGGAAATCTGTAGAGCCTGGAGATATGAATTGTAATCACATCCATTAACTCTCTCATGTGATTCATGTAAGAATATCCTCCGTAGGTATATTGACCCTAACAGTTGTAATCATAATACTGTTGTGTTCGATAAAGATCATTGATACATGGCCACAAAGTCCAAAGCATCAAGCCAAATCTGAAGAGGCGTTATTTGGGATCAAGAAGATATACAATTCATGTAAGAATAGTTGTTTTTGCTTTTTGTAAATATCATTCGAAAACTGTGTACCGGAATAAATTTAAAGAAATGATTCCCTACAATGTGTATCGGCTTTGTTGGCTCTCGAATTATTGTAGAAAAACTCTATATTTGGAATTAAAAGCGAATATAGTAATATCTTGAATGTTTCTGGCAATTTACACGTAAAATTCTCGATTCTTTCGAGACGTTTACCATGAAAATTCAGAAAGTCTACAGGGAGTGAATAGGCAACCCAAGAGTCACGGCGGCAGTCTTGGTTGAACGCGCATAGAGTTTGTATGTGAAATTAAATTATCTAAATAGTTATAATGTGAATTTAAGTACTGCTAGTACAAATAATTGAATATTGACGTTTACATGAATAGAGTCGAGTTATAGTGTAGTGTGAGTGTGATAGTTGTATTCTAGTAATTTCAAGTTTTAAGTCAATTTTAGTAATTCAGAACATAATGTTAGCAATTTTTATCGTAATTCAATAAAATATTTGAATTTCACACTTCACCAAAATAAATAAATGTCACACTGAGCTTTCAAGCTCACGTGATATTTCGTTTCCTATAGGTTCTTGAAGAGAAAGGTACAAATAGGAAGTTTAGTCATATTTGATAAATTTGTAAATTAACCTTGACATATAGATATAGGTTGTCCTGGACTTTTGACAAGCCTTTCAAGCTCTACAACTTTTTTATAGAAATATCCCAAACAAAAAATATCGAACCGGAATAATGACGGTAACGTTCACGTCACACTTGACTTCTAAGTCTCGATATATTATTCATTGAAGCGATACCTAAAATTTAAGAGCTAAGTAGTTATTAATAATTAGCCTTTAAACTTTTACTTCTAATGAAAAACAATTTTTGATTTAACTAATTTTTACAGAGTTTACTTGAGTTTCAAATACGATTAATCTCCACCAAGCGACTACAAAACCAGTATTTTCCTACCAAAAAACATTTTATAGACAGAAATATGATGATCCTGAAGCTTATGGAAAAATACCAAGAAATGATGCAATGTCAGTGAATCTAGGAGCGATGTCCTTATATACTATCTCCCGCACTAGAGTTTTCTTCACCTTCTAAACAAGATGAAGAATATAATGATTTTGCTTTGTTCAGTTTGAATTTTTTGTTAGCATCATATTTTCGTCTACAATCAACTATTTTCTTAATGCTAATAAAATCTTTTAATATGGTAATTATTGTAATTATGATAATAACAGAGTAGGAATAATTTTCTAAAATCATTTGTATTCTCTGGAATTGCTTCTAAATCTATATCCAAATCTATTAGCTATCCAAAATTCTTTGAGATTGGCCTCAATCCATTATTGGTGGTGCATCCTTGAGTAGAATAATTATAAACCTTCTATAATAATTTTTTTATCTCACGTTCGTACTGAATTTGTAATTTTTTTCTGTGAAGGCAAGATAGGTCAGTCATATCAGTATTCGAGATGTTGAAGTTTTCATTTTTAGAATTTACATTAACATAATTGCAATTTTCAATCGTATGTCTGCAATATATATCAATTAAACATTGACCTTCCATAGTGGAATATATTTATAATAAAGGCTTTAATTTATTCCAGTACTTTCTGGAGCATGCTTAGTTTAACAGTGATCCTCACGATCTCCCATTTTTGTGGGTATGGGCGTGAAATGGCTAAGGTTAATTTCTTAAATTAAAATAGGAATAGAGCAAAGAATACTGAGAGTATTATTGCCATATTTACAATATGTTCTTATGAGGTGATTGTTGCTCCCACTATTGATAAATAATTTATTTATCGGATTCATTTGAGGTGGTATGTTGATTTCACTGTGGTTATTATGGTTATGCTGACTTACCGCCCATGGGCAAAGGCGGTAAGTAAAAAATTGTTGCATTTCACAGAAAAATATTAATTCATTTATCTTTATTCATGATTGAATATTTAGACCAAAATGTCAAGTTTGACAGTTGACAACAAATAAACAATCATCAATAAAAAATCAATTTGGAAGAGAAAATTAGAATCAATATTTTGGATAGATCTTCCAATCGTGCAAAAAATTTTGTAAGCATCACGGTCAATAACTACAGTACCGATTTCGTATAATATTTGAAAACCTCGCCAAGGTTTGGCCTCCCAAAATATTATTCTCAATCGGTAAACTGTACTTATTGACTTCAATACTTGAATAACTATTACTCGTGAAATATAAATATATTCTTCCCAATATCCCATTAAATTCTGAAATTCACTCAATAAATAAAAATCATTCTATTATTGTCATTCATGTTCTTTATCTGTTTGTTAAAATACTTTGTGAAATTTTGATCATACTAAACTCGTAGATTCATATTATTTTCTAAACTCTCTTGATTATTTTATTTTTGATAGATTTCAAAAAATTACCATATATTTGAACGTCTTACTGATCTAAACTTCTCGATATTAATTGTCCTATTGATCCTGATCTATCAACTTTCGTTTGTATCTGTTTCGACTCAATTCGTAGATTTAATTTTTTATTGTACCAAGAATATTTTTAGATATATAATAAATATTCTGGACCTCAACTGTCCTATTTTCAGTATAAGTTTTATTTTTGAATGAAGAAAATCTTTTTGGATATGTAAATTATAAATTATCATATTGTTTGATAACTGAATCACATATCGTAATTATAAATATGAGTTTTTCATTTGTCTGATAATGAGCTCCACTCAATTCTATGATATTGAATATTGGTTTATCCCCATAATAATTTTTGTAATCAAATGAAATATCAACTTCGCGTTGCAGTTTTGAAGTACTATTTTTTTTCACCAATTCCAATTCCATTCAATTTACTTTTAGTATCATATTTTCCATCAATTTTTCTCACAAATCCTTGTGACATTGAAAATCTTTTGAATGCAATGAACGATCGACTCATTATTATGGAAAATATTTGTAGATTTGTATTGTATTCCAAATTCTGATTTGATTCGTGATAAAACATCTGCTACAGAATTCTGATTACCTTTTCTATATCTATATGATATTTATAGTCTTCTAATTTAAAACACCAGCGGATGAGTCTTTAGTTGGGTTATTTCAACGAGTTTATAGCTAGATTCAGGGTCTATGATTAGTTATAATGTTGAAATGTCTTCCATAAAGATATGGTCTAAAATTTTAGTATGCCAATAATTCCTTTTTGATTGTGCTGTAATTTTGTTTATGCTCAATCGATGTTCGTGATGCATAAGCTATTGTGAAATCCTTTCAATGTTCGATTTTCTGAGACAAAACGGCTCCCAATGCAGTCACTTGCATCTGTAGTTTATATAATTTTCTTTTTCGAAATTCGGATATTTTTATTTTGGATTATTACTAAGGAGTTTTCTGTAAAAACTGAAATTTTAAATATTATCTGAATCGTTGAAATTGATTTTGCAGTTTTCTTTAAACATCGCGTGAAAGGCTTAGTTAATTTAGAAAAATCTTTAATAAATCGTCTATAGTATCCTAATAGGCCTAAAAGCTGTTATATTCCTTTAGGGGTTTTAGGGTATGGAAAATTTTGAATGGTCTTGATTTAGTCGAGATTTTGCTTCAGAGTTTCAGTCGCTATAATATGACCTAAATATGCAGTTTCCTAACAAAGGAGCTCGCATTTAGCCGATTGCATTTTAAGATTAGCTTCGCGTAATTTTTGGAATACTTTTTGAATACTATCAATATGTTCTTGTAAGGAAGTGCCTAAAATAATTATATCATCCAAATGAACGAAACAAATTCTGTTTCGCAAAACATAATTCATCAGATGATGAAAGATCGAGAGTGCATTCTTATTCCAAAAGGCATGCGTTTGAATTCGTCATGTTCTGTGTCTGTTGAAAACGCGGTTTTTGCTATGCCTCTAGGATGAAATCCACTAGTCAAGTCAAGTATTGTAAAATAGTTGGATTTACCAAGTTTGTTCAATATTTTAGAAATATCTGATATTAGAAATTTTTCGTCTATAGTTTTATCATTCAATTTCCGATAATCAATAACCATTCTGGATTTTTCTTTTCACTGGCATCCATTGTATTAGGTACATTCTAAATGGGAGAACTCCATGATGAATAGGAGTGTTGTATTATTTCGTCATCTAATAATTTCAAAATTTGATTCTCAGCTTCCACTTTGTAAATTTCAAGAACGCATATAAATGGATACCGCATGTGTAATAGAAATGGATTTCCCAGCAGGCTGAGTGAGCTTGAGCCTAGGGCGGCAGATTCTAGAGGCAACAAATTTGGGAGCCTCATTTTCTTTTAGCCGTCTTCCAGAAATTAAAAGAAATTTTGTAAACTGTTTTCTGATGTCTTGCAGAAAGAAGTCTACAGGACATCTTTTCAAGAATGCATAAGTTTTCAAAGTCACATTTTTTTGGTAAGAATTTTGATGAAATCAGATTCTGGATCATTGAAAGTCAGTTTGCAGAACGGTTATGTTAACTTGGACATAGCTCTTCGTATGGGATTAGGTATGTACTACAGTGACAAATTGTTTGGGTGAGAGAAATTTTTATTGTCTAAAAAGAGTACAAAATTCTCTTTGAGATCAAGAAAAAATTAAAGCTTCATCTTTTTTGTGCATAGAATCAGAATTAATGAACAAGATTACTTACAACGATATCATCGATGATTATGTCAACAAAAAATCGCGCAAAAAGATATTGTAAGAAATTCTCATAACTTAATTGAGTCTATTATTCTGTAACTATTTGTGAGTGCAATAAAGATCATTTGATCATATTTACCGAACGTCCATTATTCTGTAGCATTCATTAGCTTACATAACCTTGCCTTATCACTCGTACCCACATGATTGAGTTTTGATTAGCTCAGAAATATACCCAAAAACTATTTATGTTGCAATTTCAACCAAATCTAGTGTTTCTACAGTAAAAACAGGGTATCTCTCATTTTGCTTAAAATACTGAAATTATGTTTACCATTCAATAATTTTATATCCTTTTTGATAAAATTTATTTGTGCTTGCAAAATTTGGAGCGCATTGTATCCTGATAAAATATAGAAGCTTGAATGAAAATCAGAAGATACATTCTTACAGCCTTATTCATAGTCAGATACATGAAACCAAGTTTAATCTTAGTTTACTAGACCTAGTTTAAACCTAGTGTAAATAAGTTAATTCATAAATATCTAAAAATCAGTTCTAAACTAGGTCTAACAAAACTGAGTTTAAATCAGATTCAAGAATTGTCTCATAAGCTTTGGTTTCTTTTTGATATGCATGGACATTTGACAGTTATTATTCATTAGGATTATCATATTTTCTGCTGATTATATTTGATCGAATTGAGTAAACGATTGGTCAGCACAACAAAATAAGATAGACAAACAAAAATCTATATTCACTTTGAAATATATTAATAAATAATAGAAAACTAAAAGAGAGGGTAAAGCATATAAAGAATTTTAGACACAGTCGCTGCAAATTTTCAGTCTCTGAAGATAAATAAACGGAATATTGATGATGATATAGTTTATAACAGAACGAAAACTTGACCACAGATTGAGGCTATAGAACAATTTCATCCGGAAAAAAGAGAAAATGTTATGGAGTCGGAGATAAAGACCCTCACTAATACATATTTGACAATCATTCATATAATTTCAAGTGTGAAAACAGATTCTAGTGGAAAAACCAAAGATCTTGTGACGGATTTTGATGGTTTTTACTTTAGAATGTACTATTGTTGATTTATCCATCCTAGTGAAGAATATTGTTAGCTTATTTGATTTATTTTAATCCAAAGTAATTGTTTGCTGATTAAATTAAAAACGGAGAAATATAGTCATATCTATTGATTATTCCATTGTTGTGATCAACCAAACTTATAACTTCTTAAATTTGTGTATCGAAGTGATCTTTGTCGAATCCTTTGTTGTTATCAAGGGAAAAAAAATCATCATCGTAAAATGAATTATTGGTAGTTCTCGTAACTATTACTTTGAGTATTATTCATGAATGAATTATTATCTTTCTTCGTTTTCAATAAGTGTTCGAATCACTTTCCCATTCGACTCATTTGAGTCAAAATATTATCCTAAAAAATCTAAAATTCTCAAAAGTTAATGAAATATATCTGATCTTGACAAATATTCAATAATAATAATTCAAATCAGGATCCACATGCAAATAATACACAACGATTTTCTACTTCTTGATATTTCGCAATTGTATACAGGGTGTAACAGAAATAAGTACATTAATTTTAACCTGCAATAGATCTCTTCAAGCCTAACAATTTTTCTTGATAACTTTTTTCTGTAAGTCTCCTGGATATCGAGTGAAAATTCATCAAAGTTTGGTCAAAAATTTCATAGTGCGCCTATGGTTAGAACTGAATGTTTCTCATTTGTTGGAAGAATGACAGCTGTCGATTCAAATGATTATTTTGAAACTTTGAACCATCATAGTCTTATCAATCATTCATTTGAAACTGAAAGAATAACAGTATTTCAATAATACACTGATATTCGCTCACCTCAATTATTCTATTTTTGCATATGCTGCAAGAAAGATCAAATTCATCTCTGAAACCAACAATTTGGTATAGTGGTCGTATTTATATGTTATTGTTGAGAAATTTTATTTCTATTTAGGAATTTCACGTATATTTTCAAATAGTTGGTACATTTCTTGAACATTAGATTGTCAGCACGAGTTCATTGCATTTGGATCAGCTGATTTGAATAGTCTGAATACAGCCTGTAACACAGTTAGAATATGGGTCAGATTGTGCTGCCATCTACGATCAACTTAGAAAGTAGTTGCAGCTCTCAGCTTATTTCATTACTGTTGGCTCTCAAACATAAAGAGAAAATCATTCAATGATTTATTTAAAGTGAGCGGTGAAATATGAAATGGAATGCAATTTTAAAATAATTAATTTGATGAATAATTCAACTGAAAATATTCTCGCAAAAATTGTGAGAGCTTATTCTTGAAAAACAGAAAACCTAACCTACAAATGTATCACATTGAGTTTGGTAATTGATTTTAAATATTTTTTAAAATATGAGATACAATATTCTATTTTTTCTGCAGATCAATTCACGAGGCATACTTCATTGAAACGACCTGACTGTGAAGTTTGTAATAATATGAGAAAAAACTAATTCACAGCTGCTTCATTTATAAATTAATGTATTTTATTCATTTCATCTGGTGTTTTACGTTCCAGGTAAACGATAAGTTCTCAATATCTCATAGTATTCTCATCATTATGTATAAGTGCACAATATTTTGACATTAAATACATGAGCATAACCACAATAATTCAATTTTTAGTGGAAAATGACATTTCTGAAATCGTTTCAAATAAATTCGCCGAACTAATCCTACATTGCCTGCGAAATCGCAGATAAAAGAGCTTGACATTTTCACAGGTTTTAACTCTTGTGACAATAATAATTAGACGATTTTTTCCAAAATTTATTTGCAGGAATTGATCTGGAATTGATAGCTCACATATGTCGAAATTAATTGTTTCGTTGTAACCAGGGTTGTAACTGCTACTGGATCCGATAATTATGCACCTGAACGACTCGTTAAATTATAGGGGTTAAAAAATGCTAAAAAAGATGAGAATTCGAGAAAAAGTTATTAAGAAAAATTGTTATGCTTGACGGGTTCTACCACTGGTTAAAATTAATGTACTTATTTCTGTTACATCCTGTATATTATATCCAAATAGAGTGAATTGAAGTATTCTCGGATATATTACCTAGAATTCATATTTGCTCCATATGATTTCGATGAGAATATGTCATAATTTAACAATTTGATATCTGTAACATCCATACTCATTTTTACAGGATTCAAAAGAATGAATATACACAATTATGATAACCTGTCACTTCAGTTTTTGATTTTTGACAGAAAGGTTAGGTTTAATAGTTATTTATACAACAAATGAATTGAACCACTGTTTATTTGCGAGAAGAAAGTTCAAAATCACAAGCGCGTTTAGCGCGAGTGGTTTAATTCTTTGTTAAGGGTTAATTAATTTATACAACTTTACCACTCCAAATATGAAAAGCAGTTGGCAGCATTTTATGTTGAACATAAATTTTGACATAAAATTAGGTTGGTAATATTGTTATCAGATCAGGAAGCGGATATTTTGAAAAAAATAAAATAAAATTTGTTTATGTACTGCATGGTAACAAAAAAGACTGTATGAAAGTGAATCTGAAAGTAAATCAAACTGTAATAGTATTGATAAGAGAGAATTTTGTTCGTTTGAAGAATTTTATATGCACAAAAGGTATGTTGTCAACATTACATTTATCTATTTATATCTTCTAGTCTAGTTGTTATTAATTTGAATATACGTCTGTTGGGATGGATACTAATTTATTTGTATTATTGACAGGTACCTTTTTGATGCAACTTTCGATGTATATTGTTTATATGAAATATTGGAAGAATAAACTGCCTCTGCGAACGAAAGTTTTATTATTTATCAAACGTGTCCCTAGTCAAGACATCGAAGGTACAACAGGTTATGGGCCCAGGATGGCAATAAGCTTGATTTTTGGGATACTAAGCAAGTAAGGAAGAATTCACGAAGAATCGGAAGAAGTGAAATTGAACAACTTTGTCGCATAAGTGGATTGGATCAATCCGCTGTCAGTTATTCGTTGTCACATAGATCATCGCACCAACAATTCAAGTCATGGATACAGTAAAATCTCAACTTGAAACTTTGAGAGAAGATTCACAAGGAGTCGTAAATTATATATCGTGGCGTTTCAAGTTAAATATTGCGCTCAAAACTAAAGATTTGTATGATATTGCAACTGGTCTGAAAGCCAAACCTGCGGACGGTGCAAATGATGAAGCCGTTAAGGCTTGGTTGAAAAAAGATTTAGAAGCTCAGTCATTGATAGGATTGAATGTAAGTAGTTCTATAGCAATTAAAATGGCAAATTGTACAACAGCAAGACAAATGTTGGACAAGTTAGTTAGTTTATACGGCACGAAGACTGGAGTAACACTGGAAGTTTTGCGTAGAAAATTTTTTACTTATGTTTATGATGAAAGTAAGTCAGCTGCTGAAAATTGTCTGGAAATTGTGACAATTGGTGAGCAATTGTCAACTGAAAATGATCCAATACGAGAAAGCTGGACCATAACGAGGATATTAAGCAAGCTGCCGTCGAAGTTAGCACATTTTCGTATAGCATTTATAGCTACGTAGAATTATTTAAGAATGTTTTGTGTGAACTTTTTATAGTGCACGAAGCTTAGGAAACTTACCAAGCTTGCTCGTCGAACTATTTGTGAGCTTAAAGATGATAACTTTAACTGTAAACGAGTAATTGGGATAAGCCAAATTAAAAACGCGGTTTCTTCTAGTAACTTAGATGTGCAACTTACTTCAGGGTAGTCTTTATTATAAAGCTCAATAATATTATAAAGGTTTGTTCACATTAACAACCTCAACACTTTCCCTTGTTAATGGTGAAAAAACAAAAAAAAACAAAAGAATATCAAATTGCTAGTCATTGCAATCCCATCTTCCTGCATAAAACGACAAGTCGAATCGTTGGCAACGGCTTTGTCATGATGTCTGCGACTTGTTCTTCTGTTGGAATTTGTTCGATTCCAAGATGACCTTCAGTGATTTTCTCTCGTATGAAGAAATGCTTCATTGCTATATGCTTCGTCCTTCGATGAAATTCTGGGTTCTGGGCTAATCTCACTGCAGCAGTGTTATCAACCATAAGAATTGGAACTTGGATCTTCTCTACAATTCCAGCATAAAGCCGCGTAAGCCAAATAATTTCTTTCGCAGCTTCATTGACCGCTTCTATTTCAGCCTCTGTAGTTGATGTGGCAACCATTGCTTGACGTTGACTGAGCCACGAAACAGCTCCTCCACCATACATGATAACCACCCCTGATGTTGATCTACCTGTCTTACAACATCCCCCGAAATCAGCATCGCTATAACATTCAAATTTAGTTCTACTGCTATTTGACTTGTAAACAATTCCCAAATTAATTGTACCCAGCAATGTACCGAAATACCCTTTTTACTCTCCCGACATCTTCCAAAGTTGGTTTATCCAGTGACCTAGATATATACCCAATGCTGAAAGCTGAATCGGGTCTTGTCCCCAACATTAAATACATAATAGCCCCAACTGCTTCTCTGTAAGGGAAGTTAGGTTCATTGGTAACTTTCCCAGATTTAGAAATTTCAGAACTCTTGACAATTGGAGATGATACCGGCTTATATTCTGAAAAATTGAACTTTTGCAATATTTTGTTAATATGAGCTTTTTGACATATCTTAATAGAATCACTGGTAGATTTTATTTCAAGTCCTAAAAAATACTGGGCAGTTTTTGACACTATTTTAAATTCTGATTTTAGTTCATTTAAAAACACTTTTAGTTCTTGCGGATCAGATGCTGAGACTAAACCATCATCCACATACACTAACACTAGCAACTTTTTACCACTTTTGTTCCGAGTATATAAGCAAGGATCGGCCTCACTAACTTGAAGTCCCAAATTAACAAGAAACCCACCAAAACATTGGTTCTAACATCTTGGAGCCTGCTTCAACCCATATAAACTTCGTTTTAGTTTACATACTTGATTCGTTCCATTGTTGTAACCTTCAGGCTGCTCCATATATATGGTGTCTTGAAGATTTCCGTATAGAAATGCTGTTGAAACGTCGAATTGGGCAAAATGCACCTTCTCTGCAGCTGCTATACTTATTATTGCTCTAATGGTACTTAATTTTGCGACAGGACTATATGTTTGTGTGTAATCTATCCCCTTTCGCTGCTTGAAACCTTTCACCATAATTCTGGCCTTGTACCTTTCGATGCTCCCATCTGGATTTCTTTTTAATCGAAATACCCATCTACATGGCAATGCCTTTTCGCCTTTTGGTAGTTCAGTTAATGTCCATGTAACATTTTCTTTTAAGGAAATAATTTGATTATTCATCGCGATTTTCCATTTTTCTACTTCTTTAGTTCTGAGTGCTTCTTCAAATCCTTCTGGTATATCAGACATAGATAGGTCTTCTGCTGCTAGAATATGATTTTGTGTAGGATCTTCCTCCTCTTCTGGATGGAAACTTGCTGCATCTGGTAGCTCTGCTAAGCTATTTTCATCTTCATTCCGTATCTTTGTGAAACTATCTTGCCCACAGTCACTACTGTTGTTTTGATTTTGATTATCTGCTTGAGCGTCTTTACTTTTATCACAAGCGTTTACTTTTTCTACGAATCGTACATCTCTTGATACGATCACACTATGAGTCTTATTAACATATATTCTATACCGTTCGTCGGCATCGTAGCCCACTAAATACCCCTTGACAGCTTTGGAATCCATTTTCTTCCGCTTTTCTTTTGGTACGTGAGCGTAGCAAGCTGATCCTATCATACGCAAATGTTTGATTCTGGGTTTCTGACCCAACCATAGTTCACTTGGACTAACACCTTCAAGTGTTGACTTTCCTGTTCTATTCAGAACATATACTGCTGAATTTATAAGTTCGGCCCAAATGCCTTTTGGAAAATTGGCGTCTGGATTGGAATATTTGAATGTTCTTGCCATCTCTACTGTGGTACGATTTTCACGTTCACTTCCGCCGTTCTGTTCGGGTGTATACGGTGCGGTCAATCTTTGTGTTATTCCGTGAAGACGTTGAACATCCCTAAATTCTTGGTTATCAAACTCCCCACCATTATCACTTAAAAGTTGTTTCACTGTATGTCCTAAAGTTTTTGCGTGAGCTAACATGTCTTTTAACGCGTTTATTACTTCTGATTTTGCTTTTAAGAGATAAAGATACCGATATTTTGAAAAACTGTCTTTAAAAATTACGAAATACCGTCTGTGACTGAAAGAGTAAGAAAAAGGTCCGCATACATCAACTGACATCAGTTGCCCCGGAGAACTTGTCTTTTCCCGTCTTCCAAAAGGGAGACGACATGGTTTTCCATATATGCAGGGTTCACATACATCCATATCCAATTTCACACTGAGTCCCAATTCTTTTTCCAGTTTTACCTTGACGTAACGCTTGTCCTAGTGGCCCCATCTTTCATGATAAAGTTGTAGTAACGTATCAGGTGGTGCCGTGACAATTGCATTTGCTTGATGATTTGGAATAATGGGTCTAATATTTGCTTTATAGAGTGTTCCACCCTCTTTTCGATGACCTTCAATTACTACTTGCCCATCTATAATAAGACAACACTTAACTGCAGACGACATGAACTCGCTGAACTGATTTCTGTCTTGTGCGGCTAAAACCGAGAATAGGTTCTTAACAACTTGTGGAACATACCATACATTCTTTAGACACATTTTCTTCTTTACTTTCCCTATATTGGAAATAATTTCGATAGTGCCCATTCCTACAGCGGCTAACTCTTCTTTACCAGCCGATTGAATTCTTACACCTCGATCGAAATATTGGAAATCTACAAAGCAGTCTATTCTATTTGTGATATGTTTGGTTGCCCCATTGTCGATCCACCAATCTTCTGTATTTGCTTCTACGATATTCACTACATTGACTTCAGATACTAAGGCTAAATTGGTATTTACTGAATCGCCCTGAACTTGGTTACCCTCTTGTGGTCTTCCATCAGCTTTCCATTTGAAACAATCTTCAACCCAATGTCCTCTATTTTTACAATAATTGCATACATCTTCTGATTTTGATGATTTTCTTCCCAATCTAAATTTTTGTTTCTTGGAACTATCTTTAAATACAAGAGCCTCTGGGGTGCTTTTATCGCTATCTAGTTTAATGTTCCTTTCGAATAAACATAGCTGCATCGTAAGCTCATCGAATGTCTTCTCATTGTCTTTAGTTAGGAGCATCCAGCTAGACCGAAATGTGGCAAAACTACTAGGGAGAACCTGAAGAACCTTACATACTAGTAATAAATTTGGTAGTTCATTCTCACCTTTATGCTTTAATCCGCTGTTCAAATCAGTCCACAAACGTCGTAATTTGGCAATGTGAGTTGATACATCATCTCCCATGGTCCAACTAAATTCAAATAAATCTGTACATAGTCTGAATAGCTGGTCTTTCGATGTCGCTTCAAATTAACTTTTGAGAGCTTCCCGGGCTTCTTGGGCTGTAGTTTTATATATGATCTTTTGATAAACTTCATCTGATATTGAACTTGATATCATGGTTTTAGCAAAGCTATTTGCCTTACGGTATAAATCGCTTTTCTTTTGGTGTGCAGCAATTTCAAATGCCGTAGCAGTATCACTAAGAGGTTCTGGCTTCACTAAAGTATTGTCTATAATATCTAAAGCACCTTCTTGGTAGTCCAATAAATCACGGATTTTTCTTTTCCATACTGGCCAATCACCTACTCCGGACAGCGGCTTAATGTGCTTGACTAAATCCATATTTCAGTTAATTCAGTCACACTTCACAATACTACTTTTTATAATAATACAGTTTTAAAAATCCTAGGGCCGGTTTATAAAAAGCAAATTAAATATTTAATCGCGATTAAATATTTAATTCAGAATTAATTTAATTTTTTGACGTCATTCTACCTCGATTAAAAACAGAACAATAATTTAATCGCAATTAAATTAATTAACAATTAAATTACATTTAATTCAAAACTAAACATTGAATGAGTTTATAGAACCTCAATTAGGAGTTAATCGTGATTATCTTCAACTTTAATTCATAATTAAGTTAAACGTAGTATCTCCACCGATTAACTTTTGCAAATTGACAAAGTATGTCACTTTTTTTCATGACATATTTGTCTGATACTTGAAAATTGATGAAATATGAATAAAAAATTGGATATAAATAATTTGTATGTTATTATATATCATTATTATCATCTTCTGATGATGGAGTGAGTGAAAAAAGTTCCTAGGTGAGATTTCTAAGAGAACTTCTTGTTAATGAGAATTTAAAACTCAGATTTTGTATTGAAAAATGCAGTATTTTGTTCTTGCGATATTTAATTGGTGCTGGAATAAAACTTGCCACCAAAGAAAATCTATTTCAGCTCATCAAACTTTACTTACGATACAATACCAATCTACCAGTGCTTCCAGCAATTATTAAACGATTCCTTTGCAGTGCATAAATCTACTGCTCGTAATATTATAAAACATGCAGTGCGTAAAGTAGTACAACTAGAGCATCAATATATAAAAATGCCTACTTCAGAAGAGGTTTAAGCTGTGAAACTAGGTTTCTGTAGGATTCGAAGAGTATCTGGAGTAATAGGAGCAACAGATTGCATTCACATGAAAATAAAATTTGCTGGTGGTCCTGGAAGAAAGATTTTCATAGATCGAAAGTATTTTTGCAATGAATGTACAAGCTGTATGTGATGTAGATCTAAAAATAAGGAATAGAGTTTATATGGCCTGGAAGTGTGCATAACAGCAGTATTCTCAATGACAGTTTTATGTGCTGATCTGGAGGATGGACGTTATGGTGAAGGTTTCCTAGTGAATTTATTTGTCGTTCTTTCATTTAAACGTCTTGACTAAATCCACGAACCGTAGCAGAAGAAGCATATAACAATTCACATAAAACGACTGAAAACACTATTGAAAAGAGTTCTAAACTAAAATTCAAAATCTATTGTTGCTTGTTGTGCGTAATACAATAATATGATCCTTGATGACGAGCTGCCAATCGCGCCAGAAATTGCACGCTGGAGTTGAAGAGCCAATAATCTTAGTAAACTTCAATGAAAACACTGCAATTTGTACTGCCTCAATAAAGACCCAGTCTACTTGAAACATTTATTTATTGACCATATTACAAGAAATTTTTTTATAGAGTGCCCACATTCACGTGATAAAAACTTAGTTGAGTAACATTGTTTGAGTTTAAACTGCTTTGTACTCCTGGGAGCCGAAAATACTGCAGAATTTTTTAATCGCTATATCCCAAACTTTCACTTTCCCTTTCAAAGACGCTCCATCTGTGATTTTATTTTCAAGCATAGATCTGAGTCTATAGAAAAAAGGAAACTGTAAAAAATGTAACCGATGCAATATAAAATAAAACATCATTTACTCATGGAAAATATACATACTCTGCTAAAATATAGATAGCATTTCCTTCTTCTCTTTCTGTTAAATTCTTTTTGAGTTCTGTTACGTCCTCAACACACTTTTGATTGCTCTTTTAAAATTCCGTTCTACATGCGCAATCGTACAAGTCTGAATATTATTCAATCTGACAGTTGTCAATTCATATAATCTGCATATAACATAAGCACGAAGCTAGTTCTGTATTTAAATATGTTGCCAACCTTCGTGATTAATTTATTAATTTTGAATTACTTAATCGAACTCTTAATCGCGTTGATTTTGTTTCTGTAAACCGATAGAAATTTAATTGCGTGATTAAATTAATCTCGATGTTAATTTGATTCAGAATTGAAAAATGTACTGTAAACCGGGCCCTAGTCTTTTCAAGTTTACTCTAGTTCGTTTCACTGACACTGGTTAAAAAAATGTTCACGACAGTAAAAGCATGGCTGTTCCCATAACCTATAGCATTTATAGCTTCGTAGAATTATTTAAGAATGTTTTGTGTGAACTTTTTATAGTGCACGAAGCTTAGAAAACTTACCAAGCTTGCTCGTCAAACTATTTGTGAGCTTAAAGATGATAACTTTAACTGTAAACGAGTAATTGGGATAAGCCAAATTAAAAACGCGGTCTCTTCTAGTAACTTAGATGTGCAACTTACTTCAGGGTAGTCTTTATTATAAAGCTCAATAATATTATAAAGGTTTGTTCACATTAACAACCTCAACATTTCGAACGTCTTGGGATAATGTTACCGGAAATGAGAAGAGAGTCTCAAATCTGATCGAGCGACTTAGATTTGAAGATGAGCGGCAAATTGATCACGTCAAGACACAGGAAGAAAGATCTTCAAATGCGCTCATAGCAAAACAAAACAAAACGCAAGGAAAATTGTCACAGAACAAATTTGAGAAAGGACAGGCAACCTGCCACAAATGTGGAATGAAGGGACATTTTCGCAAAGATTGTAGGAACAAACCATGTGCTTAATACTTGGCATATTGTAAAAAAACGTATCCTTGCAACACTTGCGGAAACAAAGGACATTTTGCAAAGGAATGTCCATCTAGAAATGACCAAGGAAAATCCGACAATTCTGGTCAAAGAAAGAATCGTCGGGTACTTTTGACGGTTGGACTAACCACTGCAGAACTAAATATTAGTTTAAGTCAGGATGAGGACAGGAAACAATCTTGGTATCAGGATTGTGGCGCAAGCCAGCAAATGACCCCACATCGCGACTAGTTCAAAGAATTTGTTGAAAAGGACAGTCCAATTACAATTCTCATAGGAGATTTAAGTAGAATAAGTGGCACTGCAGTCGGAACAGTAGAGCTGGAAGCGTTTGGTGGTTGTAAATGGTATCCTGTTGTATTGGAAAATGTATTGTATGTTCCAGATTTGAATTTCAATTTAATCTCAGTAGGTCTGACTTTAGACAAGGGATATCTGCAGAAATCAGACAAGGAAACGTCAAAATTTCTGACATCTGATAGTAAGCATACTGTCGCAATGGCAAAAAAAGATGGAAATCTTTTCAAGATGATGCTGATAAGAAACAAACAAGATACATGTCTGGTAGCAACGTCAATCAGAACTTGGCATGAAAGATTCGGATTCGCACATCAAAATGTGAAGTATGTGAAAGACATTCTGAACAGGATGGAAATCAAGTTCATCGATGACTGGAACAACTATGTATGTAAAGGTTGCACATACGGTAAACAACAAAAGACTGCTAAGCAGCCCTTGAATTTAGTTCATGTGGACATGGGCGAGATGAATGAGACATCCTTGGGAGGAGCTAAGTATTTTTTACTTTTCAAAGACGACCACTCACATTTTCGGACTATTTATTTTATGAAAACAAAAGACGAAGCAGCGAGCAAATTAAAAGATTTTGTCAGAATGGTAGAGAATCAGTTTGGAAGAAAGCTGAAAAGTCTGAGATCTGATAATGGCAAAGGAATTAAAAATGCAAGTACTATGAAATTACTGAATGAACTTGGAGTTCTTCATACATTTTCAAATGCATACACTCCTGAGCGGAATGGACGAATCGAGAGAGATGAGAACAATTTTAGAAGCTGCTCGTTCTGTATTACACGCAAATAAACTGAGTGAGAAACTGTGGGCCGACTCAATAAACTACCCAGTATTTACGATTAATCAAACCGGAACAAGCCATGTTAAAGGAAAAAATCCTGCGGAACTGTGGTTTGGACGTCAAATTGATGTTAGCAAACTAAGATCTTTTGGATGCAAGTGCTATGTGCTGACTCCTAGTCACAAAACATCTAAAATGGATCGCAAGTCAGAGAAGGGAATTCTCGTAGGTTATGACTTGAATTCACCCTGTTATAGAATCTATATACCAGGAGCATGAGATGTCATCAGCTCAGACAATGTAGTTTTTGACGAGAACAAAGAATATGAAGTATCAAGGATTGAAATGGAGTCTGGGATACATGAAGACAAAGCAGAAGGAGCTGAAGAATTCGAAGAAAATGGTGAGTCTAAAAATGAAACGACGAGCGAAGAAGAAGATCCTGAAACGGGAACAGGATCACAAAGTTTTACCTGTGAGAAGAAGTCTACGGGATCGTCGGAGTTTGAAACTGCCTGCCAGATTTAAAGATTATGACATGAGGTATTTCAGAGAAGGTAATGACGATGCAGATGCAGCAATGATTGGAGAAGTTCTGGATATTTCTGCTGTCAAGGCATTGGAGGATCAAAACTGGCGTCAAGCTATGCAGGAGGAGTTGAACTCATTGAATGAGAGGAGGACATGGAAGCTGGTGAACTGCCCCGAAGGAATCAAGCCACTTACATGTCGATGGGTTCTTCGAGAGAAGGCAAAGTGTAAATTCAAAGCAAGGCTGGTAGCTCGAGGCTTTGATCAAAAAGAAGGAATAGATTATACAGAAACGTTCAGTCCTGTAGCTCGACATGCATCAATCAGATTAATTCTGAGTCACGCTGCATCGGAGAAGCTGAAGCTGGTACCATTCGACGTGAAAATCGCTTTTTTGTATGGGGACCTGGAGGAGGAACTTTATATGTTTCAACCAGAAGGGTTTCACGATGGAACCAACAAAGTCTGTAAATTACAAAAGAGCATTTATGGCTTGAAGCAAGCTCCAAAGAAGTGGAACAAAAAAATTACTGAATTTCTCGAGAAAATAGGACTGGAAAGTACTGGTGATGACCCATGCATCTACTATAATAGGGATAGGAGTATTTTTATGTCATTGTTCGTAGATGATGGACTGATAACTGATAAAGACAAAAGATTAATCTTCAAACTCTTAGATAAGATTAATGAGAAGTTCGAAATAGAGCTGAAAATTGAATCCGGAGGAATATTCGTAAGCCAGTCACGGTATACAGCCAAGATACTGAAGAGAATGAATAAGGATAAATGCAATCTAGCTCCAACACCGATAGAACCTGGAATGATTACCAAGAGAGAAACATTTGTAAATGATGAAAAAGTATCGGTTGATACTCCTTATCGCGAAGCTATAGGAAGTCTTCTCTACCTCGCTACGATCTCGAGACCTGATATTAGTTTTAAAGTAAACTATCTCAGTCGACAATGTACGAGCCCCATGACAAGCCATTGGAAAATGGTGAAGCGTGTATTTCAGTATTTGAAGAGAACAGTGACAGCTGGAATATATTTCAACGGAGAAACTTCACTCGTAGCATTCTCAGATTCGGACTTTGGTAGAGACAAGGAGACAATGCAGTTTACAAGCGGTGTACTAATCATGAGAGGAGGACCATTGGTTTGGTATGCACAGAAGCAGAGACTCGTGGCCACTTCGACAGCCGAAGCTGAATATCGTGCTGCCGTAGCAGCAATCGACGATGTATGCTGGATGAAGCGACTGGCGCTTGAACTCGGCATTCTAAAGACAAATAAACCAATCATACTGTGTGTGGATAACAAGTCAGCTATCCATATGCTGGAGAATACTCATGAAAGAAAAATCAACAAAGGCAAGAAGCACATAGAAATTTCTCGCAAACATATCAAGCAGCATATCGATAACACAGTCACTCTCAAGCACGTCGAGAGCAGAAACCAGATTGTCAACATACTAACAAAACCCTTATGTAAAAACATTTTCCCATATTTTTGTCGTAAATTAATTAAGGAGGAGTGTTAACGGTTAATTAATTTATACAATTTTACCACTCCAAATATGAAAAGCAGTTGGCAGCATTTTATGTTGAACATAAATTTTGACATAAAATTAGGTTGGTAATATTGAAATTAGATCAGAAAGCGGATATTTTGAAAAAAATTAAATAAAATTTGTTTATGTACTGCATGGTAACAAAAAAGACTGTATGAAAGTGAATCTGAAAGTAAATCAAATTGTATCAGTATTGATAAGAAAGAATTTTGTTTGTTTGAAGAATTTTATATGCACAAAAGGTATGTTGTCAGAATTACATTTACCTATTTATATCTTCTAGTCTAGTTGTTATTAATTTGATTGTCAAATTTACAAAGTAAATTTGAATATACGTCTGTTGGGATGGATACTAATTTATTTGTATTATTGACAGGTACCTTTTTGATGCAACTTTTGATGTATATTGTTTATATGAAATATTGAAAAATAAACTGCCTCTGCAAACGAAAGTTTTATTATTTATCAAACGTGTCCCAAGTCAAGACATCGAAGGTACAACATTCTTCGAGCAAATAAAGAGGTTTAATTCACGTGTTTGTATACATAATTTCATTCAATTTTGTGTAAATTACAGAAGCATAAAACTGAGGAACAAAATCCAAGAAAATTAATTTGCTGTTGCAAGGGAGCTTCGTTGATGTCGCGACGAGTGTTTGTTTTCCGAACATTCGAGAGTGTGAATGTCAGTAAACTGTCAGTCTTGTGAATTTTTAATTGAAGCGTTATAATTGTGAAAAGTATTATCTGAAATGATGGAAGAAAGTGATTAAAATAATGTTCTCGTCCCCAATACCATTTTGAACGAAGCAGCCGCAGCAGTTGGGAAAATTATTCCTCAGAAGTCGAAATATTTCTATGAACAGGAAATCCAACAGTGATTTAAATTATTTAAATCACTAATAATTCATTTTTCGCACTCCCGGGAGTAAACAACGAATTTAATCCCTCATTTCAGGGACTTAAGTTTGAGTTTAGTCCCTCCGGGATCTAAAATGATCAAGAATCTCAAGGGACTAAAGTAAAATAAACAAATTTTTCTATGACAACTAAATAATCAAAGTACTTACCTAAATGTCAAATAGAATTTTATCATTAGAATTCAAACCTTCATTCTTAATTTGTATTATTATTATTGCAATTCACACAATTTCACAAATGCATCGTATTGTTGTTCGTAAATTTTCTAGACTTTTGGCAAAATCATTTTACAGTTACCTGTTCCGCAGCCTTATCAATATCAATTTTCTCACTCATCTTTTTGACAGCAAGCTTATTTATTGAACAACTGCTGTAGCCAGTCTTGTTTCTATGGTGAATTTACTCAACATTTTTGTATCAAGTTTGTAGTTGTCAAAATTGTAAGATTAATTAATCTACTTTAGACTATTGTGATTCAATATAATACGGTAGTGCGAAAAATAGCGTAGATAACACATGACTTAAGTGCCTTTAATCCCTCAGGTGAGTATTGCCCTCGACTGCGTCTCGTGCAATAAACTCCGCCCTCATGATTAAATCAAGCACTTAAGTCCCTCGTTATATAATATACTATTAAATCACTAGTGAATGAAGATTTACTTATGACTGTTGCTATGAATTCAATAATGTAGCTTTAAAACGTCAAAATTGAGTAAAAAATATTTGAACAAGGGTGCCATTGGGTTTAAATATTTAAACCTGGTTTACTTCCAAATCGCATTTATGGATAAGAGATGAAGATGAACCTAGTTCAAACCCAATTATTTCAACTATGAATAACGCTTATTTTTATATTTCATGAAGTTATATTTATTGCCCTTCGATTCACCATTTATTTTGTGGGTTTTGAAATTTGTTTCAAAAACTTTAAAGAAAGCCCTGTTATTGTAAATATAATTCTACTTACTAATGAAATTTTGCAGAGAACCTATATCTATTGATACAAATAAATTCTGGAGTTTATGTATGGTAGCTTGGATATTTTATTGATTGTTAAGGATTCAAGTTCAGTTGAGATGGCTCTAAAAATTTTTCTACTTCATATTCTAATTCCGGCTCAATTTGAATATTTTCGCAATATTCTGACCATTTTGATGCTGATTCGGGAATTAGTTTTCGATCTCTGTGTTACTTGATTCTTTCGATACAAATGTATAGGCATTGGTCTCTGAGCAGAATTATCTAGATCGGAAAGTACGTGTACTGGTTGACATAGATGTGGATTCAGGCTGTTTAGATCTTAGCCCAGTCAATAAAGACTAAAAAACGTCGAATGTCGGGAATAATTAGTATAAAGCTGATATTTTCTTAGATGATAGATCCATACTAGAAAACTATTTTCCCAAAAGTCCCTACTCTTCCCCCCTTGAGCTTATCCCCCTTTGCCATCCTTTCGTTGGATAGTGCAGATCTTTACAGAATTGCTTTGATCTCCGCAACCAGTTGTTCGATCAGTTTGATAATTATTTCCTTATAATCCTTAATATATAGCAAATGAGAGTAGTTCTTTACATCTTCTCAATAAAGCTGATAGTTTAGCCGCAATTTGAGAAAATATGTGAGAAAAACTTTTTTATCATTGTATAATTTCAATTTTAGTCCTATATCTCTTTCGTAAGTAAAAAAATGGTAGAATGGCGCTCACTTAAGTTGTAGCGTGTATGTTTCTGAACATAAGGATATAATTATATATCAATTTTATTGATATTTAAGAGCGTAAACGGTATCAATAAATGTTCAATGTTCGCAGTGAGCCGCACCAATCAATTCTTCTTGTTGAATGTTGATCGTACAATTTTGTCTACAATGTAGATATTTTAATTGTATAACTCCGCTTTTTCTACTTAGTATATAATTTAATCGGCAACGTTTTAAACTCGACTTACAATACACATTTTTGCACTCCCGGGAATAAAATACGAATTCAATTTCCCATTTCAGGGTCTTAAGTCTGAGTTTAGTCCCAAGGGATCTAAAATGATCAAAAATTTTGAAGGACTGAAATAAAATAAGCAAATTGTTCCATGACAACTGAATAATCAAAGTACCTACCTAAATGTCAAATTAAATTTTTGTATTAGTATTCAAATCGTTATTATTGATGATTTATAACAGCATTACCGCAATTGACACAATTTTACAAATGCATCGTATTGTTCGTAAATTTTCTAGACTTTTGGCAAAATCATTTCACATTATCAATATCATTGAAAGTTAGAAGAAAAATGAAGTCTTGTATCACACTGTTCAAATTTTTTTATTTTTGTTGACCGGTTTCGACTACTGAGTAGCCATCTTCAGAACCGGGAAACTATAACAAGAAGATACATGAAAACTTAAAATTCTAATTTGGAACAAATCAAATGTAATTTAATGATCATACTCACACATTTTATTGGTATATGAAAGAAATTTGTATTATGGGAGGTGTTCGTTATAGTGTGTGCATTGATTGTAAACGAGATAGCACAGAGAATGTGGAAAATATTAATCAATAAAATGAATCATGTAAGTTATGTTTCATTGAATTCGTTTACTGTAATTTGATCGCAATTGCAAGATTTTTTTTGTCAGACTGATAAGACAATTTCAATACATCTAAATCTATTTAAAAAGCTCAGCTATGGGGGTACTTCGATGCACTTGTTACAAAAAGTATCGTATGCAACACGGACACTTAACGACTGTCATTATATTCACGGACTTCACTCTCGTCTTCGCCTTGTGGTTTACCCTCGCCTTCGCCTCGTACTTCGCCCTCGCCTTTCTCGGGCTTTGCCCTCGTCTTCACCGAGTGCAGCTTAATTTATCCTGGACAAAAATGACAGTCGTTCGATCCTTGTTACATAATATACTATTCCTCCTTAATATTGTTATTATCAAATTTTTAATCATATTTTCATGTCCAGAAACGTACACGGTACAACTCTTGTCGAAAATATTCCATTGTTTTTCATTTAAAGGTGAAATAGCATATAGTGGTAGAGTGCTAGCATCTGGTCGCAGAGGTCGTGAGTTCGAGTCTCGGTTAAGTCATGAAATTGTTCACGATTTTTCCGGATCGGTTTTCACTCTCCTTATCTTTTCAAGTTGGGAATCCAATATCTTGGCCTCAATTAAGCTATCTGGCACCGGCTAATTACTGTAACATGGCCTGCACCGGTTGACTGGCAACACACACGGCAGCAAGGTAAGAATGTAGCAAGTGAAGTAAAAATAGCTGTTTGTGTGAAAAGTCAACCTAGGAACATAACAGACAGATTTAAATCCCGAAATCCATTGAATAAAAAAAAAAACAATAATAATTCATGTTTTATCGGATTTTAAAGTTCAAACATTGATCGAAAATATCAAACATAGTGCACAGTGACACAGACAGGCGCAGTTAGGGTTGCCAACATTTCTTCGGCGAATTATAGTATTTGCCAAAATGGGCCATAAAAAATATAGTACACCTCAAAAAAATATAATATTTCATGGAAGAAGCTGAAAATAGACAAAGATATATCTGTTATCTATTCATTTTCATGAAAACTATATTTTTTTGCACTTCTTGCATTTTTTAGCAATTTTTTGTCAGGAATAAAGGTGTCATATGCTTCATTACATTCAATTTAAAAGTTATTGTGAATCAAAAGCTTATTTTTCATTAATTGGATACTACTTTTGCTCCTTTCTTCTCGCCATTCCAAATTCATAACCGAAAATATCCTCTTTGTGAGGCGCGTTGATAAATTTTTAAAATTAAGGATTTGTTTGTTGGTTTTTGGTGTTGCAAATATAGTACTTTTGCATACTATATATTTCTTCAACAGTATATATGTATTATAGTACGGTTAGCCACCCAAGGCGCAGTGCCACATGAAACGCCAGAGCTCAACGTTGGGTAAAACCTTTTTCCTGCCTGAATATAGTTATTATCAAATCTTCAATCATATATTCATGTTCAGAAACGTACACGGTACAACTCTTGTCGAAAATATTCCATTATTTTGCCATTTACCAAAGAAATATCGAACTAAAAGTAAAATAAAAAAATGTTTTTTTTTCACATATTTTTTCTAATTGCTCTCAAACTATCAGGTTTATTGAAAAAGTGCAAATGACTATTTCAACACGCTATGTATTAAGATTTCGAACAAAATTTTAATCAAGTTGATCGAACAATTGGTTGCGAAGATCCAAGCGATTCTGCAAAAAGCAACGTTTTCTAAATTTGGGGTGGCAGAAGTGGGTGAAGCTCTAGGGGGAGGAGTAGGGACTTTTGAGAGAATTAAGCTCTAGAATTGATCTTACATCTGAGAATAAATCAGCTTCACCCTAATTATTCCCGGCACAAAACCTCTATCGACGGGCACACCCCAACTCGGCACAATTAATCTCCCGATGGGACATCAGTCAAGGGTTGGTGGTAATCCTTATGACCAACTCGGCACATCTTAAACAAGTGTTTGCAGAAAAACCTATCCCTATTATCGGCTTAACACCTAAGAATAATATAAATTAGAATGTTTCGTTTAGTAGCTATCTCAATCTAACAGTTCAATCAACAAAATCAAAGAAATCAATTCGCGAGGTAACTAGCCAGTTTGGAAAAACACTGCTGATTGTAGACAAACATAAATTCAGTAAATCAAATCGAAAATTCTTATCTGGTGAAGTGAGGTAGCGGTGTGTTAATCGAAAGTGCAAAGCATTTTTTCATATTATGAGCGAGTCTAGAGATCGAGTAATAACGACAAAAAGGTTAATCCACGATCACGCTGAAATTATTTTTATTGTATGATGCAACCTACTTATTTTTTTATTTTGTATTATTGTATGTCAAATCTTGTATGATTATCAAAAGAAACTATAGAATTGATATTATTTCATTTAAAAACATTAGAATGCTCAGTCCTCTTTTTATTCAGGTACCTGTGTCATTTCATTATCATCAGAGACTACCTGCAAGTGTGCCGAGTTGGGTATCACTGCAGGTACCTTAGATACTCGTATGTGCCGAGTTGGGGAGTCATTAGCAGAGACTACCTGTAAATGTGCCGAGTTGGGAATCGCCGCTATCGACTGGGCTACCTGGTCTAAATGCTTGCGCTATGAATTTTAATGGATTCATAGCATTAGGTATGAACTTGGATATTATTTGTTTAATGTAGCATTATTCATAAAATATTCTCGAAACTCAGCATGTGTTGACTTCACTCTACTGTTTCGGACAGTTTTGTTTCAATAAACAGCAATGACAGGGCCAAAGACGTTGTTCAATATCATATTGAATGAATATGTGATTGATGAGGCAACATTGTTGTATGATGAATTAGAGAAACATTTCCGTCTTCAGTTGAAACGGTGGTTGAAGTGCCACGGGCGGAAAATAAGTGGTAACAGAGAAGAATTAGTGAAGAAGTCAGTATTATATTCTGTATTAGTCATTCTTGAATATTTATATTTTCAAAGTCATCTCATTGATAATTCTGCAATAAAGTATTTATAGAAAATGTCAAGCGATTGTGTATTCACAAAGTGAAAAATATACAATCTTCGTATAATAGGGAATATCTTAGTTTTCAATTCTTCTATTGATTTTGAGTTGAGGTTGGGTTCTGTGGACCCAGTGCCACTATAAAAATAAAGTGAACAAATATATGTGATCAAGAGTTTGAAATCTCCACATCGACACGATTTTATCCACGAGTCACATTTTGCATACCCAGAACAATTTTTTATGTGCACTTCACAAAAATTTTGTTCTCTCTTCTATACATATGTGCTGGATTTGTGATTTAGATAGTACAAACTATCTTTCCGTAACGGTTTTGAACGACTGTCACTTTGACATAATCCAAAGTAACACCGTTTTGTGGCTCCTTTCCTGCCTTTCCGATCCCTCATAATTACCTCAGCTCAGCTATAGCTTTTTATAATATTTATTATCCGTTTATAATTATAAGCTACTTGTATTCAACACTAGAAATACACATCAACAATATTCTTCATGAAGAAAATGAAATTTGGGAGTTCAGTCAAGAGTTTTATTTTAATCTACTCTACAGTTTCAGTCCCACCTGGACCATCTTCATGTTAACTGTACGAGACTGTCCGAAACAGCTCGGAACACGCGTGCCATCTAGCAGCGTCGAGAGTAAACTCTTATAGCCCATGACAGAGAGTTTGAATTTTTCGTTAATTACCGCTCACCTATAACTTTGTGAGTGGCTTCATTGTGAAGGGCATAGACCATTTGAAGACTCCTCGGGAAAAACAATGAATGTCAGAACATGATAAGTAAGAGAAAAACAAGTTTTTATAGTTCAAAAGTCTGTATTTCTTTCATTTCATGCTCTTTTGATATAAATATTGGAGCAAATTGTTTCGATATGAATATATAATTTGTCTCAACTTAAAAAATATGCTGTGGTTCCATATTCTAATAATTATTGCAGAAAGTCTGAAATTAGTAACTAAATTCCATAGCATAAACAGTCTAAGTCATTGACATGCATAAAAACGACTAAATTTTTCAAGTAAAATTTGTATTGAAATCAATCATCTGAATAAACTTCTCATAAAGATAGTAACTTCTTTCAAATTTAATTTTTTATAACATTAAAGCTCATGTATCAAACACTCTACAAAGCTTATTATAATAAATTAATAACATGAATTTCTTCTAAACTTATTTTTAATAATTTTCAAGACAATTAGGAAGAGAGTCAAAATAAATTTGAGCTCTATGAGAACAAAACTGTTTCAAAACTTGAAGGATGCAGTACTTTTCTTTTGTGATTTTCAGTGGTTCTGTGAAAAATATTTGTTTCATAATATCTCTCATGCGTTCTTTACGTAATTTTTTCCGCTGAGGCAATTTAACGTGGGTATTTTCGCCACTACTTCACATTGTATTATTTCTTTAATTAAAAATAACTGAACAAATACCTCAATACAAGAGAAAAACATTGCACTAAGGATTTCAGTGTCACATAAATTAGTACTGAAAGTTGTTACTTCAAATTTAATGGTGAGCTTTATAGACAGATATTTGGTGCAGCAATGGGAGATTCGATGTCTCCTGTAGTGGCTAATTTGGTTATGGATTTAGTTCTGAAAGAGGTAATTGCAAAGTTGTCATTTGAAATTCCGTTCATAAAAAAGTATGTGGATGATTTAATTACAGCTGTGCCAAGATCTAAAATGAATGAGATTGTAACTATTTTCAATGGTTTTAATGCTCACATACAATTCACAGTTGAAACAGAGGTTAAAAACAGCCTACCTTTTCTTGATATGGTACTGATTAGAGAAGAATGTGGCAACATTACCACCAAATGGTACAAAAAGCCCTCAGCAAGTACCAGATACTTGAGTTTTCAATCTAATCATCCCAAAAATCAGCTTCTCAATGTTGCTAGAAATATGTTCAGCAGGGCACTTAAATTGACCTCTGAAAAATATCATACCAAGGTAATCAACACGGTTACTAGCTTACTTTGTTCCAATAAATATCCATGTGGCATTATAAACGGTATCAAAAATCAAATCATGAATCATTCACCTAATTTAAATGACAATGACAAAAGAAAGGCAAAATCTTTGACTGATAAATACTTCTCAATTCCGTATATAGATAGCGTTAGTTACATGATTAAACGAGTATTCGAAAATAAAGAGGGAATTGAAATTAGTTTCAAACAGTACAAAACAGTGGGCAATTTATTCTCCAAAATAAAAGATAAAACTGATAAAAACTTGAGATCTAATTTAATATACAAAATACCATGTAATGATTGTGATGCACGATACACAGGACAAACTGAAACAAGGCTTGATGAACACAAACGAAATAGTAAAAAATAGAATAAAAATACGCCGAGATGTGCGCTAGTCACACATTGCATTGATTCAGGTCATACATTCAATTTTGATGAAACTAGTATTATTCATGATGAAGTAAACTTGAATAAAAGACTTACATTAGAGATGTTATATATAAAACAAGACAAACAAAATATCAATGAAAAGACAAGCGCTTAGCACGATTCACAACAATATCCTTCAGATCTAGGCTCATGTTACTTTTTTGAGTTTTGATATATTTTTGACACCTTGCGTGATGCACATTTTTAATTGATTGACACCACAATTGACAAACTTCTACCAGTGTCAATATGTATTTTTTTGACAATGCGTGCACGCCAACGCCTTCCATAGATGTAGGGTGTGGCATATGACAAGAGAAAATTACTCTTTCTTTTTTCGCTTTTTAATATTAATATAAATTTAAACAAATGTATAACTTCAATTTTTTAAACAATAATTCATTTGTAAGTATTTCTGACATTCATATATACATAATCGGTAATCAAATAAAATTGTTGCGCTTTTGAGGATGGCTGAGGTGCAGCCGAAACTGTAAAGCAGAAAAGAAATAAGATTAAAATATTGACTGAAATCCCAAGAATATATCTCTTACATTATAAATTAGTAGGTTGAGAAATAAGCATAGAGCATCAAATTGACAACGACGGTTTTTGACTTCGGCGCGCGGATATTCATGTTTCTTGCGATGGATGAACATATACAAATTGAACTATTACGGCTGAGTACGATGGTTTTACCAAATTGTGATTTTTGTATAAAAATAGTTCACCAAAAAACTAGCAGATGGCATTCAAAGGTCATAGAGCAAGATCCCAAACCCGCCAGACCTTACTTATTTTCTGAGAAACAAAATGTGTGAAATAGAATAGTATTAGTCGGTACTTTGATCTTACGCATAGTTGCTAGTTTGTGCCGACGGCCAATTTACAGATACGAGGTGCTAAATGTCCGTCAGGACATTACTCACTTTTTTCAAAGTTTGGAATGCTGATTTTTATATATGTTTTAGAGAATATTGTTACAAAATGATAATTAGCAATGCTAGACACTTTCCATCGGTGATAATTTCTGCTAGATTCTTGAAAGCTGGCAAAGAATAACGTAATCTTGTTCATAGTCTAAGTGCTAATTTTTATATATGATACTCAGGAAACAATTCCAATACTTTTTGTTAACAGCCAGATCAATCGTAGGGCTAAACATCCCCCAAACACAATTAAAATATCGCTGTGAGTTAAAGCGCGAGACTACTATTTATGGACTTGATAGTAAGCGAAGTATCTATGTGCATCCAACTCTCTCTTGGTCTGGCTGTTTGCAGAAAGTATTGAAATTGCTCCCTGAGTATCGTATATAAAAATTAGGACTCAGGCTATAAATGAGATTGAATTATTTTTTGAGAGATTTAAAGTGTTCAGCAGGCATTACTGCCGATGAGAGGTGTCTGATAACAGTGTTGATTATCAGTATTCAACAATATTCTCTAGAACATACATAAAAATCAGCACTCAGACTTTAAGAAAAGTGAGTAGAGTCGTAACGTACTTTTAGCACCTCGTATCTAAGAATTGGCCATCGGTACAAACTAGCAAATATGCCTATGATCAAAGTACTGACTGACACTACTCTAATGCACACATTTTGTTTCTCAGAAAATAAGTAACGTCTGGCGGGTCTGGGATCTTGGACTATCATGCCCAGTTGCACGAACGTTCATCAGCTAAACCGTTCTTTAAAAATGAACAGTATCAAATCGAATTTTTGACAGCAATGCTAAGCAACTGATTTGACGAATATTTTCGATTTGATATTGTTCATTTTTAAAGAACTCTTTAGTTAATGCACGTTCATGCAACCAGGCCTCAGTTTCACAAGAAGAGTGACATTCATTGTTTTTCCCTTGGAGTCTTCATTTGAGCACGGCGGTCAAATTTTTAATCCGTATAGCAAAGTTTTCCGTAATCCCTATGTACCACTTGAGCACGGCGGAAGTTTAACAGATTATTGGATAAACCACAAGCAAAAATAGTAAGTGAAATGTAAAATCTTTAAAGTACAATGCAGATAACCGAAATAAACCAATCACATTATAATAATGAGAGAAAAACATCCAAATTGGACTATTTTTGCGAATGAATAAAGTAGGAGTAAGTATATAAATTGATACTAAAATATAACATTCTCATTAATATTCATTTATTATTATTGTTTATTATTACATATTTATGTGACCAACATTAAATCTTTGAAAAGGAAAGAATATAATAATAATTCAATAGAATCATACAGAAAAAGGAATATCACAAGAAATGATTATGTAAAAGCTATTAGTTATGATTTTCCGAAAAAATAATATACATATATATGAATGATGACGAGTTTTTAATTAAATAAAATGAATGATGTTACTTGTAAGGAATTGTAAATATGTATATTTTTTTCACTTCTATAGTTTTTATCAGTCGTTATTTGTTTATGATAAAATAAAATGAATTTTTATCCAAGTTTATTATATTACTCACAATTTTGGCATTTAGAGAGGATACATCAATTTGGGATTAAAAGATTAAAGTAATAAAGTTGGCTCAAACGGTGTATAGGGATTAGGAGAAATATGCTCAAATGGTCTATGGGATTAGGACAAAACTGACCACCGCGCTTAAACGGTATATCCCCCATTGTGATGAATCTTGATTTGGGGGCGTTTCCCAGCGAGGGCTAATTAAAAACGTCAATTTCCTGAAGTCTTGAAAAAGTATTACCTACCGTCATATTGATCTTTACACTTATCGGAAGATTTTTTGATTATAAAATGAAAACAAATATTGTCCGTCATGAATTTTGGGGTTAGCGGTGAGTCTTACAAGCCGCACTTGCCATAAGTACGTTGGTATGAAAACTTATTACCGCTATACCCGAATCAAGTTAAGAATGCAGCAGATCTGCGCTGAGGCATGCGGCGTAAAGAGGAATAGATGAAGTACAGCAGTGCTGTGCTATGAGAATGAGATGCAAGCAGGGTTGGCTTAATTTGAATCAGTGCAATTTTTTTGAAAAAAAAACTTCAATTTGAGTCGAGCGGTAATCAACGAAAAATTTGAGCCCTGTCTCACGGACTATCAGGTAAGAGATGTGATACCAGAGTTGAAAAATTTGGAAACATCGAGTGTATACATAAAAGAAAAATGTTGACATTAATCTGTGGATTTGAAGGAGTGAAATTTGATTGCTTCCGCAAAAAATGTTTTGGCAGAGGAAATTAATTGTGTCCGAAACCGATCGCCTAAAGATTCCAAATTATACGTATATGTTATTTAAAAGACTTTTCGTCTTGTTGTCCCATTAAATACTATCATAGAGAAATTTATTCAAGAGAAATAGATTGGTTTATTGTTTTCATGTCATTAATTTCAAAGAAATAATCAGAGATGTATGTGAAAAAATCATTGAAGTTATATTACGCTAAACTCCAGGCGCTAACAGTGGGAAGACAAATCAGAAAACATACAATCCAATTGTGAAGGTATAAGATACACTATAAGCTCATATTTATTTAAATAGTATTGTAAATAATAACAGAAATTAATTTTCTGTTGTTTTCTATTGTATAACTCGATTTTTCCAAATTTCTTATTGTGCTTAGAACAATTTATCATATAGATTAATGAAGATCAAATAATTGAAATCGCAAAATGTACCTGTAAGACAGAATAAGGATATTGCAAGCATGCGGCATTAATTTGTATCTATGTAAACTTAGAAAATACCAGCTCTAAAGCGGATACACTGATAATATGGAATCGTCTCCCTCAAAGGCAACTTGATAAATACCACAAGGGCTGCAGAATAAATGATCTTTTTCTAATTGCAACAGGAGTCGCATTTTCTCAGAAAAAAGAGAGAAATTTTAATGACCAATATAACTTGAATGTTCATCGACTTGTCGTAGGAGCCGAGAAATTGTTTTTGAATTTCCATTACATTCTGGGATCATATTAGAAAAATCTTCAATTTCTCTGTCAGTATTTTGAGTTCTCATCTTTCTCTTGTTATAAAAATAATATCCGAGTTCACAAATGAAACTTTAAATAAACTATGAATTCACAACTTACTGTACGATTATGTGAAATATCTTCATAGGGGCGGAGGAGGCTCCGAATGCTCAGTGTAGTTCTGATCTGGTTTGACTTATGGGTGTATATAAACAGGAGCATTGATCTGGATCTTTTGATACTGAGTTTCTGGATACTGGATCTTTGAATACTAAAACATCGATGTGTTGTTTTTCTATCGATTTGATTCTGACTTTTGTGACGATCGTATCGATAGGAGATTTTCCAGCTTCTTTAGTTTTAATTTTAATTAGATTTCTGCTTGAAATCTCCGAACTTAGAGATTAGTTCAAGTGAGGGATGCTCGCTTGCTTGACTTGAATGGTCTACACCAACGATGTGTAAATCTTGAACGAATTTAATACGAACTGTATTTTCGATTTCCAATCCTACCGCTTGTACCAGTGTAAATCTCAAACTTCCATTTATAATAAAGTATTTTTGAAAAACTACTTTTGATTTTAAATTCTGTGTATTTATTTGGAACTTTGACGTTTCGATCCTTTGACCAAGGATCTTCTTCAGAAAACAATGATACAAAATAAAACAAGGTAAGTAACCACAGAACAAAACTACTAAAGAAGAAGCGAAACGCCCACTTTATTCCAAACTTAGCATATTACTGTTAGCGCCATCTATCCGCGGCCCTATTGAACTACTGTAATAGCGCGCGAATACGAATCTAGGTACCTACTGTTAAATTTTACACAATTTTTTTTTAATGATTTTTATTTATGATTCAAGTTTTCATGATTCAAATATGAGAAATATGAATTGAATCATGATAACTAGAATCACAAATCACAAATTGAATAAATACGAGTAGAAATAAATTAAATACAATCACAGAATTTGGAGTAATGATAATATTTTCATATTTCAACATTTATATACAATAGCAAATAGTCTTGCATCTGGAAATACTTCAATTACATTATTTAAAAATCTATATATAGGTATAGTTCATCTTACAAAATCACAAAAATGATGTCCGCCTGTCTGTCCGATGAGGATTCCCTTTTAATCTAGTGTTTTATACATGGAGAGAATGAAATCGCGATATTGAATTACGATGCAGTTCTTGTAAAACATGACATTCTGCGTCGCAAACTAGGTAGGTGTTTTTTCGATAAAATCCATAATTCTTGAGTTATGGGGTTTTCCTATGGTATTCATTTAGTGAATACGGATTTTTTATTCGTATGTTTCTCTCCAAGTTCCTGCATTATCAAAAGTGTATTCTCATGGGAGTTAGAATTTTGTCTTGAAATGACCTCTTCACATTTTCAGATATAAATTAAGTTTCATATATTATGCGATTTTTCTGGTACCCTGAATAGATGCTGCTTCGTTTATGAATTTTCATAAATTGAGACATTCTGCGGCAGGAATTGCTCTTGGCGATTCTCGATGAAATCCATACTTCAAAATTTGAGTAATTTTTTTGATGTCCATATATGTATACATATCTATCTGTTTTTTCTTATGAAGGATCATCAATGTGACATTTTATTCCTGTTTTTCAAGTTTGTCTTGATTTCGACGGTATTCTGCTACAAAAGAGTGATTCAAATTCCAGACCAATTTTGATTGAGGATTACAATGTAAGAATGAACTGACATTTTCTCCTAAACAAGCAAGACAACGGTACTAAAAATACACAAATTATATATTAACATCTTATTTATTCATGTGACATTCAAATCACTTACCACCATAATTGACACCATTGACACTTAGGACTCTTTGCAGCTCACTTTGAAACAAATTCAAGCCAAACAATTCAAAAATGGAATCACTTGATCATAAATTACTAATAGTTCCATAGGACCGCGTATAGATGGCAGGAGAATAATATGATAAATTCAAATCATATTCTCGTTTCGCTAGCCTGGTAAGTAACTAGATACTAAAAATATACAGAATACTTTATATTTTTAGTATCTAGTTACTTGCCTTGTTTTATTTTGCATCATTGTTTTCTGAAGAAGATCGTTGATCAAAGGATCTAAACGTCAAAGATCAAATAAATATACAGAATTTAAAATCAAAAGTCGTTTTTATTCAATAAAATTCTGAAAAATGTATTGATTATTAGAATATTTTTTATTCAAATAGTTTTTGCAAAGTTTACTTGAGTTGCAAATACGACTAATCTCCACGAAGCGACTACAAAACTACAGAAGCTGTTTTTTCTCACGGAAATTACAGAAATATGCTGATCCAGTTTATAGAAGAATACTAGGAAATGATGCAATGTCAATACATTTAGAAGCGTTGTCCTTGTATAATTTCTACCCTGAAGTTCTATTCTAGATATTGGTGAGAGAATTTTTGAAATCGGATGAGTAGTTTTGGAAATAAGCTCCTATATCCAAACTTACAAATTTTAACTTATTATAACATTAGTATTAGATATTAAATCATCTCGTCGCAAGCAGTTCGTTTTCAAACTATAACGCGTGTTCTTGAATCCTTTGCTACGTCCCTAGAGGACAATCCCGTCAAGTACCGGTTGATTTCCGACCCACTTAGTGAAGAACGGGCGTGGGTAGAATAATAATATCAAAAAAAGGAAGTAATAATAACTCGATCAAATGTTTGGGCGCCAGTTAGTCAAAAACTACAATCAACCAAAAGGGTTGACTAACAAACCTCTCGGGAATTAGGTAACGAAGCAGTAAAGCAAATTGGTCTACTTTCAGGATAAAATTATATTCAAATTCAAGGAACTGTACACACCAACTTAGTGAGTAGTGATATCACATTAAATGCATGAGCAACAATATAGTAACGCTACTCGAGCGAGGTTTGCATATAAATTAGTGAAAACGACTGACATTAATCAAAACGACTTCAGAAGTGTCAAATAATTATAGGGACTAGGACTACGTATAGAGCCACGACCTAAGGTAATAATAGAAGTCGCTTAACTCACGTGAGGGAGACGGTGGTTTACCAACGATCCGATCGCACAAAGTGAAAACCTAACTGTAACAACTTTCTTATGGAAATTTCATTTTAATATAATGTACTATTTCCTAATCAATAATCATAGTAGCTTAATTTTATTCTATTCTATTATTCGAGTGACTTACTAATGTCAAAAAATTTGGCATCAAGCTGAAGAGACTAACTTGACCCTCATTTGTTCCTTTCTCTTACTTTTGGAAGACTGTCTTCAACAACGATGACGACATTGAATTACTTCCGAAGTTGTCCGCTAGGTGTCGAGTGAGAGTCTGAAATAATATCAAAGAGCTGTTTCTCCAAGTAGAATAGGACATCTGAGCTCCCACAAAGAGACTTATTTCAAAAAAATATAATCATTCAGGGCTCTGTATGATACATGTATGTACCATGACGGTATTTAAATAATACTCATGCACTTGTGATTACGTTTTATCATTAATAAAAATATCTGGTATAATTATATGTATTTGACACCAACATGATAATTCAGACAACAGAATACTGTCCCACTCTTTTTTGTCTCCAACCCGTCCTCAAGCAACCCGCGTTACACTAATGTCTGTCACTATCACTACACAATGTACAACTGGCATAATTCCATTATTTTCAATAATTTGAAGGAGAGAGTTCAGGTTCAAACGCGGATTCTAGTTCATAGTGGCAATTGAGTGAGTAATTTAATTTACGATAAAAAACTATACAAGTGTATTTAACGGATGTGTGGACTTTCATAACAATGATAAAAATTTTTGTAACCGTTATATAAATAGTCATAATTCATTCTTGGTATGTGTGATAAGGCATACCAATAAATATTTTCAAATTTGAAAAGAGAGGATAAGCTATCATTTTCAACATCTCTTCTTCTTGTTTAAACACAATTATTGTGTGGATACATTGGAATAATGAATTAATTCGATTCGAAGATTTGAGCAGAGATTTTATAATTTCAATTAAAATGATGATGATAACAACTAAATATAATATAAAATTAGTATGAGTTAATATAAATTAAAAAGAATATATTGTGAAGTATATCTTTAGATTGGAGTTACAAGGGAGAATAGAATAATTTTCTTGGAATTTTTCATTCAATGTAATGTTTTGCTCAATTTGCAGCTATTAAAAACACTAGAATGTTTGCAGTGTATCTAAATATATTTTCTTCTTCGTATGGCTATTTCTAGAAACAGGGAAAAATGTTACCAAGGAAAGCTTTTCAGGATTTCAAATTAGGCTAATAATTTTAAATTAGTATGAAAAAATAGTTGTCTACTTTTCGAATTGATTGTTTTTTAAGTAGATATTTATCATCTAATTGAGAGATAGAGGATATTAAGAGGATGAAAAATATAAAATCAGATTAATTGTTAATTGTTGAGAAGAAAACTCCTCATAATTAAATTATTGGACAACAAGAATTGATAGAGGGTTTTTTTTGTTTCACTAAATAATATTTTGATAATATTTTCTTCCCTGAAATCACTTGCAGTTGAACTCCGAATATCCAGTTAATTCATACAGATATTTTCTAAAATTCAAAGACTGCATGAGGAACTTCACTTGAGTTCAAAGTACTTTAAGAGATTGAGTAAGCTACTATCTCAAGTAATTCTTTGATCCGGGCTTCAATTAATTTTGATTAGATCATTCGACATATTACCCCTCTTCAATAGAAGATATAGATAAATGCTCGTACTTTCTAACCACTCTTTATAGATTGAATGATATATCCAAGTAGTTTCCGTAATTTTAAGGTCAATTCAAACTTTTGTCAATTGTAATCCTTTTTTTGTCAGATCATTAATAGAGCTCTTTATTTTTGTGAACTCAATTCGCAAATAGACAGCATGAAACTCACTAGTTTCCTCTAATTCAATTATAAATTGGACGTATGATAATATTTACCAAGGGCCTAGTGTATTCGATTGATTTAGATATAAGTAGAGTATTTTTTTCCATAAGAAATAGCTTGGAAATATCTAACGTATTATAAATTCAATATACTACCACGTCACTTCAATCAAATATTAACGAGTTGTTTAAAATTAATGCAAAATTTTACGGTCTGCCATTCAAAATCAATATAGATGCGCGCGCCGAAATACAGTCACACACCAAATTCCTGCTTCGGCAGTAGCCTCCGAGAAACAGTTGCTTGACGTCCTGCAAACGTCCTGTCGCAGGACGAACAACAAAAGCTTGTCCTACTCTCCTACTCTCAGTTGTTTGTGAGTGATCAATAAGTTTGTTCAAGTGTTTAGTAATGTATCATTATTGTTCATAATTCAGTATTAAACATAATGATTGTGTCCTGCTCACTAAATAAATAATTAGGTAATTCAAATACGTATCAAGTCTTAATCATCAATAAGTTAAAACATATCAATAAGTGCAGTGGTCAAGAATGCTACACTATTTCCGAAGAGTTGTACGTCGGCGACATTCTGTCTCAATACCAGCCATAATATTTTCTACATTCATCTTGCTCTTAATAATGGCATTATTGCTAGAACCGCCTCAAAACCATCTTTTTGCAAGAGCACGTCTTAAATTCTTCGGAAATGAAATCAGCTGCTACCGAGTTCACAACGTACCTACCCTTCCAGACATATCAGACGGGCCGGAGCTTCCAGATCCTGGGAAAAGTATATTTTTCCATGAAACCAGCTGTAATAGCTTGAACAATGGAAGGATTATTATAAGTGGAAGACAAGCGTGTGCTGTGGAATCTGCTGCGTTGGTACATCCAGATAAAAAAGTGTTTCTCTTGTTTACTAGTCCTGGAGTGATAAAATCAGGTATAGGAGATGAAATAGATCTAGTGTTAACCGAGCTGGAAAGTTATAATAATATTTTTATTAAGCATTTGAATTTCGAAAAATACATAAACAATACCTGTCTTGAGAATTTATATACTGGTGGTTCTATAGAATTAAGTAGGTACTCTAGAAGTCATGCTTCTGATGTTTTAAGATACTTAACACTGTGGAAATATGGCGGAATATATTTGGACTTAGATGTAGTTGTTACTAAATCTCTCAACAGTTTGGGACAAAATTTTGCTGGCAGCGAATCGCCAGATAATGTCGCAGCAGGTGTTTTAGCTTTTTCCCACGACAAACTGGGACATATGTGGGCCCAAAATTGTTTGGATGATCTCAGTGAATCATTCTCCGGGTCAGATTGGGGCTACAATGGACCAGGAGTGATTACGCGGCTTCTGAGGAAAATTTGCAGAGTTCAAAAAGCCAAAGATATGAAAAATTGTGAAGGCTTTAGAGTTTTATCTTCTAAAGAATTCTATCCCGTACCTTGGCGGAACTGGGATGAATATTTTGACCCTAAAAAAACAAATAGTACTTTAAAATTAGTAGAAAACTCGTATACAATACATGTTTGGAATAAAATTAGTCATAATACAGAAGTGGCAAAAAACTCAGCGTACGCAATTATTGCAAAAAAATTTTGTCCTAAAGTTTATAGAATACTAGAAGACTCAAAAATATAAGTGCTCAACTTGTATCATATTATTATATTCTATCATAATAACTAGTTCATATTGTTAAAAATGACTGTATTTTCACCAGATGATTTGCTCATTGACACTTATTAAGCTTAACGTACACAATAATTGTTAGATTAATTGATATTTTACTATCTGCTCAGAAAAGAAGCATTTCAGCATTTGTGAAGTTGTATTTAAAAATACATAAGAATAACAAAGAAATATATCTCATATTATTTCACTTCTTAATCATTTCATCTATGAGCGAGAATGATTTTCAATTTTATTTTTTTCTTAGTTGACATTTACCTATTAGCAATATTATCAAGCTTGCATAGTTCACACTTGAGGTTTAGAGCATTTTTAGGTGACAAATGAAGATAATGTAATGGATTAATACAGATAGAAAATGTGTTTCATTCTCCTTGATATATAGAGCAAATGCTGGTGACACATTATCCTGTATTCAAAAATTTTAAACTGACTCATCAAACCGATACGCATTAAATTTTCAGCTTGCTTTTAACATATGGATAAGTTTGACTTATATAATAGTTGAGAGTATTGGAGAAATAATTCAAATCATCATCAATTTATAATTACAGACTATAATTTTTTTCAGTTTCAATGCATTTTACCCTTTGTATCGAATACGATTTAATTATTAATATCATTTCTTTCAAATTATTTTATCGCTAATTTTCAAATGTTTCAAAATTTCAACTACACTTTTCTCGTTGGTAAGTTAGGTATAAATCAATATTCTGACAGAACTACACGATAACGGTGGAAGCGTTAAAAAATGTCACATTGCATAATTGCCAAGAATGAGACGGAAATCGACTTCATAAAATATTTTTACAATCAATTCAAGCTTGATGGGCATCCTAAGTAGAATTTTTCTGAGAGCCACTTATTTGAAATAGTATATTACATCTAAAATGGGAAGTATTTCAGTACAGCCGAGAGTTTATTATATGACCGAGAAGCGAAGCCTTGAGCATTGAATATAGTGCAAGGCTGTGATGAAATTCCGATCGGAGCATGTAAATTATTAATATAGTCCGCGCAAGATATCTTGGCAATCGGAAAGATGGTAATACGATATAACAATGACTTGCTGATTTATCCAGTGCAATTTATTATTATTTATGTTTTTGTATGTTGTATTTGAGGTACAATTGGATGGGCACGCCTATGGTCTGTATCTATACAATCACTAAGGCCCAGTATTTCAAGTTCAGTTTAATCTATACATTACTTAAACGAAGCTTAATTACTATGGTAACAATTGTTTTAAAATTAATCCACAGTTTTCGTAATCCGAACACTGAAATACTGGACCTAAGGCCTGGTTGTACAATCCAAGCTTATCCATAGCTTGGTTAAACTAAGTTTATTTCCTATGGTTACAATTATTTCAGCAATTGTAACCATAGTAAATAAACTTGGTTTAACTAAGCTGTAGATAAACTTAGATTGTGCAACCGGGCCTAAGAGTTAAAAAATACTTAAACATCAAAAAAAAATTCTATAGCGTCTTGTAATTTCTCTTTCTTTCGGACTCTTATGCTCTCGGATATCAACTTCAAATATTAAAAATCTGCTGTGGTCACTATACTTCTTCTCCGACCATGAATCATACAGCAAGTTTCATTGCTGTTTCATAAATTTGGAGTGTCGTATCAATTAACTGTATATTTCAAAGTGACAGCTGTCATTGTCAAAGTGACAGATGTCGGCTATATGGAATCACTATTTTATTTTACAATGACCATGAGTTTTATGTCCAGATGCTTTAGTTGAACCCAAACTTGGCATATTCTTGTTAAGTTGTTAAAGAAAGTAAAAAATCGAAACAAAATATTTGTTTCAGATTTTTTATGAGTTTATCACCCCTAAAACTTTAAATTGATACCAAAATATACATTATTTGAATAACTCATATAAAAAACAAACAAAAATCGTTTAAATATGCTTTTTGAAACTTTCACTAGAGTTATTCGGGCAGAAGCTTCAATTTGATACCAAACAAGATAGAACCAAATAACTTATTTTGAAATAACAATTGACGAATGTTTGCATAGGATGTCCAAATATGAGTAAAAATAAATTCTAATTTCACATTATGATTCTCATTACTTCTTTAGTTTAGAAAAATATAACGAATAATCAATACATTTTTCAGAATTTGATTTAATAAAAACGACTTTTGACTTCAAATTCTGTATATTCATTTGAAACTTTGACGTTTCGATCCTTTGATCAAGGATCTTTTTCAGAAAACAATAATACAAAATAAAACAAGGCAAGTAAATAGATACTAAAAATAACAGAATACTAGATGTGATAACGTGAATATCATACCCAAACAAAAATAATGAAATCCTCTGGCATTCACCGAAGACTTGAGGAAAACCACGTGAAAACTCCAAACAGAGGAATATGTCCTATTTGGTACAGCTCCGCACTCATCCCAAATCATAAAATAAACGACATTTCAACAAGTCAGCGTAGCGCTACTCTTTGCTATTGGTTTGGCTCACAACTGCAATGTCAAATAGTCTTCAGTGTACTTTATAATCCAACATGTACACAGAAGAACTACACCAACCAAAACATAGTCATTATATATGTGTGTTATTGATTACAGATAGCCAAACATTTGATAATGGGGTCATTCAAAAAAAAATAATATCTAGTTTTTTCGCTAAATTATGAAAAAATATTGAATTTCAAACATATCTGCATGCATAAGCTCCCAAAATATAAAACATTTCATTCATAATTTTGATAAAAACCTTTCGCGGGCTGAATAATGACGTCACAAGTCTCCAAATCTATAGTATATCCAAAGAAAATAGATTTAACATTTTTATCACAAAATATTCAATATTTGTGCTCAAAATAATATTCGGCACCTATCTACATATACACCGTAATAATATATATTATGTACGAATTTTATTTCTGAAGAGAAATATATTAAATACATTTTCATATTTTTTTGTTCAAGTCATGTTTTCCAAATGGGCTATACATTGTTAGAACAAGAAGTTTTGTAGAGGTCTCTAGCGGAAATGTAAGTAAGCTTGAGGTTGGATCGATGAACCAGAGCACGTGTTTCCGCTTACAGCCAATACGCACTCTCCATCTCAGCCAATAGGAACAAGAGACTTGTGACGTCATAAGATTATTTGAAAATAGATGAAAATTTAAAAAAATTATATTTTCAAAACTAAACATGTTACGACAGTTTCATAAACGTAAATATTAATATTTTAGTTCATTCTTTCGAAAAAAATATTTAAAAAAAAATGTGAAAAGACCCCATTCAAAACCATGACTTGTTGAAATATCATGTATTTTGTGATTTGGGATGTGTGCGGAGCTGTAACAAGTAGGACATATTCCTCTGTTTGGGGTTTTCACGTGGTTTTCCTCAAGCCTTGGGTGGAAGGAAATATTTTCTATAAGTGAAATAATAAAAACTGATAGATAATTTTGGAATTATTTATCTTTAATTAGTGAGATACAGATAATTGTTGATTTTTGTATTTATCTGATGATCTCACCTGGGACAATAATTTCCGATTGCCTTTTACAAATTTGTGGAACTCTTCACAACTTATATAGATTACTTTACACTGAAGACTAGCCTCCATGGTGTCCACATCCAGAGGGTTTCTTTCAGCCGTCCACTGTGAGGATAAACATGCGTTAGCCAGGAATACCGAAAACATTTATAAATCACGTCCACTCTTCGCTGCCCTGTTAGGCCGACGGATTGTAAATAAATATTTTTTTACGATTGTCGAGACATCTGGACACCGCTGCTGATAACAGTGACATGTCGGTGACGTATCGGGACGAATGGCAACCCTAGCTCCTGACATATGTAACGATTCATCATAGAGAGAGAAATCCACATGCATTGCGTTTTAATGCACATGATAAAACTAGATTCAAATACGGGAAACAATATAAATATGTTGCAGAAAAATCCTCTCGGATTGAGAACGCATAACAATCTTGTTTAACAGTGCACAGAGAGAACAAGCAGATATAGAAACAATAATAATTTATTTAACATATTCTCCTTTCAACTCTAGATCATTGAAAAATATTTGGTTCAGTCATCAAACAAATTTTTGTTTCATTCATTCGAATGGAATTTGTGTCGTTTCAAATGTTATTCAGTGTAAGGGAGAGATAAATAGTCCGATCCCAATAAATGGTTACGTTGAAAAAACGTTTGAAATTACCTTAACCGCACGTTATAGTGAAATATATTATGAACATAAATTCAATGCAAATAAGTTCCACGTTTCAACGTTATTCCTAACTAAACTTTCAACGTAGATGTAGTAGTATGTTTGAACGTGTATTTATTCATAAATATCAACGCTAAAACAACTTAAAATTTATACGTAGATAACTATCAATTATTATAGGCATGCTTAAAAAACGTTAAATATATATCATAACAAAACATAAAAACTGCTTCAGATATACGAATAATCTACGTATAAAACTTCCACGTTTTACACGTTTACTTTATAACGATTAATATTTAGTAGATTTAAATGTTCATTTGCTATTGCATTTCAACGTTAGGAGAAATATCAATTATCACGTATTTAAAACCTCACAGAATGTCATTATTTTTACATGAATAAACAACGTAGAAAAAGTGTTTTCCAGGATGCAAAAAAAAACGTTATTGTGCTAATATATTTTAACATTTCAGTTTCTTGCATATTATACGATTTGTTTATTCCGTATAAAATTTGAGCGTCTAATTTTATTCTACATAAGAACGTTTGTGTTTTCTAGTATAATACAATAGATTTCAAAATTATTGTGAAGAATAATTTGTAGCTACTATCTATATCAAATTAAAAATAATATTTCCAAAATTCAGAAAATAGTTTCACATTCTTTTCTTGCTTTCGGAGCTGACATTTTTTGTTCAACTAGACTAATGAGTGATAAGTTACAATAATGACTACAAATTGATAATCAATACCTACCTGGATGCGTAGTTCTATTTTCCAAGGGCTAATAAGTACTATCGTCGATAAGTAAATATTGATGCAAGAGTTATATTTGTGCTTTCGTTAGTGATACTAATACTCCTCTTCTTCATGTTCCTGGTAATTCCTAAGTTATTTTGTTTTTATTGAGTTTGAATGTCAATCTTTTCAATCAATATGAGTTTAGCACGAAAACACCCGATTTATAGAAAATTCAATAAATAAAATAGTCATTTAAAATTGAAGAAAAATACATTTTTATTGAATCTTGGAGTTACAGTAAATGTATATATATGAATAATTTTCATATGCTATAATTTATTAAAGAATAAAATGAATAAGAGTAACATTCAGGCCTGGATGCATGAACGTGCATTAACAAAAGAATTCTTCAAAACTAAACAATATCAAATCGAATATATTTGTCAAATTAATTGCTTCGTATTGCTGTCGAAAATTCGATTTGATATTTTTAATTTCAAAAGAACTGTTCAGCTAATGCAGGGGCGGACTAAGCCCTTTGTAGGCCCGGGGCGGCAGCATGAGATAAGGCCCCCTATATATATATATATATATATATATATATATATATATATATATATATATATATATATATATATATATATATATATATATATATATATATATATATATATATATATATATATATATATATATATATATATATATATATATATCCGTTATATTGAACAAAATAGTACCTAGAATAAGAATCAATTCAACAACCATTAAAGTAATAATATATGTTAATAAAACGTAAATTGACAATCCTGATAGGAACTATTGATAATAGGTTTGTTCCTACAGCAGTACAAAACTGTCCGAGACTATCCGGAGTCTGCGCAGTTTGATTTTAGGTGTTCCAACAGCAGTTGTGACAAATCCCTGACTAGAAAGTTTTTTGTTCCAACAGTCCATGAACCAGTTTGCTGATAGTCAGAAAAGTTTCCTGACTATCCACAAATTCTAAATCCCCGCATGCGCATTATGACGTTGTTGACAGTTATCAACTTTGTGAAGTATTGTTTTGAAAATTTCACAAGAGTGATAGTGAGTTTAGTAGTGTTTACAAAATTACTTCGTCTTTATTAAGTGAAACTGACGATGATAATTTTGGAGAACTTTAACTAGAAAGAATAGGTGCCAATTCACAATGTACGTAAACATAAGGAGTACGTAAAAACATAAACGTAAGAAATTATGTATGTTCACAATGGTCGTAACGTAAAATATTAAAATAAAGTGTTTTTTTTTTTCATTTTACGTTGGTACAAATTAGGGTTATTGATGTATTGTGTTGGTTTCTCTGACTGTCATTTTCAAAAATGTTGATTTCGATTCTGTTTCGTGCTTACTGTTTTTCTTTGGTTTCACTTATGTTTCACTTTTAACAATTTGGAGTTTAGTTTGTTTTGTTTTATTGTATGATGTCTGATAAAGATCTTGCGATTGTTTCACTATTATTGAAACCAGATTGAAACTGCGTTATAAAAGTTGCCAACGAGAGAAATATTAAGACAAGGAAGAAATTGTTGTTTTTTTGTTATTAATAATTCTATGTCAATCATATTTAAAGCATGTTTCGATCCAGGATGTTGTCAACTATCAGATGAAAGCATGTGTTTAAAGTTGACGCATGCGCTATTACTTGCTTCGTACGTAAACATAACATAAAGTTGATACTATCTCAACTTTACGTTTTCATTACGTAGCTCTTATGTCAATACGTAAACGTAAGAAATACGTAAGAGCATTGAAATACAGTAGTTCAACTTTATGTTTATGTTTACGGTTACGTACTCCTTACGTTTATGTACATTGTGAATTGGCACTAGGACCTAAAAAGCAGAATTACTTGAACTTAATGGAAAATTATAATGATGTGGAGTTCATTGAGAACTTTAGAATAAGTTAAAATGTAATTGGATCTGTTGTGATTCTTCTGACTGTTGAACATGTGTTCCAACAAATAATCACTGACTAGTTTGAAATCAGTCATAGCTCGCACATGCGTGCAAAAATTTAGTACGGGACTGTCAGTACCTAGTCAGGGATTCTCTGTAGGAACAAACCTAATACTACATAGTAGCTCTATTTTTTCTTATATTTTTTTGTTTTTTAGTCTTCATTTGACTAAACTTCTCGATAACGTCGTTGAAATCTATTTCCTTCAAAATTGTTCTTTCAATTGATAAAATTGATAAATTGACTAGTCGATCTTCTTGGTTCATGGTGGATCGAATTAGATTTTACATTTATATGGAGATATTATTTTGAATTTAATTGAGGTAATCTTCTCGAAATTTTGGGCCCCTCTAGATCACAGGCCCGGGGCGGACCGCCCCTTGCGCCCCCCCCTTAGTCCGCCACTGAGCTAATGAACGTTCATGCAACCGAGCATAAGTATCTATAATCAAAACAATATCCATAGAGGTATCGCACTGAATGTTACACATTCAAAAATAAATCAGACAGATGATAGATAAAAATTCAAACATACATCTTCACACACTATATAACTGAATATCTGAAATAAATATTATTCAATAAAATTGAACGAAAATATATAATCAACACATTTTAATAAATACCTGTAGGTAATGAAGAATAATGAACAATGACACTATTCATAAAATGAAGAAAAGTATTTTCCATTATAGGTACCAGGAAACTGATGCAGGTTCCAAATGCTTTAATAGAATGAACGTTAATTATTCTTTTTTGTTACCCATTCTCAGCTTACCAAATTTCAGCCAGTCTTTTACACAGTTGGCTATTTTCAAATCATCGCCTTCGCCTTGAGGAGAACTTTTTTTCACGGCATCTGAAATAAAGCAAGAATATAATTACTTATGTTATAATAAAATACCGTAAAGTAATACATCCCACTGAAATTCGATCATTGGTGCAAATAAAACAATTATGGCAAAGTAAAATAGCTACTCAAAAAGCCAATTTTAGGTTATATTTCAAAAAATTTACGAAAATAAGAATTTGAGACTATGAGTCTAAATTTTTGAATGTAAATTTCTGAACTGAATTCATCACAAACCAGCCTTAGTGTAGAGTGTAGATTGGAGCAAATTTTTGAAAGCATGTTATGCGGGGAAATTTAGTGCATTTGTGTGGACAGTCGTATAACTTCAAAAAGATATTAAAAATATTGATAAATTTTGAGATGCCCAAATCGTGAAGTGGATGAGATTAGGAGGTAAATCATAAACAAGAAAAATTTCTCTGTGTAACGTCTTTCTTCACATTTTATTTAATTAATAGCGTCGACCGGTTTCGGATATTGAAATATCCATCATCAGGACCGGTAAAGAAAACTACAAACAACAATGAATATAAATTATACGAAAAATACAGATCACAGGCGTTAGTCATCTCAGAAATATAAATAGTCAATAAATAGTGAACAAAGTTCAATAAATGTAAAATATCAATAAATTAAAGTAAAATGCGTTCACATAATATAAAATCTGAAGCAAATAAAAATAGTCACATATTGAAAGTTTAATTAAACAAGTGATTTGTAAAAAGTGGATACAGATTAACAGGCGTTAGTCATCTCAGAAATACAAATAGTCAAAAAATAGTGAACAATGTTCAATAAAGTAAAATATCAATAAATTAAAGTAAAAAGCGTTCACATAATATAAAATCTGGAGCAAATAAAAATAGTCACATATTGAAAGTTGTAATTGAACTAGTAAATTGCAAAAAGTGATTTTTTTTTTATTATTATTTTTTTTTTTTAAAACGATCAACAAACAGAAGCAATGGGTGAAACTTACTGAAAGTAACAGAAGCTACAAGATGGAAATCCAAATCGACAAATTATCCAGAAACAGGAGACCCATGTGATGAAAAAATCAAGCAACCTTCACCAAGAACAACACTGCAACATGACCAGACAGTGACTGACCGGAAACGTAAAAACAAAAATTGTCAAAAAGATTCAAATCACAATATTGATTGCTGTTCTTGATGAGCAACTACTTGATTCAATGTTATTAATATCTGTTTCATAATATCTGGGGTACCTGCAGTACAAATAATGACCAACTTTTTCTAGACCGTATGAAGCACTCTATATCACAGAAACTACCGAAATGAATTATATAGGTGTCTGTCTGAAAAATGTGCATAGAAGATTAGCATGAGGATTTTTTATTCCTGTCCCTATTTTCTCAATAATTTCAATAAGAATGTCCCGAATACATGTTTTGAAGAATACAATTTATCCATTAAAGGCAATTCCATTGAATTTCAAAGTGGATTTTCTGGACTATGAATTGCAAAAGTGAAAATTATCTCAATGATTTAGATGCAAAATTATGTTCTCTAAAACAAGTATTCTAAACATTTTTGTTGAAATTATTTGGGAGCAAGGGCAGGCCAAAAATTTCCCAGATTCATTTCCTATGTACAGTCTTAGGAAAGCCATCTATACTTATTTTTTGCTTTCGTCAAATGTGGAAATACAAAACGATTCATCTAGAATTGAAGTTCTAAATAAGTATTGTACTTGTAGTAGCATTTTGTATAACATTTTTGATCAAATAACTTACTTTCACCCGAAGGCGACGGGGGTGTTGACGTAACAGAAATATTCAAAAATGAAGTATTTTGGGTCACAATGTTAGATGACACATTACTCTCTTCGTCCTCTGAGTCTGAATAGCCCTTTTCCTCAATTTTTTTTCTTTCCAATAATAAAGTGCTGTTGCACGTATCTTCACTTTCTCGAGCAGAATCTTTAATGTATTCATCGAGCTTTTTCTCAGCTTCTTCATAGCAAGCTATGACAACATAAAGAAAAAAAACAAAAATTTCAATAAATTATAAATCATTGGATCAGCTGAAGTAATACGTTCTAAAAGTGATACAACTTGTATGACCCAGACACAACTTTTTGTGGTTAATGAGTTGGATAATTTGAAAGCTTGAACTTCTCCAAAAAGTGACAGATTGCAGTATTATAAGATCAATGTTGATTTATTATTGATCGTTCCTGAGAAAAATTACGAATAGTATATTCACGGAATAAGTTGAAGATATCGCGTCGAAATGTAGCAGCTAGATTAAGTGAATTTCGAAGCGATATTTTATACTTATTCGACGCTTTATATACAGGGGAAGTAATCATACTTTGCAACAGAAATAAATGTGTACTATATGAAATTTACTGATCAAAGAGCAAAAATATTTCTTTTTAAATATTCGCAAAATTAAGGATATAATTCAAGAAGTGAATATTTTCAGTGTCATTGGTCGACATGATATTTTTAATAACAAATTAATATTACAATACGATATTTGAATTTTGTTCGATGTATGTGTCCACTGGAAATTATCTTGCAAAAACTATGCCCATAATTTTGTGACTTTGAAAAAAGATATCCTTTTTGTTTTGTGATCAGTATACTTATGTCATACAGTATATTTACTTCCATTTCTATTGCGAAGTATGGTAACATCCTGACATGGCTTAGATAACAAAAAAAAATCCATATCTATAAAGCTACTCCTACTATTAATTTCTTTCCAAATACTTACATCATAAACGTAATATTTTCACATTATATATTCTCCAAGACTTTTTAGGTACTGTCGCTTCTTTAATCAATCTGTCCAATTTTTCTTGTGTTCCTCCTGTTGGCCATGAACATTCAGTATTATTTTGAGTAAGCCAAATAACAGGTATAACTGCTAACTCCCTGTTATTACGGCCAGTAAATTCGCAAAGTGCATACATTCTGAATTAAAATTAATTTTGATGAATTGGATATTCCAACAAAATCATTCTAGCACTCTAGTATTTATCATTTCAACGTGCAATAATTATTTTTTCTTTGAAGAACTATATAAATTGAGAGACAAATAAAAAAACTTACATTCGATCATGTGTATGATTAGACATGTCGCATATCCATCCTTATACGGAAATTTAATACATTTATAAGAAATTTCTTGGAATAAATATAGTTGTTTTTTGTTCTCATCCGTATTTCGGCAGAAATATATGCCAAGCTCGCTGGATTTCATCGGATATGAATAAAGATCATGCTGGTATTTATAAGGCACAATTAAAATTTTATATTCATTGTTGAAGAATAAAATGGATGATATTAAAAATATTTTGCCTCTGATATTTATACAATTATTTGGGGCTTTTATGGAAATAAATTTATCATTGTAAGCTAAACTGCCACATTCAAATGATATTAAGATATTATTATCATATATTATTTTACTCATAACAAATGGTTTGAATTTAGATCTACATTGCAATTCTGTTTTCATCGAGCACTTGTCATTTTCATTGATTTAATATGTCCTAAATAATTTTCGAAAGGAAAACATGAATATGATTCCAATGGACCATATTTTTCTACGTCATCACAAACGTGTAACAAATTATGCACATTGTACACAGCAAATTCTTCACCGTATATATTTGCAGAAGAATAAACAAAATCTTGCAATGCTTTCTTAGCATAGAAAAATAATTTATCTATTAAAATTTTATTGTTCAATATTAAAATACTAGTATGAAGTAACAAGAAGTGTTTGTTCTTCTCGCTAACGATTAAATCGTTTAATAATATTGGGCCTGTATATAAAATAAACATTCTATACTCCGTAGCTTTCCAGCGTTTCATTTCTGTGAAAGGACATGATTTTCTATTGAACTCTGATGTAATACATGAACGAATCGATTTAGTTCTAACATTTATTTCTTTTATCGTAATTTGTGACAATTTATGTGGCTTCTTTCCCTCCATGAAGTAATACAATAGTAAGCGTTTAGCAACACCTAAATAAATAAGGTGCATTGGGTCTAATGAAAACTGTGACACCAAATCAAGTCCTGCATCTATAAGCGGAGATTTTCCTTCAATGTGAGTATCATCCCCTTTATAATCTATGAAATTTTCATTGGCTCTATAGGAAAATGTTTGATTTAGATAAGCATAATGAATGCGATGATTTTGCCAAGTCCCTACCGTTGTGCATCTATCACATCCATATTTACTTGTGTGGCTAGCGATGCATTGTAAGTATGACCGTACAGGAGCACACAAGTGAAATATTTTATCTCAATTTCATAATGTTTTTGTTCAAAATTGATACCCTCAATTTTCAAACTATTAATTTCATCAATAAAATCACGCAAATATATTTCAAGTGGATTTGCCCAAGTAACATAAGTGACCAAGATATAACGTTGTATCGACGTCACAGACCTGGTCGATTGACGGTCCTCAAGACGTCTCAGCGAGTAGCTTACGGACGTCATTTTGTGACGTCAAATAGACCATTATGCTGACGTAGAATTAAAGTTTTCTAATGACGTCGAAAGTGACGTTAATTTATGACGTTTAAAATAATAACTGTTAATAGCATACCACAAAGTCACTTTACTACTCACTTTCAACGTCAAAAATGAATTAAACTGGTAAATAAAAAAAATTTAATAAAATGTAAATTTTATTATTTATACATATAAACTTACATACAAAATAGGATTCAACGAAACTAAAAATATAGTTATTATTATAGTCAAAACTAAATATTTACATCAATAAAAAAACGAATAGGAAAAAAACACTTATAATTGTACATTAAGGGGGTAACTCGAAGACTGGCCGTATCTTTAATAACATAAGTACTTAAACTTTCGATAAAACAATTTATAATGGATATTGACAATAAAAATAATACATTTTTTATTTATTAGTGAATCTGACAGTTTATTTGAAACGGATATCAACAATTATTAAAGAGAATGTTGTATTTAGTCGCTCAGTTGATTTTTGTGAAAATAGTTGAAACAGATCTGGCAATGCTGTTTTCTTTGTAGTTTGTTTTGAGCATGGTGTAACATAACCTAATTATTTTATAATAGCTCTAATATATTGGTGATAAATGGAGAAACATAGTGTGTGTGCCACATACTATTGTATCATTTTAATATACAAATTTCAATTGTAAATCTATATTTTTGAGATAAAAAAATTTTAATTTCTTATTTTTCCGCGGTAGAAGAAGTGACCTCTAGAACAATATCAAGATCATGAATGACGTTTGGCAAGCGACGTTGTCGCTTCTTTGACGGCCATGTTTGGAAAATTGTAACTTGTATGTTTTCATATTATTTTCCTTATAATTCGAAAAATACGTCGGTGAAATGTGCTTTTCTTTTGTGAAAATTAAACATTGACTATTAGTGGACAAGAAGGAAATTGATTTTCTGCAGTATCTAATCGTTAAGTTCTATTAATATTCCAATGAAATAATCTTACTCCAATCTGCCATAAGACACTGTGTTATTTTAACGTTATTAAAACTATTATTCTTTATTTAAATGACCCATAAGATGTTCTCAAAATTTTTTTGAGTCGAAAATGTGTATATGATCTGTAACTTGCTATAAAATTTAAAATTTTATCTTATACCAAGTATGTTCGAGTTACCCCCTTAAAAGAAGTTTTATATATGAGAAAATATTTACCAACAAAAAAATATATAATTAACTGCAAAGCAAAGGCAAACTATTTCTTTCAATTTACTTCAAACCGAATGAGTTCATAATTTCTACTTCACACACATCGAATTCATCCATCGCTCTTTTACTATCTTCCTATGTTTTATCGGAATATTCTTGTGATGATAGGGCCATCTTGCTAATATTCCATTTCTGGACCAAGATATTCAACCACTGCTATCTCCGAGTTTTCATTAAATACAATCACATGGCAGTCTGCAAATGAATAATGTATTACTTAAAAAAAATTGCAGAATATTACTACATAATTAACTTACTTTGATTTGTCACAGTAGAAAAATGATACATATGTAACTTCGTCAAACAGAAAACACGAAGAATCTGAAAGGGCTTGCCTGCCTTGGCTGGACAGCCTACAAGTGACTCATCCCTCAAATCTAAAATATTCTGTTTGGGTTCCATTCAGTGTACTAAAATTTGTGAATAAACATAGTTTCAAGAAAGAAAAATAATCAAAATTTTACTCTCTTATTCCCGTATTATTCACGGTAAACAAGCAGAGCTTGTAAAAAAAGTTTATGTCACTCTCCATATTCGTCCATAATTCAGTGAAGAGTATAAAATTGGAAAAGTAAAATTGAAAATGAATTTTAGTTTAGTGAACGCTTTCTTTTTCTTCCCACTGCTCGGGGGTTGTATGAATCTGACCACCATAATTTTCAAAAAAGGAATGCATTTGTTCATAAAAATTAGTTAAAAAAATCGTATTAAAAATGAATAAAAATAATTTAAAAATAGATTTGCTGTACATTAGTACAAGTTGAAAAGAAATTTATTATTTTTTTTAATTTTTCAATATTTTTTTTTTTGTTAATAAAAATTTGGAGCATGGAAATCAACAATTTAGTAGACGAAAGTCTATATCCGTAACTTCTGGAAAATTAATTATTAATCGAGAAAAATTATAATATTTTTTACAACAGAATACGAAGACTCTTTCGAATAAAAATTTAAAAAAAAATAACTCATAGACATTTAAATAGGTTAAAAATATCAAGAAATTTTTTTTCCTATATTTGTTTTCAGTCTATTTGTTAATAACTTTCAAAATACATAATATCAAATTATGACGTCAATACAACTTGAATATGACGTTAAAATATAACATTTAAAGTACGTGAATAATGTACGTTGATAAAAACGTCGATTCTACATACATTTGAGGTAACAAAATGACGTCTAGGTATGACGTTCATACAACCAATATACAACGTTGATTTTTAGATATGGTTACTTGAGAAATACTCATACTGACTAAAAAAATATGACTAAAGAATCATATAAAGAATAAGTATGATTTTGTAAAACGCTGAAACCTAACATCAAATTATAACGTCACTTCAACATCATATGACGTTATTTCTTGACGTCAATTTATGACCACAATTTGACTTGACGTGTGACGTCAGTTTAACGTCATATGACATCTTAATATGACGGTCACATTATGACTTCAATATGACCAAAATGCGACGACACATTTTGGTCGACCGTCAGTCATTGTTACTTGGGTGGTTTACCAGTTCCACAAAATATGCCCACAACAAATGGTTTAGAATTTATAAAATTGTCACACTTCATCAAAATAGGATAGAACTCAGTTGCACTGCTTTTAAACAATGGTATTCCATCGATATTAACTTTAAAAAATAATCTGCTATCACTTAAATCTCGTACACCTGTCTCCAGTCTTTTTAGTATGTTAGATTTTATTCCTAAATAACACATTTCACTTTTTACCATTTTCAAGAGAAACAAGATTTACTGTTTTCGTTGTTCCTAAAAAACTTCTTGCATCAGTCGGCAAATGATCAGAATGAGGTTTCAATAATTTTAATAATTCATTAAGAGATCTATGAGTTATATCATTTTTACAGGCTCAATTCCGTAATAAATCATAGTTCATAGATTTGCTGTTGAATTTTATGATTTCATCAGATGTGCTTGGTGTATCGCTAGTTGGATTTACAAAAGGTATATTATCTTTGGGAAAAAAGAACTTTTCAATGGAAGTTGAATTTTTATTTTCGGTTAATTTAAATTGGGTGTCAATTTCTTGAGCATCCTTATGTAACTTTGTTGGAGTATTTGAGTGTTCTCTAAATTTCTCTAAATTCACTATTTGATTAACTTTTTTGCGTATCATCCTCTGTATATACTTTTTGCAAAGTAATTTACGTTGAAATATCATATAATATGTAATCGCAACACTAAAACAAATAATAATTCGTTAATTATTTTTAAAACACTATCTGAAGTATGGATAATATTAGATGAATTATTATTATTTGAAGTTTAACATAGGTTTAACCTATAAGTTGATCCGATAGGAAGATGAATTCATGTAAAATTTGAATGAACTATTATTATAATGCTGCTAGAATGGTTGACTGTTGGGATTTTTGGAGAAACTTCGGGAATTCAGTCAAATATATTTAATGGAACTTTCCTGCCAATGGTTTCGACTACAAATTAGTCATCTTCAGGACGCTGATAATTACAGAAAACAGAAACCATGATTCATTACAACCATGACAGTTATGTTTCAACTAATTATTTTATTTATTTATAAACCAGACTTCCAAAAACTTGTTCGATTCACCTAACTTGTTACGAGTTGCAAACAAGTGGTTTGAGTTCTTGCGACACTCCAGCTATGTTCTCCAAGTTGATCGAACGAAGTTTTTTGAATTCATTTTTCCAACAGTTTTTATGAAAAAAGCCAACTTACTTTTTCTCTGATAACTATTTTACAATGTTTCATCGACAATTGAAATATTCGATTACGTACACACTAAGTCCTAAAAATACCAATTCCCAATGTTTAAATAACGTATTTCTTAAATCCTAAATTATTACAATGATATAACTTTTGTAAGTATAACTAAAAATATCTTCTCACATCACGGTTGTAATGAATTATGGTTTCTGTTTTCTGTAACTATCAGCGTCCTGAAGATGACTATTTGTAGTCGAAACCGTTGACAGGAAAGTTCCATTAAATATATTTGACTGAGTTCCCGAAGTATTATTATGATATTATCCACAGTTTCTATATTACGTAAGCTACAAATACAATAAAAATATTCACATAACTTTATAAATATGGTTCACTGATCTAACAATAACAACACGTGTTCTCTCTTTGTTCACACAACACACAACATGGCGTCGTCGCCGGTCGGCCGCTTTCCGTATTACGTGGAGCGAGCAGTGGGGCTCTGCGCTCTGCTGTATACTTCTACTGATGTGTGTCACGTCAGATGGCCCCATACTTGAAACGAAAAAAAAAATCACTGAATAGTTAGTGCTAGATTTGTGCTTCTTTGTGCTAGAATCCTAGAGTTTGTGCTATTAATTTAATTAATAACACTTGTAATTAACAATCGATAGTGGGAATCTGGCGTGACACTAAGAGTGAACCACCACTATTTATAGCAATATTCGATCAATTATAGTACAGGCACTTAGTGCTAGGTTTGTGCTGGCTAGATATGAGTTATGAAAATTTGTGCTATTTATTTGTACATAATATTAACAATATAATTGGGGAATCTGGCGTGACACTACGAGCAAACCTCCACTAATTATTAAAAGATTCAATCAATTATCAAACAGGAACTTAGTGCTAGGTTTGTGCTACTTATATATGAATTATGGAAATTTGTGCTTTCTGCTAGCACATGTTATTAACAATCGATAGTGGGAATCTGGCGTGACACTAAGAGTAAACTTCTATTTCTAATCACTATACTCAATCAATTATGATACAGACACTGAGTGCTAGGTTTGTGCTGGCTAGATATGAGTTATGAAAGTTTGTGCTGATTATTTGTACATAATATTAGCAATATAATTAGGGAATCGGGCGTGACACTACGAGCAAACCTCCACTAATTATTAAAATATTGAATCAATTATCAAACAGGAACTTAGTGCTAGGTTTGTGCTACTTATATATGAATTATGGAAATTTGTGCTTCCTGCTAGCACATGTTATTAACAATCGATAGTGGGAATCTGGCGTGACACTAAGAGTAAACTTCTACTTCTAATCACAATACTTGATCAATTATTACAGACACTTAGTGATAGGTTTGTGCTGCCCATATATGAATTATGAAAGTTTGTGCTATCCATTTGTACTTGATATTGAAAACAGAATTGAGGAATCTGTCGTGACACTAAGGATAAACCCCTACTATCCATGAGAATATACATGCGAAAATAATTCTGTAACTTAGTGCTAGGTTTGTGCTACTTAATTACAAATTATGAAAGTTTGTGCTTTCTGTTAGCACATGTTCTTACCAATCGATAGTGGGAATCTGGCGTGACACTAAGAATAAAACTCTACTTCTAATCACAATACTAGATAAATTATGATACATACACTTAGTGCTAGGTTTGTGCTGCTCATATATGAATTATGAAAGTTTATGCTATTCATTTGTACTTGATATTGAGAATAGAATTAGGGAATCTGTCGTGACACTAAGAATAAACCCATACTATTTATAAGAATATATATGCGAAAATAATTCTGTCACTTAATGCTAGGTTTGTGCTACTCATATTAGAATTATGAAAGTTTGTGCTTTGTGTTTACACATGTTAATAACAATCGATAGTGGAAATCTGGCGTTACATTAGGAGTAAACCTTCACTCCTCATTACAATATTCGATTGTTTTTTATACATACACTAAATTCTAGGTTTGTGCTACCTTAAAACAAATTATGGAAGTTTCTGCGATCCATTTGTACTAGATATTGGAAATAAGATTTAAAAATCTTGCGCGACACCAAGAGTAAACTCCTATCATTCATGAAAATATGCATGTGAATACAATACATTCACTTGGTGCAAGGTTTGTGCTCCTTAGATATTGAATGTGAAAGTTTTTGCTTTCTGCTAGCACATGTTATTAACAATTGATTAATGGGAATCTGGCATGGCATTTAGGGAAAATCCCCTTTTACAATTTTAATATTTCGTTTCCTCTCTAATATATTTTGGCGGTAGGACCGTAGATTGGACTCTCCTAGAGTTTGAACAATTTTAGAAATATGGTGATACCAGCAACGCACTAGTGAGATAAATCTTTTTCGGTGATATCTAAACAGAGACTGTTTTATATTAAATTAGTTGTAGACTGGCTTACACTTGCGATAGCATCTCTTTATAGTACTTAATTGCGCTTCATGTCCCTGTGAACTTGAACTCGAGACAAACGAGAAGGGTGAACTATTATGTTGGGCCGAGATCTGGTCTGTTTGAGAGCGCAAGCCTGCAAAGAAAGCGCCTCTTATAGGACCAAGCCTTGAAGTAGCTCCATAACTTTACAATATCTATTTGTATTTTTATTTTCTACTTGATACAATCAATTTTTTTTTCGCACTGAGGCTTCTAGTTACTCAGCTATGCCACTGATTACTGTGATATTCCTATCAGGATCTAATCAGCAGCTCGCTGACTAGAGAACACAGCTCCTCAATGAAGCGAATTGAAAAATTGATTCACTGCGATGAATACACGATGTTGTGTTGACGGAAAATATCATAATCCTAACATGGATTCAATAAAACAGTAACATCAGAAATGTGCATTGAGAGCTCATCTTCCAAAAATTATCACCGCATTTCCTGCATTGATGTACCGATTTTCATACTTTTCTCGAGTCGAGAAACTATGTTCGTAGGTTATTTCATTAAGTCTTAATCAGCGAATTTTAGAGTACAGTACCGACAAAACACTTCGATGGATTGAATTTGAACAAACATTCAATTCGGTATAATTTAATGTAACTGTATACCTACGGTAACACCAGCACCAAGCCAGTTTATTCAAGAGAGCCTTATGTGATAATCGTTGAAAATCATAGAATCGTTAGAAAAAAATATGAGAATCAACTACAGGTTGGTTCATTAAATCGTTGAAGATAATTATTTCCGTATCTTCTATGGGAAAAGGATTGTGATTTTTCTTAAAGTTTATGTATATATGTAATAATTTGAAGTTTCTTCATACCAAACAAATTTTGATAAGTCAGATATTACTGGCAACCTCATTAATACCAGGTTTAATAGACAACATGATCTAACCGATCAAAATGTCGGTTACCGGGCTGAAATTCACGAATAGAAGAATAGTCAGTAACACTGGCCATGAAATTACGAATAAATTATCCGTTCTCAACATACATAATACCGTACTATACAAAAATAGCGGATATGCTAGAAATATAAATTGAATTGATCAAACAGGATGATAGTATGAATTTCATCAAAACATTATCCACGTAAAACTTTATTATGATAGAAGAAATCTCAAATTATAAAGGATGAGTAAAACAAATAACTCAACGAAAAGATAATTATAACATTTTTATTTGGAAACATGGACGATTCGCAACATCTAGGTGATTAAATTTGACAATAGAAGAGTATTTGTGGTCTAATAACATTATTACTATTTTTTGTACAAAGTTTCAAATCATCGAAACATTGCCAAGAACTACACACTCGCTTGCAGTGTGCAACATATTGTTCTTGAGAATGTTGTGCTACCGCTGGAATATATTCTACTATAGATTTCAATTCAAATTGATAGCTATTTCAAGTTCAAGCGGCCTTCAGGCACAAGCAGTAAGTTCGACCTGGCAATATATGTAAGAAAAAAAGATGCACCAGATTCCTTAATTCTATTGGCTGGTACCACGAGCTCTGTTTTTGGCGGTACTAAGAGCGTTGTGTCAAGATATGTTTTAACGCAATTACCCAAATACTTTAGAAAATAATCTTCAGATACAAATTACGAAAAACACGTATGTCTACAAAATTTATTTGAATATTTCCCTTTAAAATATCTTGAAATATTTATATGGCCTTAAAACTGTTTTTAAAATAACACTGCTAGTATATCCAAAAACAGAGCTTGTGGTACCAGCCATTGTTATTATCAAGTATACAGGGTGGTGACTCGAAGGACGCATCATAGCGTTTTCAATGCTATTTTTGAAATGTTCAATTATTGGCTTTCCTAATTATTTTACATCAAAAAAGTTGAATAGTTTATTGTAGAGAAGAAATTCCTGCACTTTCTGACACTAATATTTTTAATTTTATTCCACTGGAAACCAGTGAAATTACGAGAATGTTCTTTGATTATTTCACTCATGTCAATTATACTGACAAATTTTGCATAGTTACAATGACAATTATAATAATAAATTCCTTGCCAACGGGAATTTACCTCTGTAAATTCCCGTTATCTCGGTAAATTCCCGTTGGCAAGCGATTTATCGCGATAAATTGCCTTTGTCATGGAGAAACAATACACAGTTCTAATATAAACAAACAATCAGTTCTCGGAAATGTCAAAATTTAATCGTTTTGGAAATACATTTTTCGCCGAAAGTAATGAAATTGAAAACAAAAAGTCTAAAAATACAAGAGTATATGGAGACAATTTAGTGCATTTTTCAATAAAAAAGGTTAGTAGTTGCAACTAACATTATTTAATATGTACTTATAGTAGCAATTTCATTCGAGAAATATTCTCCACAAATACCACTCGCGACTTAAATTTTATCACAAATTTTTCTTTCAAACATTGATTACCTTTAAGCAACATCCTTCGAGTCATCTGCTCAGATGAAATCCCTCGAGCTACGCTCTCGTGATTTAATCGGACAGATGACTCTCATGATGTTGCTAGGTAATCAATGTTTTCAAGAAAAATTTATTGATAAAATTACAGTCCCTTGTGATATTATATACGATAATTCTCTTAAAATCAAAGTGTCATGAAATAAAAAACAAAAATACCCATTCAAAGTTTTTGCTCATATCTGTCATCTGCTGTCATCAGCGTTTCATATCAAGTGTCTTGAATTGAAATGTATAATTTAGAAGAAAAACTAGATATGGTGAAATGGTTTTATGTTCAAAATAGTGCTTGACAAATATAAATTTTCTTCAATTTTATTTTGTTATTTCATCTAAGAAAATTATCAATGAACATTTTCGTAATTCTACTGGTTCCTGGTATAGTGGAATCGAAAATATTAGTATCAAAAAATGTTAAAATTTTTCCTCTACAATAAACTTTTCAACTTTTGATGTAAAATAATTAGGAAAGCTAATAATTGAACATTTCAAGAATAACATTGAAAGCGCCATGATGCGTCCATTGAGTCACCATCCTGTATATGAAACGCACAAACTTTCGTGATTGAAATCTGACAGAAAAAACTTATAGCACTCAGTGCTCGTACTATAGGTAATTGATCGAATATTATAATTAGAAAAGAGGATTTTCCCTAAGTGTCATGCCAGATTCCCATTAATCAATTGTTAATAATATGTGCTTGCAGAAAGCAAAAACTTTCACATTCAATATCTAAGGAGCATAAACCTTGCACCAAGTGAATGTATTGTATTCGCATGCATATTTTCATAAATGATAGGAGTTTACTGTTGGTGTCTTGCCAGATTTTCAAATCTTATTCCCAAAATCTAGTACAAATGAATCGCAGAAACTTCCATAATTTGTTTTAAGGTAGCACAAATTTATTTAGTGTATGTATAAAAAACAATCGAATATTGTTATAAGGAGTGAAGGTTTACTCCTAATGTAACGCCAGATTTCCACTATCGATTGTTATTAACATGTGTTAACACAAAGCACAAACTTTCATAATTCTAATATGAGTAGCACAAAACTAGCATTAAGTGACAGAATTATTTTCGCATGTATATTCTTATAAATAGTATGGGTTCATTCTTAGTGTCACGACAGATTCCCTAATTCTATTCTCAATATCAAGTACAAATGAATAGCATAAACTTTCATAATTCATATATGGGCAGCACAAACCTAGCACTAAGTGTATGTTCCATAATTTATCTAGTATTGTGATTAGAAGTAAAAGTTTACTTTTAAGCCCGCCGCACACGAGGCAATTTTCTATGCAATTTTATTCACTTAATTTGCAGCAAGTTTTCTTGCGCACTGGGCCACTTTGAGGTACACTTGGTGTGACACTTATTCTCGCATCACATGATGCAAGCTGCGCCACTCATTCTAACACTAGAACGTAGACTTGATAGATTTGCACATTACAAGTATGGATGTTGCCGAAAATAATCGTCAGAGGAGAGCAGAAGCATTTGCTGCAGATATAGCTTGCGAATTACGAAACAGGAAAAAAACGAAGAAAAAACTTTGGTCAAGAGAATGACTTTTAAGAAGGAATCAAGGCCGCAGAGTTGTCAACATGTTGTTTGACGAGCTAGTAGGGTGTATACCAAACGTGAAAAACCTGGAAATGTCGGGGAATTTAGATAGAATGGAAATGTCATGGAATCGTCAGGGAATTTCTGATATTTGTCTGGAAAAAATACATTATAGGATATTCATGCATTATTACTCATAAAAGTATATTTTCACTCTTTAAGATACTAAGACCATCTGTGCAAATCTATAAGTCTTCCAGATCTATAAATTCATGAAAAAAGAATTATTAAAGTACATTTACTTTTGTCGATCAATGTAAATTCGTTCATAAGGATATCAAGTTCGTTGCGATTTTGTTTTTAATTTACAGATTTATAGGGTTCACACAGAACTGCAACATTAATCTGTGATTATATGTAAACTTGTATAAAACTTTTGTTTTTTACTGTCTGGAATTTTATTGAAAATAACCTGGAAAACCTGGAAGTCAGGGTATTTTCATTTAATTTTTTGGTATACACCCTGAGCTAAGGTACGTAAACATCACCTAATTTCCACTAGCCATAATTTTTACTTATTTGTATCTTAAAACACCACAAAACACAATGTACTAATGAGGCACAGCATTCTGAAGCGACATACATCTCAGTGATGTAATCACGTGATTTCGTCGTCTGCTTTGATTGGCTGGGGACAGCAGTCAGTGGCGCAGCAAGTGCGAAAAATAGCATCGAACCTATCTTGAAAAACAAGTCTCGTGATAAGTCTAGTACCCCGCATCGCACCAAATTTCTTGCATCGGAGCAAGCGTGGCACCCAGCGCGGCGCCAAGTGAACAAAATTGTTTGAAAAATTGCATCGTGTGCGGCGAGCTTTAGTGTCACGCTAGATTTCCACTATCGATTGGTAAGAACATGTGCTAACAGAAAGCACAAACTTTCATAATTTGTAATTAAGTAGCACAAACCTAGCACTAAGTTACAGAACTATTTTCGGATGTATATTCTTATGGATAGTAGGAGTTTATTCTTAGTGTCACGACAGATTTCCCAATTCTGTTTTCAATATCAAGTACAAATGGATAGCACAAACTTTCATAATTCATATATGGGCAGCACAAACCTAGCACTAAGTGTCTGTATCATAATTGATCAAGTATTGTGATTAGAAGTAGAAGTTTACTCTTAGTGTCACGCCAGATTCCCACTATCGATTGTTAATAACATGTGCTAGCAGAAAGCACAAATTTCCATAATTCATATATAAGTAGCACAAACCTAGCACTAAGTTCCTGTTTGATAATTGATTGAATATTTTAATAATTAGTGGAGGTTTGCTCGTAGTGTCACGCCAGATTCCCCAATTATATTGTTAATATTATGTACAAATAAATAGCACAAATTTTCATAACTCATATCTAGCCAGCACAAACCTAGCACTAAGTGCCTGTACTATAATTGATCGAATATTGCTATAAATAGTGGTGGTTCACTCTTAGTATCACGCCAGATTCCCACTATCGATTGTTAATTACAAGTGTAATTTGATAGCACAAACTCTAGGATTCTAGCACAAACCTAGCACTAACTATTCAGTGTTTTTTTTCTCATTCCAAGTATGGGGCCATCTGACGTGACACACATCTTCTACTGCGCATGTCGATACAAGGTCGTAAAAATATATTTCAAATAATCTATTTTCAAATTACATGATATCCAATTGGAATAATTATCTTGTAAAATATAATTGACTCTCATGTCTAATACCAGCAATATACAATAATATTTTGCTAAACGAGGAAGGATAACAATGTTATTGATTTATAAAATAGGATAGTTTGAACATCCGTGCAAAAATACATATCATGTGCCTGCCCTGGTGCCCAGAAAAGTAAATAAAATTCAAATTTAAAACAATGATATGTTCAAATTGTTAGAACTATATCTAATTATTGAGATTAAACCATTCATAATATTTTGGGCCTAAGTAAGATAATTATTTTATGTCATTGGCTGATCAAGGCTTATTTTAAGGTATTTTAAGAGTTTTTGAAATAGCTGCTACATTTAAATGTTCATTAGTCAGAGGTAGCCCGCACTTTGAGCTAGAATCCGTAGCACTTGCATTGATAAATAGATTTTATCATTATAAGACAAGAGTTATTTGCGAACTATTAGCCCGAACTATTCTTCTGGAAAAGTAATAATAACGTTATGATTCTTTTGTATTATTTAAAGGCACTACATATATTTTCTAGTATTAGTATGTGAATGTTATAAGACGGTTTTGCCGTACTGAGGATATTCAAAAATTCAAGCTATATAATTGTGGAGTACTGATGGAATAATATCTCGCAATAAACATCAGTACGTATCGTGGTACGTATATAAAAAGGAAAAGTAACGTTGTACAGGTTGATTATACGTTTATCGTTGAAAATTTCAATGCTTGAAACTAATGTTTTCCAAACTTACGTTACATAAACGTTTATCAGTACCATAATATTAACAAAGTGTTCCGAAATCACGTTTTATTTATGTTTCATATGTGAATAAATCTATATGCATAACTTTTAGGTTTACTTAACGTTTTCTATTAATGTTAATTCAATTCAAGGTGAATAATATACGTACTAATATAAAAAATAAAAAACGTAAGTTACCACAGAGAAAATTACACAATAATAAAATAAATTTAATTCAGGAACTGCTAGTGAGTATTATCCATCTGAATAACGTAGGTTAAATGTTTAGCGCCGATATAAAATCATACGTTGAGATTCTATAATTTCTTCTATAAATATGTTCAATTATTATTAAAGTTGAGAGTTGATCTACTTAAACAGTGATCTGTCTAAGAACCTCTTTATTTACTTGAGGAAGAAAGGAGAAAATCAAAACTATACGTTCATGTTCATTCTGTCATATGATAACATATTCTAAAACCTATACATGCATATTCAGAAAAGAAAACACCAGATTTGGAAAATCTTGATAAATGTATCATTTGACTGAATTACATTACTCAAACGTAGAGTTCTAATTAAAAATATACGTAGAAATTATATCATTTCTTTTCATGAATTGTTATCGAAAATAATCGTTGATTTAATTGAATGATAATACGTATTAGAATCTTTATCAAGTTATTTTGAAGTAAACTTTTTCTATAAACTACTTTCAGTATTATCCATCTGAATAACGTATTCAAGACGTTTTGCTACCACTTATAATTATACGTTAGGGTTATACTATATTTTGTCTTCATTTATATGTTGATTTAGATTTGAAGTTCAATGTTGACCATCCGAAAAAACTAAACGTTTCAGTGCCTAGCGGTACATTAGTTAAAAAAAACGTTATATCGAGATGTCTGGTGAATATTAGGTATAAAAACTACGTAGTTCTGTGATTTAGCTCCTACGTATAATTTTATGAGTAGAAAGCATCATCATCTCATAGCTATATATTGAGTTATAATACGAATTCAACGTAGAACAAACGAAACAATGTTACGTTTCATTAGCTAACGATAAATTTATCATATTTAACGTTATCCACAAACTACTGGTGAGTATTTTGATTTTTTTAAACGTATTTCTAACGTGATGTTTCTTCGCGGTAACTTACGTTTTTTATTTTTTATATTAGTCCGTATACTATTCACCTTGAGTTGAATTACTAAATACTAAACCTTAAAGTTATACATATACATATATTCACATATAAAACATTAATAAAACGTGATATCAAAACAGTTTGTTAATATTATATTGAGTTATACGAATTCAACGTGAAACAAACGAAACAATATTACGTTTCATTAGCTAACAATAAATTCATCATATTTAACGTTATTCACAAACTACTGGTGAGTATTCTGATTTTTTGAAACATATTTCTAACGTAGTTTTTCTTCGCGGTAACTCACGTTTTTTATTTTTTATATTAAAACGTATATTATCCACCTTGAGTTGAATTAACATTAATAGAAAACGTTTACCAAACCTGAAAGATATACATATACCTATATTCACATATAAAACATGAATGAAACGTGATTTCGAAACAGTTTGTTGATATTAAGGTACTGATGAACGTTTATGTAACGTGAATTTGGAAAACGTTAGTTTCAAACGTTGAAATTTTCAACGATAAACGAATAATCAACATGCACAACGTTACTTTAACGTTTTATATACGTACTGATGTTTATTGGGATGGTGCTATATCAAGGATGATCAAAAATTTCAAAACCTAATTCATTTTTTTTTTTCGCAGAAGTGACAATGACTTATGAGTATGCGTATTGTTTTGCAAAAACAGCATTCCTTGAAATATTCTGTCGAACTTAGGTAGATAATAGGGAATACCTTTTGCTGATGAACTCAATTTTCTTCCAAAAATGAAGAGTAATTTTTGCTTTTGTACTCAATTTTCTTCCAAAGCTAACATTATGGTTTGAAATTTAAATGATTAAGAAGGACTACAGATCAACTTGGCTGTTATGTTTGATATTGATAAATTCCTAACATAGTACAGACAGAACAAGCAAAAAAATCTTTGGCCTAGTCAACAAAGCAGTTTTCGGTATATTCATTTGAATAAAAGTGTTTTGCAGTTTTGGGATATAGCCTGGTTCGACGATTCTGCTAAATCAGAGAATATGAGAAATGATAGATTAATTCAAAGCCTAATTCGATAATTTTTTGCAGAGCCAATAATGGAATTTAACTTAGATTTTTTTTAAATTCCTAAAGTAGAATGGACAATATAGGAAAGCACGTTGGTATTGAATATCTAGAATCTCTGCTGTATGTATGGCTGTGTTCTTTCGATCACAGAGTACTGATCAAACCTATCTGGTTCACTATGTGCTTGTTCTTTCGTTTACGGATTAGTTACCCTCACTCCAAATTTCAACAACTCCAGATCACCAACAACTCCTCTAATGAAAAGCTAGAGGAGTTCATGTGGTTCATATGTATTTAAAAAACGGCGGAGTTCGTAGCATTTGAATCAAAAGAACTTGAAGAAATTGTTTTGAAATAGCTTTGGTTAGGTCAAATGAAAATCCTGAAATTGAATTATAATTATCAAACAGATGAAAAAAACTACATGTATTTGTGTTAAATGTATTTGTGTTTCATATATTTAAAATATAATTTCTATTAAATTTCTCTGAATATTCATAGTTGAACGAAATCAAATCAAATTTTAGATCATTAATCACAGACAATTGACTACGACAGGTCATATGATCTCGACGCTATTTTGAACTGATCTTCAGATTCAATTGGATTGAAAAAATTAATTTAAAATAGTTAACGATAGAATACAGCGTTATGTCTCAGCTTTAGATCATATCTAGATGGAAGAAACTGCGAACGATTACGACGGAAAGAGATGGAAGATATATTGTAAGAAAGCTGGAAAAATGAACTGCGCAAGCGTGATAATAATCAAATTTTAGTTTGTCAAGCCCGCTAAATGACAAACATATGTTGTAATGAGTTCTTATTTCTGAAAAAATATTTATATTTATTCACCGTTTTATAGTTGCAAAGTACATCTTCTTAACATTACTTTATGAATGACAAATGAAATTCGATACACATGCGCAGTTCATTTCACTCCATTATATTTTATTTCTTTGTTCCTCTAACGTAACCAATATGTTTCTCTCTTTTTGGCGTAGCCGTTCGCAAAAATGTATTGTGTGATATATAGCCCAGTCAATAAAGGTTTTGTTTAGGGAATAATTAGGGTGAAGCTGATTTTTCTCAGATATTAGACCAATACTAGAGCATGATTCTCTCAAAAGTTCCCACTCTTCCCTCTGGAGCTCCTCCCGCTTTTGCCCAAAGTTAGAAAACGTTGACTTTTGCAGAATCGCTTGGATCTTCCCAACCAATTGTTTGATCAACTTGATTATTATTCTGTTTCAAATCTTAGTATATAGCGTATAGAAATAGTTATGTACACTTTTCCAATAAACAAGCAATTTAACAAAATATGTGAGAAAAAAAAACATAATTTTAGTTTTAGTTCGATATTTCTTTGGTAAGTGGAGAAATAATGGAATATTTTCCACAAGAGTTGTACCGTGTACGTTTCTAGATATGAAAATATGATTAAAAATTTGATAATAATAATATTCGGGGAAGAAATTGGTTTTACCCAATGTTGAGCTCTGGCGTTTCATGGCACTGCGCCTGTCCGTGCGCGATATATAGTTTACTTGTCACTGTACACTAGATTAATGTTTGAACTTTACAATTCGATATAACATGAATTATTATTATTATTTTTTTTTTATTTAATGGATTTCGGGATTTGAACCTGTCGGTCATGTCCCTAGGTTGACTTTTCACACACACAGCTATTTTTCACTTTACTTGCCACGTTTTTACCTTGCTGCCGTATGTGTTGGCCAGTCAACCGGTGCAGGCCCATGTTACAACAGTTAGCCGGTGCCAGATAGCTTAATTGAGGCCAAGTTAATTTGATTCCCAACTTGAGAAGGTAACGAGAGCGAATACCTATCCGGAAAAGTCGGAAAAATTTCATGACCTAACCGAGATTCGAACACACGACCTTTGCGATTAGATGCTAGTAATCTTCCTCTGTACTATCTCGCCGTTAAGTGAATAACTAATGGAATATTTTTTTCAAGAGTTGTACCGTATATTATTAAAAATTTGATTATAATAATATTGAGGAGGAATAGTATATTAGAGAATATAAAGCTGGTTCTAGACCGAACAGATAAAGTACGGATCAAGTATTTGCACTGAAACAAACTATAGCGAATAGTTATGAACACAAGCTAAGCCTGCAAATGTTGTGAACAAGCATATGACAAAATGAACTAACATAAACTGTATGAAGCACTCGCAGAACTAGGAATACCCAAAAAATGATAATATTAATCAAGATGACCCACGAAGAGAACTTCCTGGTGAATGGAGAAATATCAGAGAGCTTCGATGTAAACAGAGGACCAAGGCAAGGAGACCCAGTATCACCCGTCCTATTCAACTTTGCGCTAGAGTGGGTTATAAGGAAAAGCAGAATCTACACAAAAGGAACCATTTGTCAACTAAAACAGCAATATTTAGCGTTTGCAAACGACATAACGTTAATAACCAGAACAAAACCAGAACTAAAGGAGATATTCAAACGTTCAGTCCAAACGGCGGAAGCAATGGGATCAAAAATAAACGAGAACAAAACCAAATACATGGAGATAGAGTCGGATCATCAAGAAACACAAGAAGATTATCTTAAAACACAGGTTGAAAGAGGTGAAACTTACGCATTCGAGAAAGTTAAAAACTTTGTTCACTTGGATGTTACGGTAACAAACAACAATAGCGAAGAGCGGGATGTTATAGCACGAATAACGAAAGGAAACAGAAGTGCGGGAGCTATGGGAAAACTGTTAAAAACAGAAAGCGGTTGTATGAAACCATTATAAGACCAGTGATACTGTATGATAGTGAAATGTGGGTGCTAAACAAGACTATGCAAAATAAACTAGAAGTGTGGGAGAGACAAATTCTGAGGAAGATTTATGGTGATAAAAAAGAGGGTGATATGTGGTTAAGACGAACTAATACCGAACTTATGGAACTCTATAGTGAGCCTGGAATAGTGGAAATGGCTAGATCACAAAGGTTACGGTGACTAGGGCATCTGCTGAGACTACCAGAGGACAGAGTAGTAAGAAAGATGTTAGACGGAGATGTTGTGAAGAAGAAAAGAAGGGAAAGACCAAAGGGGAGGTGATATGACGCGGTGAAAAAGGACTTAAAGACACTAGGGATAACGAACTCTAAGCGACACAAAAATGGCAAAAAATTGTAACAGAAGCCATGGGCCTCCTTGGTCTGCAGCGCTTAATTATATATAATAGTATTGTTACACCCTAATTTGGATATAACAAAGAATAAATGGGTTCTTGCTGAATGGAGGGTAAAGGATATTGTAAATATAAAATTTGCCAAAATTGTATAACAAATAAATATATTAAAGATTAAATAACAAGATATGAAATAATAAGATATATTAACGATGATAACTGAGGCCAAATATAAAAGATGTAACTTACTACTAGACGGCTAGGTGCGGGTGGAGCTTTAATGTTCTTCGACTTCTCGTATTCTACGTTCTACTTAACTGCCCTACCTTACATATATTACTCTATATATATATACTAAACAAGCGCTGAGTCGGCATAGCATATTGTGTCACCTTGCAAGTGTTGCAATTATAATGTTTACTATTAATACAAATACAAATTGGTTAATTTAGAATACTGATTACGCATTTTATATATTATGATGACTTAGCCTTGTTACGGTATATTATGTAACAAGGACCGAACTACTGTCATTTTTGTCCAGGATAAATTTGGCTGCACTCGGTGAAGACGAGGGTAAAGCCCAAGGCGTATCCTTGTGCAGCCAAACTTGTCCCTGAAAATAATGACAATCGTTAAGAGTCCGTGTTGCATACGAGACTTTTTGTAACAAGTGTACCCAAGTTCTCCCATAACTAAGCTTTTTGAATAGATTAAGATGTATTGAAACTATCTTATCAGTCTGACAAACAAATTTTTGCGATTGAGAGCACATTACAGCAAACGAATTCAATGAAACATAGCTTACATGATTTATTTTAATGACTGATATTTTTCACATTTTCTGTGCTCTTCCGTTCGCAATAAATGCAAACACTATAACAAACACCTCCTATAATACAAAGTTCTTTCAAATATCAATTTGACATATACCAATAAAGTGAAAAAACCCAACAGCATCCATGATCCACAATTTTCATTTTTAACCAAGAGTTAATGAAAATTGTTACTATGGTCTGGACTAGAGAAATCTTGGAGCAGAGTTTAGCTCTGTAATAGAGTACTTTCGGTGCACGTATTACAAAAATAGGTTTTATCTAACGTTGAGCTTTGGCGTTTCATGTGGCACTGCGCCTGTCTGTGCGCAATATATAGTTTACTTGTCACTGTACACTATGTTTAATATTTTTGATCAATGTTTGAGCTTCACAATTCCATACAACATAAATAGAAAGAACGATAATTAAATGATTAATGTGAAACCACATCCCAAGAAATATAAGTAAGAAAATAATATAAACTAATAAATGTGGAGTTAAAGTTTACTGGTGTGGTTGTAGGTATTTCGAATATGGTTATTGTAATAAGAATTCTTTTAATCATGCTAGCTTTGGTTTGGGGTATAAGCCTGATCCTATTTGTTAGATCCGCTACCTATGGATCCGCCGTGTTCCGGACTGGCAGAATCGGTAGCCGTTAAACACTTATACGTCAAATTTAAAACAGCATCACGGATCTCCCACCCACCACTTAGCTTTCCTTAAGTTCAAGCTACATTTACTTTTTATGTACAAATTTGAAAAACTAAATTCTATTCTATAATATCTTCTATGATTTGACAATAGTTGAAAAAACAATCGGTTGGTGCTGAGTCCATGATATCTTTGTAAGAGTGAAACGGCAAATTTAAACATGGCAAACCATTGCAGTGCTTACACATTCCAGAACAGTTTGAATTTGCTCTTTGGAAATAAATTATTTTTGCCATATTTGATTTCTTCGACACTTGGGTAATCGTTTGAGTCGTTCATAATTTTTTGTACGTCCTCTATTATAACATCGGCGGCTTCTACCACAATTCTCATTCGTTCTATTGTACGATTTGCTTCTCTATCCTTGTATCACTGATTGATCAGTTTGTTGGCATTATTAGACAAACATATCACATTTTTGCTTCCTGATACATTAGATATCTGCAAACGATCCCTGAAATGTTCTTTGAGCAGATTTTTCAAATATTCATCATTATACGAGTCCTGTATACTAGACAATTACTTCATTGTGACTTGCAGTTTCTTTAATGTGTACTGACATTCGTCGTTGTTATCTATGCATTCGCCCAAACATGAGAATGCTTTGCTCAAATTAGATATTGGCCTTCCAATGAAATCCTTTTCCTCAAATCTGATTTTACTAGAATCACGATAACAGGGTTTGTGATACCAAGCTTCAGGAGCTACAAGATCACTTACACTTAACAGCCTTGTTTTGACCTTCTCTTCCTAGTCATCATCTTTGATAGCATTTTTTTAATACATTTATTCGAATTTCTATCGTTGTAACCAAATGAATCGGTTTCCTTTGATGAGATGGTGGTTTTAGATCTACAGCAGCTGGCTTACTACAAATGAAGCAATGATTTTCAAAATAAAATTTTATTTCAAAGCTTCATATCGATGTTAAAGGGATAGGCATTTCACAAGTTTCACCTAGTCTAACATCAGCCCTAATACTTGAGGGCCAAGTATAATTCTGCCTGCAATCCTTATGGACTGCAATATTACTTTTTCTCTCCAATTTCTTATATAGTCCATCTTTTCACTGTAAACTAGCTGTAGTAACTTTCCTTACCAATACAGTATCCCTCTCGAAACTCTTGCTACAGATGATACACAATAAGTTCTAAGTATCCATTGTGATAAGACATATCTGTAAAAACAGTCTATATTCCCATATACATACTAATCATTAACAAATTAATATAAATAATCATAATGAAATGCTTACGTACAGATGAATAAATGCGTTGCACTACCTAGTAGCATATATCCCCAGACACTCTATATATCATTCAGAGATACACATCCACTTATAGACACGTCCACAAGAATAATCCAACTTATATAACACTTGACATTCAACTCGGAAACACAATTCACACGTCCGATACCTCCACCAAATGGTTTCTGTTTTGTTTATTTAAGGTTTCAGAGAAGGGCGATCAAGTGGGAGGGGTAAAATACTTCTCAGTAATAACTATGAAAACAAGGCCAGAATGAATCACTGCTGTTCGAATAATGGTTTCATTTTATAAATCTCCTAATCATAAGAATAGTATATTATATAAAGAGGGGCTTAAGTGCTTGATTCAATCCCGAGGGTGGAGTTTATTGCACGAGACGAAGTCGAGAACAATACTCACCTGAAGAATTGAAGGCACTTGAGTCATTTGTTATCTACGTTATTTTTCGCACTACCGTATCATATTGAATCACAATAGTCTAAAAGCAGGTTAATTAATCTTATAATTTTGATAACAACAAACTTGATACAAAAATGTTGAATAAATTCACCATGGTAACAAGGCTAGCTACAGCAGTTATTAAATAAATAAGCTTGCTCTCAAAAACGCTGCAGAAGAGAAAGCTGTAAAATTATTTCCCCAAAATTCTAGGAAATTTACGGACGAGAATACGATGCATTTGTAAAACTGTGTCAATTGCGGTAATGCTGATATAAATCATCAATGATATCGGTTTGAATACTAATACAAAAATTTAACTTGACATTCAGGTGGATGTTTTGATTATCCAGTTGCCATGGAGAAATTTGTTTATTTTACTTTAGTTCTTCAAGATTTTTCATCATTTCAGATTCCTTGGGACTGAACTCAGACTTAAGTCCCTGAAATGAGGAGATAAATCTGTATTTTACTCCCGGGAGTGCACAAATGTTTATTGTAAGTCGAGTTTAAAACATTGCCGATTGAATTATATACTTTGTTTATGAGTTAATGCAAGTTCCATTCCGTAGAAAAAGCGAAGTTATACAATTAAAATATCTACACAGTAGACAAAATTGAGCGATCATCATTCAATGAGAAGGATTGGCCGGCGCGGCTCACTGCGAACACTTTTATTGATACCATTTACGCCCTCAAATAGCATTAAAATCAATATATAATTATATCTTTATGTTCAGAAACATGCACGCTACAACTTTAGTGAGTGCCAATTCACTATTTTTTCACTTACGAACAGAGATATAGGACTAAAATTGAAATTATACAATGCCAAATTTTTTCTCTTCACATATTTTCTCAAATTGCGGCTAAATTATCAGCTTTATTGAGAAGGTGTAAAGAACTACTCTCATTCGCTATATATTAAAGATTATAACAAAATAATAATCAAACTGACCGAACAACTGGTTGCGGAGATCAAAGCGATTCTGTAAAGATCTGCGCTATCCATCGAAAAGATGGCAAAGGGGGATAGGCTCCAGGGGGAGAGGTGGGGACTTTGGGGAAAATAGTTCTCTAGTATGGATCTATCATCTAAGAGAATATCAGCTTTACTTTAATTATTCCCGACATTCGACGTTTTTCAGCCTTTATTGACTGGGCTATTAGAACTCCTTCCATCTAGATACTATAAATAATCTATGGTCTTAGCCCAATGGAAGCAGGTGGCGGCGAAGTAACGAAATAGTGACGCCACGTAACTTATGTATTTTTCATGGACTAGAGTAAATGAACAGAAATCTTCAAGAATCGGATGTTTTGAAGGAATGAAGCTGAAGAAAGACACAATTCCGACATTAGCAAAAACGAGGACAAAAATTAAACAAAGGATTCAAGATGAACCTAAAAAAATACGCAGGGACTTGCTATTGGAATATGACAATGAAATCAATAACAAAGTCGAAGTCGCCCGTGGGAATGTTTAAAAAGAAATTGATATGATTCAGATTACTGAAAGGAACATTGAAGCAGGAGTTCAAACTTTATTCATTGACATCAATTTTAGAATTCACAAGCTTGTGACGTTTTTCAAATTTAACAATTTCCATCCCAAATAATTCATCTTGTATTAGCCACCATCTCTCAAACCAAACAATAACAAAGAGCTGTCAGTGGTATAGTGTAGGCACAGATAATATCTGTGGTGTAGGAAAGATAAGGAACCAACATTGTCGTAAGAAGGTTAGAACGTCCTGTGATTATCTACACAATAGACACCCCAATAAACCATCTGCTTGTTGCAAGTCTTTTGTCAATCATTCCCAGTTACTTATGAAACAGAGCCGGGCAAGCTTTTAAGAAAATTTCAAATATATTTCAGTTAGCAATTACTGAAAATTATATTGTTTATTATTATATAAGTAGGTAGGTTCATATATACATATAGTTTTCTGAATTTTAGTATTGAGATATTTGATTTAGTGATGTAAAAATTATTTTCGGAAAACAAAATTTGTTACTTAATGTTGATAAAATCTGATTATTTGAAGTTCATGAGTTGTTGGTAGTACCTGATGGTAGAGGAAAGTATAATTTATATGGGTAATTAATGATTGTGTTAGATAAAATTGTGAGAAACAAAATTCATTGTCTTGCTATTCTAGCAATACCTATATAATGGATATGATTAATGAAATATAATAGAAATTAAAACTAAATTAATAATAAAGAATATACATATGTACAGAATATATAATATACCATAATTATCTATCATTTTCGCTTTCACTAGTGTCTAATTCACTTGAGGAAGAATCATTCACGTTTATTATAAACTGTGTGGTAGTATGTATAATTGTTTGTAAAATTCTTTTCAATTTTTACGACATGATTTACACAATTCAATCAAGTACTGGCGGGTTAGGTATCAACTTCTTCATGAATTAATTCTAAAACTTTCACGGAATTTGTAGGATCAGTATTTTTTTGTCTAATTTTTTTTTCAAACCGGCCCAAATTAATTCAATCGAGTTGAGAATGCAATAGTGCGGAGGTAAACGTGAAATAGTGTGACCATATTTTTCTGCAAAAGAGTCAACAGAATATCCTTTTTTGAAAATTTTTTTCTTTAACTAAGTTTAATAAAAATTTTTTTGTCGACTTCTCTGGTACGGGAATTTGTTCATTTTGCAAATTTTATTATTTCGCATTTCCTAGTATTTGTGTTTGGTATTCTTTCACTTTGACGCGAATGGCATGGAGCACTATCGATGACAATTACCGAGTTGTTTGGAATGTTTGGTAATAATGTTTTTTCGAACCATGTCAATCCGCATTCATAACTTGGTGATAATCGGCCGACGAAGAAGCAATATTTTTCGCAGATAATAATAATGTGTTTGGCACAAAACCACTTTCATTACCCGCGTGTGAAATAATGATTCTTTCACCCCGGGGAACAGGTGTGCTTAAACTGTACTTTTTTGAACCGTCGTCCAACCATTTTTTACTACATCATGGGTATCATACCATATTTCGTCAGTAAAAATAATGCTTCTGCCCTTAGCGCGGTACTCTGTTAGTTTTTCTTGATAACAATATCTCCATAAAACCATCGTGGATTTTCCATTATGCTCATTCCTTTGTCCAATTAAAAAAAATTAAAATTCAAACTTTTTACTGTTTCATATAATGTTCGTGTGAAATATGGGAAATTAGAATTATTTTCTTCCAATTTTTCATAGAGATGTGGTATTGTTGGTACTTCATTATTTGCATAAAAATCATGGATTGTTCTTTGTATCAGTTCTTTGTCGAAACTCCCCAATTCTTTGAAACTTTGTCTATGTCGTCTTTTTCTTATTTTTGTGGGTTCACCCTTGGCTACGATTCGCTGATTTGTCCAGTATGAAACCTGATAAGTAAAACAAGTTGAAATATTATAATTTCTTGAAAATTAAGTTTTTTTTTTCAACATTTAGTTGAGTCTTCCATTTCAAAGTTGATTCAAAAAATAATATTAAAATTATTTTCAGTATATGAGTAATGGCAATTTTAGAATAAGTAAAAAAAATATATGGGACCAAACATTCCATTCATGTTTCGAACAGAAAAAAAAAAGATTTCGGGCAAGGCCGTATTAAAAGTAAATTATATACACGGAAAAAGTAAATGTCAACATTTAGCAAGATTTCTACTAGTTTTTGATGTTTTGAACAGTAACTTGGAACCTGCCTCGAAATTTGTCACTTATTACAAAGTGAAAAGTGGAAAAATATATCCTTGATCCACTGAAATGTATTATTTCTAAGGAAAAATAATACAGAGTCAAGATACAAATTTTAAAGTTCCAAATGATAAAATTTTCTATTCCGATACATATAATTTCACATAGAAGTATATAATATGTAACAGGGACTATGGTAAATAATAACTCTCAACCTTTAAATTTTAATGTTTCAAACACTAAAAATCTCCTATCTCATTTATAGAATTTCACGTATCAACATTATTTATTATGATATTATCGCAAAAAAATAATCTTGTTTAGGCTCGGTTTCACCAAAGTCAGTTAAATTTATTTTGGGGTTATTTTTAGTTAGTAACTATAGTTACAATTGTATCGACAATAGTCTCCGTATAAAATAACCTTTGGATAAATTCAACTGGCATTGGTGAAACTGGCCCTTAATGAGCCTAATCCTTACATCCTTACTAAGAACTGTTTCAAATTTTGTTTTCATGAATAATGAATGTCTCCAAAAAACTCGAATTATCAAGTCTTAGATTTTCCAAATTTTGTCCCCAGTAATGAAGAAATCTGTGGAATATGGTCCAGTAATGTTGAATATATGATTGGCAGTTTCGTAGGTGTTTATCTGAATACCTATTGTGTAGAAAATTGCGGGACGGATAATCTTTTTACGACAATGTTGGATCCTTAAGTTTCCTACACAATTCATAAGTTACGTGCTGCCCTCTGCGATGAGCTTTGCCCATCTGTTCTCAAAGATAAGCTGCATACTTTCAGATGACAATCATAGGGTTGCCTACCAAAAAACTCAAGGACGTTTAAAGGAGGGGATGTGTAAATAGTGTCGAATAAGTGAGGCCAGGGTAAGTAACAGAGACAGAAATAGATTTTCTGCACCGTATGGTAGCCGCTATTGCGCATGTAAAATAAACTCAGAAATTAATTCAGATTTCATATTATGCAATAAATTAATAACAGAAATTGGTTAGGAAATGATTTAGTAATTTCAGAGATGCTTATACTTTTTTCCATCCATTTTGATTCGCTTTATCTTTTATATGCACCAGAAATTTTAAAAAGTTCTAAGGGTCGTCGAAAATTTTAGAAATTGCAAAATCTATCAACAATTAACAACCTACCTCTAAAAATAAGGCAGTTAAAAAACCAAAATATTTATATCTATTATTTTCATTATATTCAATTCATATATACTTATATTTACATTTGTTTATTCATTTCTAAATAATGTTAATTTATTGAGTTTCTTCCCTTAAACGTCCTTGAAAAAACTAATATAATGCTGGCATTGCCAGTTGTACCGCTATCCCTTAAATTTTAAGTGTGGCTCAAGTGAAAAATATCGTATCAAGTCTCAAAAGTCAAATGTTACATAAACATTATTGTCATTGATCCGATTCCATATTTTTTGTTCAAGTGAAACTCAAAATTTAATCTAGAGCGGTGCAACTGGCGATAAGTGTCAAATGAAATATATGGAGATATACAATAACAAGGGTTTATAAATATACTGCATAATACATGCGTGATCTTATCTTTCTATTATTCATTATTTAAAATAAGATGGTCAAGTGCAAAATGTGGAAGTTCAATCTCACATAACTAATAACGTGAAAGATGTGTACACCTTGAAATTATTATAAATGTAGAATAATAACTAGAAAATATTTCTCTCTCTTAAGATTCATTGTAAGACAGAGAAACATAACCTGGCTGATTCGTATAGTTTGTCCAACTTTAATTTGAAAAAATGACTTTTAAATCTCTCCATAAACACTAATCGCTGCTACTGTGTAGAATTCTTGGTTTCAAGCAAATATATGCTCTTCGCAGATTACAAAAAAATATGTAGGAAAGATGAAAATTATTCAAATACAGACAGGAATTACCCTCATAAACACGACCATAGTTACTCAGTGAAGTATTTTTCTTGTTCTTCTAATCTAAGCTTCGTAACGCATGCACAATACTGAACTATGCAACTGGAAATATGCGGAATGTACAGGTTATCATTAAATTTATTAATGAATATTAGCAGGAATAATGCACATTATTTTCCAATAAAATAAATATGTAATTAATCAACAGGTTTCCATGACCATCCGTGAGGTTCTCCTGTCAGCTCATTAACCCTTCTTACTGTGCTCGTACCTTAATCAAATATGTGATTCTTTTCAATGCTGCAGCGTGTCCAATCTCAGATTTTAATATGTTATACATATTAATAACACTTCTTTTTGACTGAGGCAATATAAATATCTCAATGTCCAAAATTCATACACCTCGTAGTTTTGCTCGCAGATCACAAATTTCTCACAGAGTTCTTGATATAAATCATGCAGCTATCCGCGAATTTCGACACGAGGCAACACTGGTAACAATTGGACGTGATTTAAGTGATAAAATATATGAATTATCAGAACTTTTGAAATTGTATGGATAAAATACAAATGAAACGTCCACCAAATGATTTGAGGAACAAACAACAAACTGTGAGTGAAAAGATTTGAATTCCAAATAACAAATATAACAAATCCTTACTAAGCTATAATTTAACCTTCAAAATCTTAATTAATCGAACTAGAAGCATGAGCATGTGCATGAAGCCAGAACGAAATAACAAAAAAATCTCAGTCAGGGTTGCCAACTCTAGTAGAAACAAAATTCAAAATAGAAAAAAAAAAATAAAATAAAATAGAACTCAATCATGGATGAAAATAGAAACATAGCCGCTATAGAAAAAGGTAGGAAAGAAACAAAAGAAGATATTGAAGAATCAAAACAAGAACTTTTATCAGCAATCATTGTAACAAATAAAAAAGTAGCAGTGCTAGAACAACAAGTCAAAGAAATGGAGAAACGGAATGAACAATTGGAGAAAAAATTGGAAACACAAGAAGCAAAAAATGAGTACTTCACCAAACAACTAAAAGCAAAAAATTTGATTACTCGTGGTATGAAAGAAATATTAGAAGAAACTAAATTATCTATGAAAGAACAAATTCTCAATTTAGTAAATGACAAACTTAAAATAAATTTGAAGATTAAAGAAATTGATTTTATTACCAGAATCGGAGAAAAACAAACCTCAAAATTGAAAGCAAGACCAATTCTAGTTACGTTTACAACACAAACTCGTAGAAATGAAATTTTATATGCGAAAAAAAGAGCACTCATCGGAACAACGATCTATATTAACGAAGATCTATCTAAAACCGAGTTAGAAAATAAAATGAAAATGAACAAGCACCTGCAAGATGCTAAGAAGAAGGGACTGAAAGCTTACATGAAAAACAAAAAACTGTGTATAAACGAGGAGCTATATACCTTACAAGAATTAGAAAACAATGAGCTGGAAGAAATCATTGAAATGTACAGCCCCAATGATAATCCGCAACAGAAAAGACTATCAATTTCGACTCCAAACCTCTGCAGCAACATTCAAAACAGTATCGAAGGAAATAACAAAACAGTAGAACCACACCAAAATGCTGGAACTTCTAGCACAGCATCCGGAAAACTAATAAAGGAAACATTGGACAACTACGTAATGGGAACTAGATCCACCACAGTGAAAAGCACTATAAACGAAAATAAACCTAATTCATAAACCTGGATACTCCAAAAATCAGAAGAATCAAGTAGCAAAAACAGTTAATAGCGTAAATATACTCTTTTGGAACGCAGGAGGCATAAACACAATATTTAATCTAGACATCGAACAAGAAGAAATATTTCTGAGTTTTGATATATTATGTTTGAACGAAACTTGGAAAAGAAATAAAAATAGTCTGGACCTACAATTCCTGAAGGACTACCAAACTTATGAATCATGTGCTATAAAAGAAAAAAGCAGAGGGAGAGCGAGCGGTGGCTTAATGATTCCCATAAAAGATAGATTCAAGGACGTAACCTTAATACAAGAAACAGAGTATTGGATATTCTTCAAAGTGAAAATATCGAAAGTTGGTAAGATTATAATAGCGAATGTTTACATATCACCACTGAAAGATTATACGACCTTCATAAAACTATTTGAAGAATCACTGAACGACATATTAAACAATAACAGAGGAACAATGTTTATAATTGGAGATAATTTCAATGCAAGGATTGGAAATTTGAATCAAGGCGAAGACATTCTATTTAAGAACTGTAGTATGGTACCAACGCGATCATCTCTAGATGGAATCATAAATCTAAGAGGTAGAAAATTAACCGAAACAATGGAAGCATGCGGATTTTTTGCAATTAAGGGACGAACAAAGAACGACAACCCAGCTAACTTCACTTTTGCTAATAAAAATGGAAAAAGTGTTATAGATCTGATCTGGTGTAACCTGGAGAGTTTTGAAAGTATAATAAACTGCCAAGTAGATGATTTCACGATGACACCACACGCTTCTGTAACAATTAACTTTAGAGTAGCAAACGACATTGTAACGGATCTCTCAAAAAATAGCCACCAACGATTCAACTTCTATCTATTGGGAAACTGAAGAAGAAGAAATATTTAAACAAAAAATGCGATCGACCGGTGAGACGAACCGATACTCCGAAGGAATAGAAGAGACCTATAAATACTTCCTGGAATTAGTTATGTCTGTAGCTATAGATGTAGGTCTTGTGAAATTATATAGTCTCCAAAAAACGTATAACAATAAACCGTGGTTTGATAGAGAATTAACGAAACAAAAAAACCAAGCAAGAAAGACATATAGAAAATACAAGAGAGAGAACAAAGAAGAACTCCTACAAGTATATTTAATTGAAAAAGAGATTCATAACAAAATGAAGAAGTTAAAGAAAGAAAAACACTACGAGGAGCAAAAATCTATAATTAGTAATATATCTTGCCCGCAGGAATTCTGGAAACTTTGCAAAACCCTAGCTACCAAGAGCAGGAAAATGAATCCAATAGATATAGATACCTGGGAACAGTATTTTGTGACAAAATTTTCACTTGAAAGGGAAGAACTAGTATGCTATTTTGAACCAAATCGACCATATCTGGATGACAGAATATCAAAAAATGAATTGTGTCAAGCAGTCAAGAATCTAAAAAATAACAAAGCCGCAGGGATAGATCTGATTCCAAACGAAATACTTAAAAATCTGCCAGAAAATTGGAATACTATATTATTAAATATGCTAAACTGTTTCTAAGAAAAATTACCTCAAGCACTCACTGTTTTTGAAATTATTCTAATACATAAAGAGGGAGATAAGAAAGTATGGAAAATTACAGACCCATAGCACTTATATGTACAATTGTAAAACTATTAACTCAAATACTCTCTAACAGATTGCTGACATGGGCAGAGAGCTATGAAATACTACCAGAAGCTCAAGCAGGGCTTAGGCGAGGTAGATCTTGCATTGACCACATCTTCACCCTAAATGCTGTCATTCAAATCCAAATGACAAAGAACAATAATCTTTACGCCATATTTATCGATTTCAAGGGAGCTTTTGATAGTATTATTCATCAACTGATGTGGAATAAACTGTACTCAACAGGAGTAAGTACTAAAATGACAAGAACTTTACAAAATATATATAATCAGGCAAAGCTACGAGTTAAGATACAAGATCAACATACTGCTACTGTAGATATTACTAAAGGGGTATTACAGGGTGACTCACTCAGCCCACTGTTATTTTCCTTATTCATATCGGATATGGAAAACTACTTCATAGAAGAATGCAAACTTGAGGGAATTTTCTACGAAACAAATCAGGACATTCTTCTTCTTTTGTACGCAGATGATTTGCAAAATCACCAATAGATGTTCAAAAGAAACTCAGGGCACTTGAAAATTATTGCCAAGAAAATCTGCTAACGATAAACTCCTCCAAGACCAAAGTCCTACATTTTCAAAATGGAAGATCACCAAAGCAAAAAACCACTTACATGTGCCAAAACAATCAGATTTCAACAACATCAAAATATATGTATCTTGGAATACAATTCGTATCATCCAGTATATTCCTTGAAGCCTCAAAACAAGTAACAAGCAAGTCGGCAATGGCTGTAGGCAATATTAAACAAATAATGGTGAAAACAAAAATGGAATCATGGGCAGCTAGGCAAAAACTCTATGATTCGGTTGTCATACCTTCAATGCTATATGCCTCTGAAATCTGGGGTCTAAGATACATAGACCTTTTAGAAAAAGCGCAAGTGGAATATCTAAAAGGTCTCTTCAACTGGCAAAGAAATACTCCGAACTATATGGTCAGATGGGAAACTGAACAGAAAAACGTGGAAGTCCTGGTATTTACAAAAACAATAGATTGGTAGTATAAATTGTTAATAATGAGGGATAACAGGTATCCAAAAATATACTATACAAAACTGTTGGAAGCAAACAAAACAAACCCTGAACAGTTCAAATACAACTGGGTAGCCCAGTTGAAAAATATGCTCACAAAAATCAGCTGTGAATGGCTATGGGAGCGACAAAGCTGCGTAGCGCTAAAAGAAAATCGTGATCATATGATCGAAAATCATCAAAAAATGCTAGAGCTTAACGATACAAACAGAATTCTTCAATCTAGTTACAGTGATTTTTATAAAGAAATTTTCCAAAATAATAATTACTTATCCTTTCCAGTCAACATAAATGTACTCAAACTGGTAAGCCAAGTAAGATTAGCAAACACCTTAAAACCAAAATTCTATGTTAAAGGAGTAGCTTACGAACTGGGAGCTGAGGATAATTGTACTTTCTGCAACATCCAAGAAAAGGAAGATATCTACCACTTTATTGTTCAATGCCCACTATATTCTTCCCTTCGAAGCCATTACATTTCTTCTCATATTTTGGAGATAAAGAACAATTTCGCTCCAAACATCTTGATCATATCGGACAAGAAAATGATGTATAACCTCTACAATTACCTGATAAATGCCTTGAGAATAAGATCTTCCATTATAAATCAATAAGACATAACATGTGTATTACCCTAGAATATCTATAAAACTTACTGTATTGTTTCAAGTTTAAAATCATCCTATTCTGTGAAAATTTTATCATACTCTATTTTATGTAAAAGTAAACTCCTTTGTACATGTATTTAATACGAATTACAAATAAATTCATTATTATTATTATTATTATTATCATTAATAACAATTTGTTGTCCGTGTTCGTGAAGATCTGAACGAAGAGCAAAGTACTTTCAGAGAGGCATCCAATATTTCACAGTCACTGTCACTGTTTTCTTGTTCTTTGTCTTCACAAACACTTGCATCTAACCACGGAGAACATTTTATCTCCGAACGTAAAATAAAAGCCACAAAATAAGAAAATAAAGCTAGCATGTATACTGCTGCACTAGATAATCTAAATTGAAATAAAACTTAGAGTAGCTTCAATTTAAATACTTAGTTGGGATGGCCAAAATTGTTATTTCTCAGTAACAATATCAATTATTGAAATTCTGCATTATTTTAATCTGATTTAACTTAACAGATTATTTAAGTAATATTATTATTATTATTATCATTTTAAATCCTTTAATACCCTGACGGGTGTCAGGATTGACTATTAATTTTAGTTCATATTATTCACGAAGTCTTTTCACTCTTTTCGATTTTTTGCCATTCTCTTTGCCTCTTGGGTGCTGATGTTGTTCCTTCGTAGTATTTTTTCCACTATATCCTGCCAAGTTTTGGCTGGTCTTTCTCTTCTTTTTTCTTTCACTATTTTGGAGCTCCATACTTGTTTGGTTTGTCGAGTTTCCGGCATTCTTATTAGGTGACTGTACCAAGCAGCTTGTTTTTTTTCAATGGTGGTTTGTATAATTTTAATTTCTAGACTAGCTCTTACATGTTCATTTCTGATTTTGTCCATCTTTGTAACCGCTTCTACTCTTCTTAGGAATCTCATTTCACTCGCTTGTATTTTAGTCTTAAGTCTATTATTCATCTTCCATGACTCACTTCCATATATTAATGTTGGTCTATACATTGTTTTGTAAAGTGTCATCTTAGTTCCCTCAGATATCTGTTTATTGTTCAATATTGCTTTGTTTATTGAGTAATAGCTTTTATTCGCGTTGAGTATTCTTTGGTTTATTTCTTCTTCAATTCCTCCTCTATTATGTATAACAGCTCCAAGGTATGTGAAAGTTTCCACTTGCTCTATCTCTTTCCCGTTCATTGTTACGTTTGCTTCTATAACTTCTTTTGCTATTACCATTACTTTTGTTTTTTCTATGTTCACTTTCATGTTGTGCTTTGTGAGTTCTTCATTCCACACGTTCAGATTGTGTTGCATGTCGTTTTCGTTTTTTGCCAGAATTGCTAGATCATCCGCAAAAGCGCACTCTGCTATTGATATCCTGGCTAGTTACGGTAGCCAACATCTACTCTCTTTATTTTGCTCTTTATGTTCTTTATTATATTGTCCAGGAAAATTATAAATAGTATAGGGCTCAAGGCTCCTCCTTGCCTAAGTCCTTGTGTTGTAATAAATTCTGATGTGGTCTCATTTCCAGTTCTTATATAATTTGAGGTATTACTATATATCCTCTTTATCGCATTTGTAAGTTCCTCACTTATTCCTCTCTTTCTTAATATTTCCCACATTTTTTTTCTAGATACTCTATCGAAGGCTTTTTCTAGGTCGACAAATGTTATGTATAGCTTTTTATTTTGTTTCATTACTATTTCTGTCAATGTTCTGATAGTAAAGATATGATCTTGGGTTGAGTGTCCCTTCCTGAAGCCACTTTGCGCGGGTTCGATGTTTAATTCTATTTTTCTTCTCAATTTGTTTTCCAATATGGATTCATAAATTTTAGCCGCTGTGCATAGGAATGATATTCCTCTATAATTGTTACATTTCTTGCTATCGCCTTTTTTATGTATCGGAAATATCACCGGTTTTTCCCAGTCTGTTGGAATTTTTCCTGTTTTCCATATTTGGTTGAGCATGATTAATAATATTTGCTCTCCATGTTCCCCTATATACTTCAGCTGTTTTCTTGTTCTTTCTCTTCACAAACACTTGCATCTAAACACGGAGAACATTTTATCTCCGAACGTAAAATAAAAACCACAAAATAAGAAAATAAAGCTAGCATGTATACTGCTGCACTAGATAATCTAAATTGAAATAAAACTTAGAGTAGCTTCAATTTAAATACTTAGTTGGGATGGTCAAAATTGTTATTTCCCAGTAACAATATCAATTATTAAAATTCTGCATTATTTTAATCCGATTTAACTTAACGGATTATTCAAGTAATAAACAATGATTAAAATCGATTATTACTCTCGACATCAGTTAACTGGAAATCTCACAGATATGAGGTAGCACTATTTCAAAGTACAGATAGAAAAATGAAAAGTATACGGTACGCGTACGGTAATACTGTCCTGTAATACGTCTTACTGAGTAACTACGGTTGTGTCTATGAGAGTAATCCCTGTCTTAATTTAATAATTTTCAAGCAATTTTCATATCTCCTACATTTTATTGTAATCTGCGAAAAGTATATATTTGCTTGAAACCAAGAATTCTATACAGTAGCAGCGATTATTGTTCATGGAGAAATTTGAAAGTCATTCTTTCAAATGGAAGATGGACGAACAATAATAACAGATTTTTACTTGGAGAAAAACACGCAGAGAATATTTTTGCACCACCGTTTCACAGAATGATCATAATGAGACTTCGATTATTTATATAAGAATTTATTATTCCAGATTTCGAAATTTTTGTTTAGAGAAACTTTATTTTCATTTCGTCATTTTTATGATATCTTATTAGTACACTACTTTCATGGAACGATTTAGTATAATGCTTTTGAATATACATATTTTATTTTTCGTATTGCTTCCGGCTGATAACAAAATGAATTGATTATCTGAACTTCCAGTTTTTGATAAGCCGTTGTACAATTATCTGTGTGAAAAATATCCTTTCCGCAAGTCCAATCAATCTTATATAAACGTTTGTCCTTGTGATTTATTTATCGTTATTTTGCTATCTTTCAAGAATGTAAAGAATAAACCCTTTGGAATCATTAGAATCCCCGATATATGCACCATATGTCCAACTGCTCGTCTAGTAAGTACTCTAGCTGCAATAAGATATACGTAGAGATGTAATCTTGTGCAAATACGAAGATTTGTGAGATTCAAATTGAGGAGTCACATTATAGGAGTGCAAATTTTCAATTTGATGCAGTATGATGAAAGTTCTGAGAGACTTAAAAATTTTTACGGATGATATACTGCGTCTTTTGAATCTACAGCAGTATCAATGAATGTATAAATTCTAGATCTGCCTGGTAACATCGTTTATTCCATTGAAAGAAGCATTCCTTGGATACATAATTGTTCGCTTCCTTCTACAATAAGAACTTGTTTGAAGCAAATTTTCCGTATTTTAGTAATTTTTGTCAGCTAAATTCGTTAATATACGTCATCCGGGGATATATCGGACGTATTTTACGCTTTTTTGCTCGCAGTTTCGTTATCATTTGACATTTTTCCTCGAAAGTGGCTGCAATATATAAAAGATAGATCAGGATAAATTTTTTAATGAAGAAAAATAGAACATTTCCATTTTTTATCTCTTTTTTAAAAAGAATAAACGACATCCGATATAGCCCCTGGTTCGGGGTAATATTAGACGATGAAAACTTTCCATGTAAATCGTGTGATTTGCACGTTTTGAGCAATATATACCTCATACATGTCTTTATCGGACCATTTATAAAAAAAATCCATTTCGAATACCTAACTCAAAGTAAGTATATTGGATTCGCAGTTAGACAAATTTAAATCCCATAAAAACTTACTCTATTTTAAAACATAAATCAAAATTCAATGAATAATCTCTGAAAACAATTCAGTCCTGTCTATATTTGTATAAAATAATAAATAATGTGATGGACGATCCTATTATCATGAGCCATCTTAACTTCCATGTACCGAGATCGCGCGCCAACTTCTTACTCTCTTACCCTACTCCAAGGACAAATTATGAACTTAAGAAATCTCCCGTTAGACAGATCTGTATAAAATTTAATAATCTAAATTTAACTCTAGGAACTGTCGATATATACAATGATCAATTTCTCAAATTTAAGAAAAACATGGTAAATTATTTCTTGCATCTTTAGCCGTTATATATAGGTAATGTTTTTGTTTATCTGACAATTCTTTTGTTGTATACGTTTTGAAACATTTCAATTGTATCTATTTATGTTCATAGTTCCTCTGTAATTTGGTTCTTCAACCTGTAGAGTGAATTATCAATAAATAAATAAATAAATAAATAAGATAGAACAGGTAACAAAAAATAGAAACTTATTCTTGAATATATTCTGAAAAAACTAACTGAAGAAAAAAAAATTATTCATCCAATTCTGGAAAAATATGAACGCCTCTCAATATTGTTGGACGCGATAAAATAAATTTTATTTGTTTCACAGCCCCCCTTTCGTCTTCGGCGTTGGGAAACACGAATGAATCCTGCTTTACTTTATGTGGTCGGAGGCAACTGACATCAATATATTTTCTTAATAAATATGTTTTATTGGGTACATCAGTCCTGCATAGATTAATTTGGAACACAACAGAGCTGATATACCCAATAAAACAAATTTATTAATTAAATGAGCTCTGAAAATATTGTTCCTTCATTAATATATTTTCTCTTTGATTTTTTTACTTGAGCAACAAATGCTTTCGTTGTTTCTTTTTTAGTTTCTCTATTGTAGATAAAATCCACTAAAATAAAACAGCCTTCTTCTATGTTATCACCGGTTGCAGGCACTTTGACATCAGATTTTTTTGGTATCGAAGTTTCTTTATCACTTTTATTTACATCACTTTTTGACTCGTCAGAGGTTATATCATATTTTGCAGAGCTTGGTCTTGAGGTAGAAATGTTCGGAGCAATATTCTCTATCAATTCGTTGAGAGAAACAGATTGTCCGGCAGGAACATCAACTTTAGATTTTCTCTTGGGTCTTCTGATCGTTCCTTCGGGAACAGCAATAATACCGCTCATAACTTTGATAAATGAGTCCAGCATGTCATTTTGGTTGTCTGGATTCTGTTCGTGCCTCCTAATTTTGCGTAGAACCGGCTCAGAGTCACAAGAGATAATTCCAGCTGCACGAAACCCTGACCATACATACGTCGAAATATGATCTTGGGACCTTGCAAGAAGTTTTCTAAGCAAGGGAGGGAACACAGTTTTGGGTAGCACTCCTCTATTGCTCCTTTTCCACTCGGTTAACACATTCCTCCACACTCTTTTCAGTGGCCCGAAGACTGCCACATCCAATGGCTGACATAGATGAGTTGAATTCTTGGGCAAACACACAAAGTGAATATTGTTTTCCATACAGGTTTTTATAACGTTGTAGGAGAGGAGACTTGCCTATCAATATTTTCTTCCCCTGTTTTTTCTTCAAAAAAAGAAGAGCTGTTTTTACAAACCAATCCTCAAAAGTCGTGGAGTCAAACCAACCACTTTTTGTTCGGTTCTATTGCGAATTCACTGGGCCTCCCTGCATCCACTCAGGATGAACGTTTTTGCTTTTATACACGACGTAGGGTGCTAGTACTGTTCCATCTCTGGCTGCAGCAAACATGACTGATGTGGAGAATTTTGACGAATCAATAATTCTATGAACATGTTTATTAGCTCGAAAACTGAACACTTTTTTCTTGCCAAGATCATTTGTTAGGTTGGTTTCGTCTTAATTTACAATATTTTCCGGCGGCACCCCCAGGATAGTTACGCTCAAGTGTTCGAAATATTCGTTTATTACGTCAATGGTCAAATCAGCTTTGACTCGTTTCAAATTTTCACAGTTTCTAACTGATAAATTGTGGTTCCTTCCCATGAAATGTTGAATCCAGTCATCGCCCGGTTCATTGTCTTTAAAGAAAGGAATATTCACTTCTTTCTTATTCAAAAAGTATTGCACAAATTCTTCAATAGTTTGCCTCTCAAAAGGATATCCATAGGATCCTGCAGTATTCATAGCGTCAACCAACCAACGTTCTTCAGTTACGGACAGAACAGTTGGTCGTTCAAGCCTGTCAGAACGCCGCCCCCTATATTTGCCAAACAGCGTGCTCTCTGGAACGGAGAGCCTCTCTGAAGCTTGTTTGAACGAATAGTTTTTTTCTACTAACGCCGTCAAGGCATCTTCCATATTTTGTAGTGGATAATTTCACCTGTAGGCAATCTCAAGCTTGTGTTTGTGTTTTCCCGGCATATTCCGATATAACCCCTATAAAGCAGCTTTCTTTTATTTTTTGAGTTTTTTGGGTATAATATACGACTTTTTCAAAATGTAAGGTTATAAGCTGTCTAATTAGGTTTCGAGCTAGTATTAATATCATTGCTCCTAATATGTACCATGCACAGGACTCGCAATACAAAGGAGACTGTATGGGCTTTGCAATTATAGTGAAAATCTATTTTACACCAATATTTTTTTAATTAACTCACCTTGCCTTCTATCGCATCGACAAATGACATTAAGGAATGGTATATGATTTATCCATATACCTATAAATATACCTATATTTATAAGTATATGGATTTATCAATCTAGGGATATTTTTGGTGCCATCTAGAAATGTCACTCAACAGCTACAGCGCGCCAAATATGAATCTCTGTCCTCTAATCCGATATAACCCAAGTGATCCGATATAACCCCGGAAGACGTAACTCAAAATATTTCCCAACTTATCATCTACCAGAGTAAAATCGTTCCAATCAGGTACTTTTCTAGCACTTAGTAACTGAGCAAAAAATTGTGTATCTCTGCCATCCAAATAAGCTCTCGTATTTGTTCTTAAATAAAGTATTTTATTATTGTTCTACAGTTGCGAGAATTTCAAACACGCCTCAACAATATCTGATCATGTTCTTTTGAAATTACTGACAGAGTTTGGCGAAAATCACCGACAAGAACGAAGGTTACAAGTAACGCCAACCATAATTTTATGCGAGTTTTCTAGATTTTTCAACATTCTATCAGCAGCTTCAATAAGTGATCGATAACTAATTATGCGTTCATCCTAGACCTAGTCAATGAAGTCAACATATTGTAATACCGCACCTAATGGTCTATTTTAATGTATGGAACAAATTGTTTATTGTTGCAAAGAGACCGTTAATAGTATTTTTAGACTGCGCTGTTTTGGCCTCGCTTAGTAAAGCAGATAGCTGCGATCCCAATGGAAGCAATCACTGAAGCAATATTTTTAGAGGACTGTACTTCAGCTGATAATAAATTTATTTAAGAACGATTTCCTCCTTTTTTGTGTTCTCAACACTATCTATTATCATATGCACTTTTGTGGACTACGCTTATGATAGGAAGAGAGTGAATATTTGCTTTTGTTAGCACCAGTGATTGAATAATAAAAAAAAAGAGAAATTGATGTGCAAATAAAAATTGAAATAGTGAATGAGTGTAGCAAATAGAAGAATTCTATTTTAAACATCCAAGTGACATACTTTAGAGAAAACATTAAAGTGAAATAGTGAGCTTGGTTCTGAAACAGCTTCAAAAAACTTGCTGAAGGTGAAACAGTACTAATTGTCTTTATCTAGTCTAAATTTTTCTGGAGTCAAGCTTAAAGAAGTTCAAGGTACTGTTTCATCAAGACAAGATTTCGTGTCTTGATGACCATTTCTTGTCTTGTCTTGATTTTCAAGACAAGAAAATGAAAATTTCTTGTCTTGCCCATTTCTTGACGACGCATTTCTTGTCTTGTTTCAAGAGTTCTTGATATTTCTTGATCTTGACTTTTAGGGGGAGTCCCCTTTCTTCATTGTTTTATCCAATCTGAACACTCAGTTTAGCGTTAATGTCTACCCTTTATCCTCCCTGTTAGTTATGTTATCAATCGATTCTAGTAACTTTTTCCAAGATTGCCACCAATAGAAATAGATGAAAAGTCTGTCATTTTCATGTTTCAATCAGTATTTGCTATTATTATTGTTATATGAAAAATCAACAACTTTCTTAGAGTATTGAGGATTCTACCAATACACTTCTCTTCTACATAAACGATTTAATCACCGGAAACTGACGACTTATGCTTTCGATATGTATCAAATATTTGATTTGTAAATCATAGTTTCCAAAACTTTTTTCTCCCCCGAATAGGTTAAAATCTGTAAATGAGCTTTTTCAACTAGAAAATTTAGAAAAAGACTCTTCATTTTCAAAAATACTTATATTGTAAGCCGCCATATGTCACCATAACAATAACAGCTGTCATTTAGACAATTGCAGCCGTCACTTCGACGATGACAGCTGTCACTTTGGAAATGACAGCTGTCACTTTGGAAATGACAGCTGTCACTTTTACACTGACGCTGTCACTTTGAACTGTCAGTTTGACGATGACAAATATCACTTTGAAAGTTGGTATGATACTCCTGAATTCATGAAACAGTAATGAAACTGGCCATGAAATTTATTGACGGGAAATAACTGTGATGACCACAGCAGATTTCAATATTTCAATAATAGAATAATAAATAAGCAGATTTGAATAGTTAATTATCAAGATATCAAGATTTCTTGACAAGAAGTCTTGATTCTTGATAGTACGTTCTTGTCTTGTCTTGAAAAATAAAAAAACACTTCTTGTCTTGGTCTTGTCTTGATTCCAAGACAAGATCAAGACTATTTCTTGATTCTTGTGAAACACTAGTTCAAGGACTATGGTGGGATGGATAAGAATTTAAATATATCGATATTTCAGAAATGAAATATTTAGAGCGATTTACTGGAATTAATACTCACATACAAAACAAGTTTCTTGAAGATGTGAGATTTAATAGTTATTTTTGATTCTAGATTGCGAAATGTCACTTTTACATTCGAGAATAAAAGTTTTCTTTTCAGGCGTAGCGAGCAAAACAATTATTCGAGAATGCAGAAGAATTTCGCAATCATGTATCAAACAACATTTTTTTGAAAACCATATCTCAAAGTTATTAAAAATGTGAAGAGGAAATTTTGATATTTCGAATCAATCAGTGTCACTTTAAATGTTGTTATGATATCAATAGAGTATATCTAAATATTTCGTGTTCTGTAAATAAAACAATCATTTCTCATGTTTTTAGTTGCCTTGTAAATGTTCACTTTTAGTAACAGTTTTCGGAAAAATAATTTTTAAATAATGACAATATGAAACTACTTAAAGTTCTTTATTTTTGAATACCATAAATATACTATTCTTGTTCATTTCATATTTCTTTATTACAAAAATCTATCATTTGAACAGAAGAAAACTAATTTATAAAAGACTCTCCATATTGCAATGTTCATTGCTTTTGGAGGATTTGTTCATAATTAAATAAAATTATTTATTACACTGATCACTCACTATTTCACTGTTCTACTGTTTATTGTTTACTGTTCTTCGTCAGGTCGTTTGCTTGACCTTATATACAAAATATTCTAAAAAATAATGTCATCTATATCTTTAAAATATAGTCTCCAAGAAATTTATATATCTAGCATCTTTTATATTTTTTCTCAGAGATTATACATTCAATTAGATACCTGATTTGCATTCTTATTTTATACGGTCGCACTAATAATATACGGATTTATTGAAGTAATAATGAAATTTGTTAAATTATCCAATTTTTAAGAAGAACGGCTCTTGACTTTAAATTCTGTATATTTATTTGAAACGTCAAAGTTTCAAATAAATTTACAGAATTTAAAGTCAAAAGTCGTTTTTTATTAAAAACATTCTGAAAAATGTCTGGATTATCATCCAATTTTTAATATGTACACCACTGAAAACTTTGTTAATTTATTATAAGAAAGTTTACTTTAAACATATTGCTACAAGATCCAGCATTTCAAATTTTGTGCTAAAATTTTCGTTCACGCTGAAACTCAGGTGAAGTGTACGTGTTAGTGGCGTAGCGGAAAGGAATGAATTAAGTTTTGAGAAAAAACAATACAGTACAGAAAGCAATATTCAAGAGATGTAGGCTTGAAGCATGGTCACCTGCAAAACAGATTGTTTCCGGGAATACACAAGAAACAGGCATGACGGAAGAGATGAAGGGGATCTTTGACGAGTTGGCGGATATGATGGATGGTATGAAAACACAGTTATGTCACAGTCACGAAGAATTGAAAAGTTAAATTAATAGGCATGCAATTTCAATAGCAGTGTTTGAAGAAAAATATGAACAGAAAGAGGAAAAATAACAGAAAGAAAAGAAAGTGTGAGAAATGAGATATAACTGCTGAAGAGAAGATTGTATCAAAATTAGAAAATAAGACTGAATGATATTGTAGTTGAATGTTCAGATTTAGAAGAGAAAGTAGCCAAAGAAGCGATACTCAAAAATGGAGTAACTAATTAAATCAACAAATCAAATAAATAATATCACCAGGATAAATATGATAATAGCAGAACCGTAAGACTATAATGATAAAGCCAAGAAATCAGAGATAAACTGAGAGAGAAAAAAATTACATTAACAATGTCTGGATCAAAAAAGAAAAATTATGCAGGAAGCAATAAGAAGAGAAGCCAAAGAAGAAAGCAAAAGGTTAGAAGATGTTAAAATGTCATATGGTGAGTTGTTTGTAGGAAAAACTCAATTTGTATGGAACTGGGGAAAAAAAAGTGGTCAAGGAATAAATAGACCCAAACTAGCGAACGCCAAAAAACTAGATGCGAGAAAGATAATTCAGTAGAAGTGAGACTTGGCTCGATACACAAATAATGAATAAGGAGAATATGATAAATAAGATTACAAAAGGTAGACAGAATAAGTAATTAAAACAAATCATATTAGCAACATGGTATTCATAGGGAACTAATACTGTTGGTACTTATGCAAATTTAGAAGATGTATTTAGAAAATAAAATATAGACATACCTGTTTTGCAAAAGACAAAATAAAAAGAAAATAAGATCTTTAAAATAAAAGACTATTGTGGCGAATTATTTCCCGGAACTCCGTCACAGTTGCACATCCCAGAGCCTTCTGCCCCCATCAAATATTTTAAAATCCATCACATCTAGTTCACATCCTGCACACCCTATAGATTTTAAAATCCGTAATTCTGTTTGAACATACATCACCGTTTACCTGAGTATCAGCTGGATTAAATACATTTCAATATTTCATAATATTTGGAGGAATAAGGTTAGGTTTTGAGACATCTGAAAGTAAATTCAACCTATATTGTTAGATCAGTATTCATGTCTTGTGCTTTGTTTACCGTTAAAGAATTCAGAATGTAATCAACCACTGTCCTGTAAATATGTTGTATATTGTATATTTTGTTTGATGCTCTTCGTGACCTTCGACCATAAACAAATAAAGATCTGACATTTGACAGTCAACCAACAGAGAACTGAATCGTAACTACTTTACAGACAGACAAAAAGAATTTAGGATGATTTTAATTTCAAGGAAATGTTTATAAGGATGTATTTAGTAGGAAAAGAATATGAAATTTGTTGTTGTAAAGAAAGTTGTATTTATGGAGTGACTTCTTTTTTTTGGCTGTATCTCCTCTTTACATTACTGACAGCGCTAATAAGAAATTAATTGTAAAACAAGTTAAGTAAGGATTCATTAAAATTTAAGTATAAATAAGGCCTTGTGTCTGACTTAAGTCACTTCTTTGAAAGTCCAGTCTTCTGAGTAGCCGTTCCAAAGTACACTTCTAGTTCCAATTCCGAATGTCATCTTCAGAGTGTTTACCGTCCAAGTGGATTTTTTGTGCTAAGTCCGTTAGCACAACTGTCTGACACAATCTGTGAGTTTGTTTGTTTTTTATAAGTCCGTAAAAGGAACTTAGATTTGTTTGCTTTTGCTGTTTTGAGCTTGAGTATTTTTGCTATTTTTGAACATTGAATATTTTTTGAATAATTTACCGTAGAGTCACCACTGAAGAAGTCTTCATTGATTTCACAATGTTAGATTGTTTTACCGTAGAATCACCGCTGAAGAAGTCCTTGTTGGTTTCGCAGTGTTTGAATAATTGTACGTAGATTCGCTGGTGGCGAAGTCTTTGTTGATTTCACAGTGTTGAATAAACTTAACATAGCGTCGCAGCATAAGATTGTTCTAACGTAGAATCACCGTTGAGGGGATCATCATTGGCTTAACAGCGTTGAACAAGTTAACGTAGAGTCACTACTTGAGAGCCAGTTTGGTTTCACAAGCGTCGAAGATAAGTTAGTCCACCGTTTGGGAAATCGCTTCACGATTTGTTTGTTTTAAAGTTTCTCGTCGTTTGCGACCGCCTGGGTCCGTACTGCGACCACTGGTGTCGAGTGTCATGTACAGCCGTCCCGTCGCCGTCAGCCAAGTTATCTCCGTGCAAGTTCCTGCGAATTATATGTTCCATGTTCACCGACGTCGTATTTATGTGTAAATAAATTTCATTGTGACATCTACCTCCTGATGATTATTTTGACAACCCTAACCCTTTCCTTCTGAGCTATCCAGCCGTCTGCCTTAAAAACTGCGTCACCGACCGCATTGGCGCCTGAGTACACCGTGAGCAGTTTTGACAACGACGCCAAAGTTAACAACCCCGCCATCAGCGAGGCTATCGTTACACTATGTAATCTTTGATAGTGGTAATAATACTAAATATTTTGGAATAGGTCTTATGATTACACAGTCCATAATAGACTTTTCTCCGATTATAGTGAAGAATATGTGTAATAAATATCTGATGACGACACCACATGACTTACTTATACACCTTTTGACTGAATAATTGACAGTTGACACTGACATTAACATAAGGCAAAATCGATTCCAACCAAAATTTGAGGTGATAATTTAGATGTTACAATTCATTACAACGTTTCAGCAGTCTCAAATACCGCATTTTATCATTTACGGCCAGTAGCTCCGAATTTATGCCAGAAATCAAGAAATATTTACAAATAAAGTCCACTTCTGGCTCAGTAGATTGCTATGAGAATTCAGTGTTATCATTTAAATTCAAATGCTCCAATTGCTTTAAATACTAAATTTCATGATTCTACAGCAGATTTTTCTGAATTAATGCGAAAAATTGAAAAACTGTTCTATAATCTGCACTTTCGGTTCAACCAATTGCAATCATAATGCGAGATGTACAACAAGATGTTATAAAAGTACTTCGAAAAGACTGTCATATAAAGTGCACTTTCTGTTTAGCCGATTGGTACAAAAACAGAAAATTAAAATGCTACATCATTTCTAAATACCAAATTTTAACGTTCTACGGCTAGTCATTTTGGATTTATTGGAAAAACTCAAAAATTTTCAAATATGCACAGCTAGAATTTAGACATGCAAGTTACGTACATACGCATATACACACATACGCACATACGTACATACGAACATACCAACATACATATGTACTACGTACCGACACGAAGGTAAATAGTCAAAATGGATTCAGGGATGCTTAAAACGGATATCGCCATCAAAATCTCGAAATGTGTATTTTGCCGGCTTACCAATATTTACTTGTACTTTGTACAACTATGAATAGAGGAAGGTACAGAAAAATAACAGTCAATATTCCTACCCCGACTAATGAAGGAGAAGAGGAAGAAAGAGATGAAGAGCGATAAAAATAATAAATGAAATTCCTAAGTAAAATGTAAAAACAGTAGTAGGATATGAATGCAAAAAATAAGAGCAGGAAATGGAGAACAGATATATAACTGGGAGATATAGTAAACATGAAAGGTCAAACAAAAGTGGAGTGAAAGTGATACAATTTCAAGCTGAAATGGATATGAGATTTGTAAGTACTAGCTTTCAGAGAAAAAATATAAATAAAAGGAACGCGGATGTCGCCGAATGGAGAAATAGCTAATCAAATAGGTCATTCCTTAATAGAGAGGCAATAACATTTAAAAATTAGAAAAGGGAGCAGCAAATGAAACAAAGCATTCCATGGTAAAAGTTGATTTTAAGTGAGAGATGCCATCTACAAAAAAAATTACCAGCAGAAGAATAAGACCTTATAATAGAAAAAACTAAACGCTTCAATTCGTTAGGAAATTTTGTACGTTCACCCATGTTTTTCATGATTTCTTTCGCGTTGAAGTTGTCTATTATTCTGGTTTCCAAAATCTCTGTATATGATTCTTCCATTTTATTTGTTTCATAGAAATTTTGCCTGTCACATATATGTGGCTGATTTGTTGACACGTAAGCTTCGGTATCATTTCTATTTCGATCTCTTCCATCCTTTGATTTTTATTTGATTAATAATTTTCTATATACTTCGTCAATGTTTAATTTTTTATCGCTTATATTCACCTGTAGTATTGCCTCTTCATATTCATCCGGTAATCCAGTCAACACTATTGCTAAGTTTGTTTTATGTATTGTTATTTCGTGCTCAGTGAATTGTTTTTCAGCGTTTTTCTTTTGCAGTAGATATTCTTCCATCGTCTTCTGTCCATTGATCTCATGTACGTATTCTTTTAATATGTATACATATAGCACGAAATCTATCTACTCTCGTATGTTCTTCTTTTATTTTTTTTCCATATATCGTTCGCCGTTTTACTTTCCTTAGTTTTCTGCAAATGATGGTTATCAAAATGTAAAATCATGAGAGCTTTAGAAATACTATCTCTATCATTTACTATCAAGAAATCTTCATTTACTGCTTCCGCTACATCCTTCAACGTTAAGATGCTTATCATCTTCACTATATAATTGTTTTATTCAGTTCTTCATAGTTCTCATTTATGGTTCATATATTGACTCTTTTTTATTATTTTTTTTTTTAAATACAAATAATGTGCAAAAATATATCTGAGCCCATAACCTATTCATATTTTATGTTTTTTATTCATATTATTTATATATTACACCGTATGTAGCTATTATAGATTGATTATCTCTTTAATATTCTCCGTTGACAACTTTTCAACCAACTCAAAACAAACAGCCAACGCTCATTTCTTTTAGGGCTCTCTTGATGATTTATACTTATTTAACATCATAGAAGTGCTTAATACGGCATGTCAATATTTTACGACTGATTGTTTTGAATTTATGCAAAAAAATCGAAAAGACTGCTATAAAAAGTGCGCTTCCGGTTCAGCCGTTTGGTACAAAAATAGATGCTTTACCAATTTTAAATACTGAATTTCAACACCCTTCGGCTAACCTTTTTGAATTTATGCGTAAAATTCAAAACAAGTTTCAAGTAAAGTGCACTTCCGGTACAGACGTTTGCAGCCATAATGCGAGGTGCACAACTAGTCCTTAAGCCAGTCTTAAATACAACATTTCTAAAAGATGTAATAAGCATATCACTATCCCCTAAATTATAGATTTCACTTGAATATGAATTTTTTTTCAAACGTCACAAAAGTGACATGTTGTGTATCTTTATTGCCAAGATAACAGTGTCACTTCATCTGATTAGGCAGATAAAATACTAACTTTTGTCTACTTTATGAGCCTAATCACATAAAGTAAAAAAATCTAATATTTCAGCAAAATGATTCAGTGATATTTATTGAGAATGGAGTTTTGAAATAAGTCATTCGCACTCACTTCAACTGGGAGATTATTAATATCAGCTAATGATAACACGAATGATAGTTTTGATTTCTTTTTAAATTTAATTTTATGTTTGTTTATATCGTAACCATGACACAATTGTATTGGGTATTATGATTAAGCCTGATCTTACAGCTAATTGCATCGCAATCTCACTAAAAATCAACATATTAACTTCATGTGTTACAATTCAGATATTCGTTTGGAAAAAAATAATATATATCATTCGGAGCAAAAATGGCTTTATGTGCTTCGGTTACTTTGTCTGCCTAACTAAGTTCGGCAGTCAAACTGAAAACCTTAGCACATAAAGCCTAATTTTTCCTCCTAATAATATAATCTACTATTATTATATTCTTGTTAACAATGTTTGAGAATCATATCGATATTTACTATACATTCTATATTTATGTAATTCTAGGCAACCAATCTTAAATTTATCTGTATCAAATCGTAAACGTTGCGTTGGTCACTACACAGGAAAGTTTTTATTTCATTATTGCGATTTGAAAATTAATATACAGTGCTAAACGGCATTAATGAAGTAGTAACGAACTATATATGAATTATGGTTTTTTAAATTTCACTATTCTCTTGGTTGAGTTGCGTGAAATTGGTAGATCAAGGGAAATATGTTTTTATTGCCAATTTACATAACTGAATTCGGCAACTTTCAATAGCAGTAAAAAATACCAACGAAGCACTAAGGAATCATGCTGGTTTTTTTCTGAAAGAGCGCTTTTGTAACCTGTTGGCGTGAAGTTAGCAGGCCATGTCAAAACTACAAGAAGAAAAAATTTGATAGTAGCACATACGAAGCATTTAAGTTTGTTAAATCATTTACATTTCTGCTCAATGTTGGTCTGCTTACTTCACGCAGCCGCGCAAGTTATGTCTACTAGATTTTGTTAGACGACTCCATTCTCTTAGTCAGCATTTATACTTTATATAAACCCTGGATTTATTCGTAGCAAGTTAGTTCTCTGTCATCTGTCTGGAAGTAAAAGTAAATCTTTTTAAAAACCTATTTTGAGGCTGCAATTATTTAATTGGCGCAGTCGGTAGGATACATAGAGAAGTGACTGATCGAAAACTTCTGAGCAAGTCCAATTCGTTAATATCACCGCTTCTTTGGTTTTTACCATTAACTACGAAAATCCAAATATACATTACAAGAAGACCCTACAAAGCCGCTTGAAGCAGAGCCCCAGGTCTTCCAACAGAGACGACAGAACATAGCTCTGTACCACAGAGTCCGCAAAGCGAGAACCAGGTCCGTTAACCTCCAGGAAAACAACACCGCCCAGAGCCCGTAAACCGAGAGCCAGCAGCGAGAGTCCAATTCCAATGAAGTTCAGCGCAGTCCTCGTAAGCAGAATTGCATTGTAAGTGCAACGAACAATCCACAATAAAAAAATATACATACATATATGCATATATTTAATTATTATTGCTATTAACAACATTTGATGAACAAAGACACAGAGATTTCTGGAACGGTTAAAACTGTTAAGAAAGAAATCGAGCTCGAGTTTTAAAGACAAAACTAACTCAGTCACAATTATCAACGAAATTTTGAAAACACAACATATTAGAAACCCATATGAATTGTTAGAGGTAACGAAAGAAAAATTTCTCAGTTTCAAATCCAGAATAAGTATTGAAGAAAACGACCCAGGAACGAAATTAGTAACGAATAGATTTGCCGAGAAACTCATTATAAATAACTTAATATTCACAATTAGCGATCCGTACAGAAATAATTTGGCGACAAGAAACCCTCAGGACCTAGCGGAAGTTGAGACGTTGCTACAAAATGATTTTCAATATTTGAAATCAAATGCTAATACAATCACCAACATGAGACCCAATACTAATACTACTACCACAAATAGACATTCCTCCTCTAAAATTTCCCGGAACAAATTCCCCTACTGGCCCAGTAAACACTTATAACAAAGATTGGTTAAATAATCAAAGATTTGCCCCTAAACAACAAATCAAAAACGCACAAAGAATGATACCTACCCCCATGTTCACACAGACAAGACAAACTTTCCAACCCAGACCAGGCCCTAGTAATTATTTCACCCAGCAAAACAGGTAATTTGGAGCACATCAACCAAATTACATTGTTGAAGAAATAAACAATACAGAAAATCCTGATGAAAATCAATATAGCCTGTTCGACAAACTGAATCAATAAAATCTTGACTGTTTTACAGACAAAACTTCTGAAAATAATTTTGGAACTGACAATACTTGTGACAATGATTTTTTTTAGAAATTTCTCCAAATCTTGAACATCAAAATTCCTGGCTACCGTTTTTAAAAATGAAAGATTAGTATATGTTGAGCGATACCGGCTCTACTATCAATTTAATAAGTGAAACTTATGTTTACAACAATAAAAATAAATTCAAAATCTATGAAGAGAATTTTAATTTTAAAACACCTATTGGACAACACAATGGGAACGAGTATGTTATTTTGCAATTTGCAGTTTAATCTATTACTCAGTTTACCGACAATGATAGAAATGCGAGTCAAAATTGATTTTGATACAAATATTATAACGACTTAAAATAAAAGTTTCAAATTACAGTATTTTAATGCTCAGAACACTGTCAATAGTATCGAAGAAATTAAATTCAGAGCCAATCACTTAAATTTAGAAGGAAAAAATGAGCTTTATAAATTGATAAAAGAATATGAGAGTATTATTCCAAGAACAAATGAAGTCTTAACACATACAAATGTTGTTCAACATAAAATAATTACTAAAGACGACACTCCTATTTACACTAGACCGTATCGTTATCCAGAAATTTACAAGAAAGAAATTAATAATCAAATTAAAGATCTATTAGCCAATAAAATTATACAAGAGAGTCATTTACCATGGTCCTCACCTGTGTGGATGGTCCCCAAAAAACTTGATGCTTCCGGAAAAAAATAATTTAGAATGGTCATTGACTATCGGAAACTCAATTCAAAAACTATCGACGATAAATTTCCGATTCCAAACATCTCAGAAATATTAGATAAACTAGGCAAAAACATATATTACACTACACTAGATTTGACTTCAGGTTTCCTCCAAATAAAGATGCATTCAGATTCTATTCCAAAAACAGTTTTTTGTACTGATGAAGGACATTTCGAATTTACCCGTATGCCTTTTGGCTTAAAAAATGCTCCGGCTACATTCCAAGGACTGATGAATTACGTTTTGAGAAAACATATAAATAAAATATGCCTTGTATATTTAGACGACATTATAATATTAGGAACATCCCTCCAAGAACATTGCAAAAACATCAGAAAGATCTTTTCTAAATTAAGAGAATACAATTTAAAAATCCAGCTGGATAAATCAGAATTTATGCGTAAAGAAGTCGCTTTGCTCGGTCACATCGTTTCAAAAGATGATATAAAGCCAAATGCAGCAAAAATAGAAGCAGTTAAAAATTTTCATATTCCCAAAACACAAAAAGAAATTGAACAATTTTCAGGATTTTTAGGTTATTATAGAAAATTTATTCCCAATTTCGCGAAGTTAACAAAACCAATGACTATTTATTTAAAGAAAGGACAGACCGTTAATATAGACAATAAAGAATACAGACAGAGTTTTAACAATAGTAAAAATTTATGAATCAATACCCGGATTCTGCTATACCCTGACTTCGAAAAACAATTCATAGTTACAACTGACGCAAATAATTTTGCTATAGGCGCAGTTTTGAGTCAAAATATTAATGGAAAAGATATGCCTATAGCTTACGCGTCAAGGACATTGAACGATCACGAAATTAATTATAGTACTACAGAAAAGGAATTATTCGGAATAGTTTGGAGTGTAAAATATTTTAGACCGTACCTATATGGAACAAAATTTATAATACGAACAGACTACCGACCTTTAACATGGTTAATGAGTTTGAAAGATCTAAATTCAAAATTAATGCGTTGGCGAATGAAATTGGTCGAATATAACTATGAAATAGAATATAAAAAAGGAGTTTTGAATTCATACGCTGATGCACTCTCAAAAATCAGGCCCCAATTTCAAATCATTAAAACTGTAGAGAATATTTTTGAGAAACCACATAATTTAGTTCATTGTATTTCGTAAGATATTAAATTTGGTGCAGGATTTGCAAAACAAATAGACGAAAAATTGAACAGTAAGAATTAATCAATAAACAAGAATAGTAGAGACGAGATTTCAGCGACTCAACCTATTTTTGAAAATAAATATAAACTATTTCATTTAGTAACAAAAGAAAATCATTTTGATAAACCAATATTGGAGTAGATAGAACAATGTTTAATAACGATGAAAGATTATTTAATTCAAAATGAGATTTACGAAATACATATGCCAGAAATATGTTCTGGCTGTGATAAAGTACCCTTCAGTATAATAGAAAAATTAATGCAAAAAATATTTATAAAAACTCATCTAAAAGTTGTAACTCACAAAATAAATCAAGAAACAGTGAATATGAATGACGATATCGAAAGTTTGATTGCTAATATCGACGAAGAAGATATAAATTCGGCACACTCGGCAGACGAAAACGAAATTAACGGGATTACATATACAGACACTTGCATAAACGTTGGCAAAAACCAATTTATCATTGAAAAACATGAAACACAAACAGATTGTGTTCTAAAAAGGTTATTTGACAATAAAAAACAGAGAATAATTATCAAACTGAAAGACGTTGACATAAAAAATGAAATATTTAAATTTATAAAGGATTTTTGTGTACCCCGAGTAAATTATTATTGTTTAATTGATAAGGAATTGATAGCTACTATGAACGAAGTATTGCAGGAGCTGTTTAGTAAAGATACATATAAATTTACCCAATGTACGGAAGTATCACAGGATATAAACACTCGAAGACCAACTAGATATCATACAAAACTATCATTTAGGAAAAATCAATCATAGAGGTATTTTAGAGACTTACTAAAAATTGGAGCGTAGATATTATTGGCCAAAAATGTTTGTAGATATCCAGAAATATATAAATAACTATGATATTTGTCAACAAAACAAATATGAAAGAGTTCCCTATCAAATCCCTGACAACCTTACATCAACTCCTAAATACCCTTTTGACATACTACAAATTGACACATTAACATTAGAAAATAAAAAGTATTTGACTCTTGTAGATTCTTTTTCTAAATTTGCACAGATAACATATGTTAAAACACTTGCCGCTACAGAAATTACAGACGCACTTTTGAATTACTTTTCCCAATATCAGATCCCGAGCAAAATAATTTTTGACAGTGGTACTGAATTCAATAATAATTTTATAAAAGATCTTTTAAAATTTGATGGTATTAAAATTCTTATGACTTGTGTTGATAATCAAAAATCTAATGGAATAATAGAAAGATTCCATTCGACAATAATTGAACATTTGAGAATACTAAATCAACGACCAGAATTCAAACAACAGAACATTTCCAAAAAAAATCAACTAGCTTTAATAGCTTATAGCAACTCTATAAATTCAATTACTAAATTTACTCCCATTGAAATTCTTTATGGTCTTGAGAAGAATAATAATATTTTAAAGTTTAAAAATTGTAATGAATATTATTTACAAGAATTGAAGAATAGTCTCATTTTGTTGAGAGATAATGTTTTTAAGAATATTCAAATGGAGAAAAATAAAGGATTTTTGAAGCAAAAACCTTTCAAGCAGAATTTGGTCGATTTGAAATTTGATACAGCTTTGATTAAAGAAGGCAAAAGAAGAATTCAAATAATTGAAAAACCATTGCTCAAAATCCATAAGATTGAAGACTATAATCCTAAATTGAAGACAATAAAAAATAATCCAAATAAGAGACATAAACTCGATAAAATCAAAATAAAACGACTCTATGTTGTAGATGCTTCTGCAAAGAAGAAGAACTGATCAAACTGATGGACAACCCTGGCATAAACATACTAGACTTAGAACAAGTTAACATTTATAAGAATTCTCATTATTCGTACTTTAATTATAGAATTAATAATTTAGAGATAGAATATCATAAGTTGATTGATCATAGAAATAAAGTATTAATAAAATTGAATAACAAAGAGAATATAGATTTCAATTATAAAAATTAAACACAAACTTATTTAAATATTTTAAATTTTAATATACATAGATTGGAGAACGGGATTAATAATCTATTCAGAAATAAAGGTAAAAAACGCGGTTTAATAAATAGCTTAGGAACAATTATTAAAAGTATAACCGGAAACTTAGATTCACAAGAATCTGAGAGATATGATAAATTATTTGAAACTATAAAACGGAATCAAAATGTACTTCAAAAACAAAATTTATTATTATTAATAAAGAAATGATTTCAAAATTTAATAAACAATTACAAAATATACAACATAACGAGTTAATATTAAAGTCAAGAATCATCGGAATAAGTAACGTATTAGGAGAGATCATGAATTGGCAAATCGCATTAAAAATTAAAGACGTAATTAATCAATTAATATTATTGAGTATTATTTTAAATGACATATTGGATCCAGTAGTGCAGGCTCCCATGACAAAAAAGCTACCCCATCGAACATCTCAAAATTATAAATTGAGAATGGCTAAAAAACATGTAAGAAACATGTTACGCCCGCCAGAATAGTAAAAATTTGTTGACTATTATTTTTTATGAATTTTGGAAATCGGCTAAAAACAAATGTTTTTTTTTCAAAACACCTGTTTGAAATTCATACAATTTGTAGTAAATAATGAACTATTTTTGAAAAAAAATGTCTGACTGACAATTTTTATCAAATTAACTTCTGACAGACATCTTGTTATGGATAAATTTTTTTACAAAAATGCACTTCATAACACCTCATTGGTTTTTTTTTCAAAATAAAGTTTAAGATCCCTTCTATCTATGACAACTTGTCTGTCTGACAATTTTTGTTAATTAATTTGTCAGACTCAATTTTGAATGTGCAGCATCAATACATCAAGATCAATTATTGGCATCTCAAAACACCTTGTTAAAAAAACGAAACAACTGAAGTTTGGGATGTCCTCTGCATATAAAAAATTGCCTGTCATTGAAAAAATGTTTTTTTCTGCTACTATGTGAATAAGTGAGCTTTGTAGCCCAAGCAACTCGAACGATAACGAAAGCAAACCTTCGTGTTACCTCGTTGCTATGCGTTGCTAGCTACGAAAGTAATACTTTCGGGGCCAGGACAAAAAAGTAAAAGTTTGAAAAAAGGCAAATCTATTGGGAATTTCATTATTTATTCAAATAAATAAGTAGTTTATAACAATAATATGATTTTATCCAATCTATTTAATTTAATTTTATCTATTTAATGGTTTTAAGTAATTATGCAATTTTAACAATTGGAGAAATTCATGATAGGAACATTATTTGAATTATTAACTTCTTCACTTTGTATTGGGAGATTTTTATCATTTTGAATTACGTCAAAACTCATATTTGTCATTGTTTCTATATTTAAGGAAATATTAATGTGAATTTCATGTAACACCTTTTTAGAAATTTCAATTTCATTACTTTACGAAGAACACTTCCATCTGCTCTTTAAATCCAAAATATCGGCACCCGAAGTATTACATTTCCGTCAATTCGAGTAACATTTTTATTAGCAAGCCATTTAGAAAACATGCTGTATGTTTAATTGTACCTTTCTTTGGATTTATCCGCAAGAAGTGAGGCATTGTTAGCTGCCTTTTGAATATCATTTTCATTTTCTGTTAACATTTTAAATCGCTCAAATGCAATGTTCCACTAAATTATTGAAATTCAAAATCTGTGACAGGCGCTGATGACAGATAACATTGTAAATAAACCATTGCTATGGATAATTTTAGACAGGTAAAACAGCATCCATAACATTATTTCAAATATAATAATCATTATTAAATATAAATATCTATATAGAACAGTAGCAGAAAAAATTTAATACATTACACTATGCGAAAGCTCTTTCAGGTGTTCGGAGGTTTTGCCCGTCCTCGGCTTCACCTCGGCCATTCAAATACCACCTCACACAAAAAAGTATACTTTCGCATCTTGTAATGTAAATAACTATTTACCATGTCAGATTCAATTTTTAAGCGCAATAACAGCAAAAACATAAACTTTTTCAAGGGCCTTGTCAGATTGGTCTGTCAGCGAAAAGATGTTATCTGCTATGTCAGACTTGATATTTTAAGTGCAGCGACCACATTTTTCAATAAATAAATGAGTTATAATCGTTGCTAATTGAAAATTGTTGATTCTGCAATTCTAAAACAATAATGTAGGTCCCTTTCGTATACTCGAATACGTTTTTCAACAAAATATGGGTTTTTACTATGTCAGACTTCATTTTTAAGCATCGAACCTGTTTCATAAAAATAAGCTTTCACAATGGCCGCGTCAAAACATCATTTTAATATTTTTCTGATTCCATTTACATTACAATACATATATAATTATAAGAACATGTTACACTTAATTTTAATAATGGTATATGTACGTGGTGTCTCTGCCGACTCGAAGGATTTCCTGGAATTAGAATTTTGGTCCGTGCTTCAAAATATTTGCCTACCCCTGCTGATACTGGTACTAATCGTAAACTGAATGATAGACTACTAATAGAGGAGGGAGTTGCCATAGAGTCAATGTGTCGTCCACTCTGTAGACTCTACGGCGTGGACCCTGGTCAATATTAGAGGTATTAATTAACAAAAATTGTCAGGCAGACAAGGTTTAATAGATAGAAACAATCTTAAACTATATGTAAAAAAAAAATCGAGGAGGTGTTATTAAGTGCACTTTCATAAAAAAATTGGTTTTAACAAACGGTCTGTCCAAAATTAACTAACGAAAATTGTCAGTCAGACAAGATAGAAGAGATCTTGAACTTTATTTTGAAAAAAAAAACCAATGAGGTGTTGTGAAGTGCATTTTTGTAAAAATTTTTATTCATAACAAGAGGTCTGTCAGAAGTTAATTGACAAAAATTGTCAGTCAGACTATTATTTTCAAAAATAGTTCATTACTTACTACAAATTGTATGAATTTCAAACAGGTCTTTTGAAAGAAAAAAACATTTTTTTTAGCTGATTTCAAAAATTCATAAAAAATAATAGTTAACAAATTTTTACTAGTCTGGCGGGCGTAACATGTTCCTTACATGTTTTTCAGCCATTCTCAATTTATAATTTTGAGATGTTCGATGGGGTAGCTTTTTTGTCATGGGAGCCTGCACTACAGGAACGAGTTAAATAATATAATTAAAGAAACTAATCAAACATTAAAATTTTGGGAATTGTCAGAACAAATCACAAGCTATTGTAGAATAAGAGAAGACCAGATTGAATATTTGTTAGAAATACCAAGTTATGATAGTAATAAAAATTATAAATTGATAAAATAGATCATTATAATTTAGGAAATAGATTAGTTAAAGCAAAGGAAATAATATTTGAAAATATTAATTTTGCTATTGATAGAGATCAGTTCAGTAACAAAACTTTGAAGCTAAAACAATTAAAGAAGAAAATATAATCTTAAAAGAAATTCCGAAACTTCAAGGAATGTCAGTAAACGAAAATTATCACGGTCATATTAATTCCTTTGTGATTATCATTTTTATTGTTGTAATCGTGATATTTCATATTAGTTATAGAATTAGGAAAAGGAATGAACTCAAGAAATCTCTTGAAAAAAATATTGAACCTATAAATTTAAACGAGGGTAGAAGTCCTTTTTGAAAAAGAATGGAGTCATCTTTTGAAGAATGGAGGAGTTATATATATACTAGATTTTGTTAGACGACTTCATTCTCTGAGTCAGCAATTATACTTTACATAAACCTGTATTCATTTGTAGCAAATTAGTTCTCTGTCATCTGTCTTGAAGTAAAAATAAATCTTTTTAAAAACCTATTTTGAGGTTGCAATTATTTAATTCGCACGAGTCATATTCCTTTGTTCGCTCACCGTTCATTTGATTGACTTAAAATTAGGTACATTTGTTGATGGTACTAGTTTAGAAATTTCCGATATAGTATTATCAATGTTCAATGAGTAGTGCACGAATCGTATTTTTTTGTTTGCGTATTGTCTTAGATCATAAATAATATCTAGATGGAAGGAGTCGTATATCAGACAATATATATTTGCGAACGGTTATGCCAGAAAGAGAGGAAAATATAGGTTACGCTAGAGGAAATAGAATATAATGAAAGAAAAATGAAGTGAAACGAACTGCGCATGTCTATTGAATTTCATCTGCTATTTATAAAAGTAATGTTTAGAAGATGTACTTTGCAACTAGAAAACGGCGAGTGAATATAAATATTTCTTACAGGAATAAGAACTCATTACATCATGTGTTTGTCATTTTGCGAACTTGAAAAACCGAAACTTTTTTATTGTCACGCTTGCGCAGTTCATTTCTCCAGCTTTCTTACAATATATCCTCCATCTCTTTCCGTCGTAACCGTTTGCAGTTTCTTCCATCTAGATATTATTTATGATTCAAGCGTATTGCTCATTCAAATGAGTTGAAACTTTGTAGTTATTGTTGGTACTTCCATGAAGGTAGTATCAAATAGTTGTTTGTTCGCGCATCATTTATTCGACTGAGCTGAAACTTTCAACAGTTGTTGGTGCTTGCGTGAAGGTTTCTGATATAGTACTATTAAAGCTCGAAACGCGCTGGAGTGTAAATATTTCTCCTAATTATTATCTCAATAAGAGATATAGATAATTCATATCAAATTTATTTGTCTTCAAGTAGATTTGGATTCGTTTATCTAAATACTTATTGTTTAATAGCCAATGCACAGATCAAACCCCTCTGAAACTCTAACACTGCATCCCCTATTGGCATGGAGAACCATTAATAAAGATTTTGAAATTCCATCCCTAAGAGGTACACTTCAATACGTTTGTGCTACGACTATTATTATATTATTATAAGAAAATCAATTGGATCGGTTAACCCGAGGATAAAACGACAAAAAATATTTACGCCGCAGGACAACCGGTTGTGCCAATGCTGCAATCATTTTTATCACTTTTTTTCATTGATTCAAACAAAATTATGTCGAGTAGAGCTCACGATTTTTCGAGTGCTCTTGTCAATTATTACATTATCAATGGAAAGTCAGTTGCATTAATTAATCCTGAAATGAGATAATACAACATATTAAAAGCACTGGGCCAATTTTATAAACTACATCTATATGCAGGCGAAGCCGGTGTGATAGCTACCTGTGAATGAAGAAGATGATCAAAAGCTGTGAATTTTATATTAGATATTTTAATATATAGAGGAGTGAATTATCGGGGCTTGAAACACAAAATCTAATTACACTAATAACACACTGACTTCCCGAATCCAAATTACTTTTCTCCAATGTGATGATATATATATATATATATATATATATATATATATATATATATATATATATATATATATATATATATATATATATATATATATATATATATATATATATATATATATATATATATATATATATATATATATATATATATATATATATATATATATATATATATATATATATATATATATATATATATATATATATATATATATATATATATATATATATATATATATATATATATATATATATATATATATATATATATATATATATATATATATATATATATATATATATATATATATATATATATATATATATATATATATATATATATATATATATATATATATATATATATATATATATATATATATATATATATATATATATATATATATATATATATATATATATATATATATATATATATATATATATATATATATATATATATATATATATATATATATATATATATATATATATATATATATATATATATATATATATATATATATATATATATATATATATATATATATATATATATATATATATATATATATATATATATATATATATATATATATATATATATATATATATATATATATATATATATATATATATATATATATATATATATATATATATATATATATATATATATATATATATATATATATATATATATATATATATATATATATATATATATACCACTATCTTTAATTCTTTTTTTTCAATGACTCTTTGTTCGCACACCTAGTTTCAAGTGTCTACTTGATATAATTATATTATTACATATCAAAGTATAATAATAGCATTATATACAATAATTTCGTAGAATGGTATTATGGTGAGCACTAGTTTCCAAGTAACGTTTTATCATACACAATTATTGTTTTCTATGATTTATTGTATAAAATTTGTTTTCAGGTAGCCATTCGTGAGCTTGTAATGATTGCATATTAAAAAATGATTGTATAGAATTATGAGTTAGCCATTTCACTGACGACAACTTTTAATTTTCCTGAGAAATATCTAATTGTGAAATTTATTTTGGGTATATTTATGTTGGTCTCGAGTCTCTTGGTAAAACTATTGATTCCATGTAATTTTTCTTGAAATAATGCATTCAGTCGAATTATATTCAAATAAATCATATACTTATCACAAATACTCTTAGTCCAATTAATATTGATAAGACAAATTGGAAATTTTGATAATGATATATCTTTTGAACAAAGTGCACCAAAAAGAGATAACTGGAGATCAGATGTCATATGTCTTTCAGCTTGGCATCTTCACAAGTTTAGAAGAAACAAGAATAATCCAACAAGAATTGCTTAGTAACGTGAAAAACATGTGTGCTGACCATGAAAAGTGAAAATTTTGGTGATGGTATTCCGATAAGAGAGGTACGAAAATCTGTCTTTTTTTCTGTTTAGATTAGATTATTGTTATCGCGTTTCTAGTATGAGATAGTTTAGAAAGTAAATATTTCTATCATAATTAGATCATTTCACATGACATTTTTCTCAATTAAAAAAAACCATGTTATTTTTGTATATTGATAACATAACTTTTTCAGATACATGCCGAATAAAAATATCTTTTTTTGAATATTCCTGTGATTGCTAATATTTCCATAGTGTTTCAAAATTTTATGATGTTTGATTGGCTTTACACATTACTTTCTTTTATATTGGCTATAATTCTCAGCCCAACCTTCATATCTCTTTATTTTGGTAAGTTTGTGTGACTTTTAGCCAATTTAGAGCTATTATATTCTGTTGAAAATAATAATATTCTCCCTAGTTGTTCGAATCTGCCACAATGTCTGGTTACAATTGCTGTCCACTATTCATCCAGATTTGGAATTTATTCGAGAGACCACAGTTCGAACCTTGGTGGATACAAAACGTAATCAAGGAATATTTACAGTGCTTTTAAGAGTTGAGGGCTCACCTCAAATTGACTTAATACGAAAACATCTCCAAGACGTGGTCAGTAGAGTCGACAAACTAGGTAAGACAATTTATTTTTAATCTGTTAGTATTTAGTATTTATATAGTCCGTGAATATAAAAAATACAAAATAGTATTCTCAGTTTTTCTGGTAGTGAAAATGTTATTGTATGGAAATGATTTTCTGTAGAATTCAATTTTTTATATCTCAGCAACCTTGGAATTAAGTCCGGATCAAACTGTCGACGTTCTACTCCACCTCCGATTTCGATGAAACTTAATGAAAATATTTGTTTTAGCATTACAAATATGAGAAAAATAATAACTATTAGCGGTCAGATTCGATTGACTTTGCAAATTGTATTCATTAATTGTGCATGTGTATATCTGTGCGATACTAGCGACTCCTACTATAATGAAATTCTATTAGTGGCACTGAAACTGTGTTTTTTGTTTTCAACTGGCTGTGCTAAGTAATGGGCGGACTTCGTCCGCTCTGACCAAGTTCGACGTAGAATCTTGAATCCGAAACAATTGCGAAGGATGCACTGAAAACTTCATGGACTCAAGATTCAATGTCAGCTTTCTCAAAGCGGACGAAGCACCGCCGGTTGAAAATAAAGACCACTATTTTAGTACCACTGACAAAAATTCATTTCACTTGTAAGTCGCTAGTATCGCCATCTTACACACACACAATGCACATTTTCTCAATGATATAAATGATTCAATGAAGTTTTCGAGGAAAACCGAATCTGACCATCAATAATTAGAATTTTTCTGATATTTGTAATGCTAAAATAAATCTTTTTACCAAGTTTCATTGGAATCGGGGATGAAGTAGAACATCGACAATTTGATTTAAGAAGGTAACTCAAAGACTGGCCATATCTTTAATAACATAAGTACTAAAAAATTTGTTAAAACAATTTATAATGGATATAGACAATACAAAAAATACTTTTTTGATTTATTAGTGAATCCGACATTTTCTTTGAAACGGAACTCAACAAAAATTAAAGAGAATGTTGTATTTAGTCGCTCAGTTGATTTTTGTGAAAATAGTTAAAACAGCTGGCAACACAGTTTTCTTTGTGATTTGTTTTAAGCATGGTGTAACATAACCTAGTTATTTTATGAAAGCTCTAATATATTAGTGATAAATGGAGAAACTTAGTGTGCGTACCACATACTATTGTACTAGTTTAATATACAAATTTTACTTGTAAATCTATATTTTTGACATTAAAAAAATTGAATTACATATTTTCCCGCGATAGAAGAAATGACCTCAAGAACAATATTAAGGTCATGAATGATGTTTGACAAACGACGTTGTCGTTTCTTCAATGGTCATGCTTGTGAAATTGTAACTTGGATGTTTTCATAGTATTTTCCTTATATATAATTTAAAAATGCGTCCGTAAAGTGTGATTTTCTTTCGTGAAAATTAAACATTAATTATTAGTGGACAAGAAGGAACTTGATTTTCTGCAGTATCTAATCGTTAAGTTTTTTAATAATATTCCAATGAAATAATCTTGCTGCAATCTACCATAAGGCACTGTGTTTCCTTGACGTTATTAAAATTATTATTATTTATTTAATGTCCGACTAGATTATTGCTATCATAATAACACTCATTTTCGAGTAATTACGTAACAAATAATACCCGAGGGCATTACGTTTTTCAAAATAATGCCCTAGTTACAGTAAGTAACTAGAGTAATCTCTCTGACAGAAATCACAATGACAGGACATACGTTGCTGAAAATTTTGATTGAAATACAACAAAATTCAGTCATTAAACATTGAAGGCACCACGGGAGTTGAACAGACAATAATGCTTTCGGTCAACGTACACACCTCGGACCGGAGACCCTCGGAAAGTACACTGTTGACCTCAAGCATTATTGTCCTTTAAGCACCCTTGATACCTTAATTACTATAAATGACCCATAAGATGTTCTCAAAATTTTTCTGAGGTGAAAATATGTATCTGATCTATAACATGGTATAAAATTTAAAATTTAATCTTATACCAAGAATGTTCGAGTTACCCCCTCAAGTTAGGCCTTAAAATATAGTATGTCTCAATCTCAAATTGAGCAGTATTGGATAGATAGCATTAGTACAATTCTGACCGAGGTCCACGTGTGAAATCTCGCCCAACTTGAAACAGTGTTTTCAACCGGCGGTGTCTCGCACCATAACAAACGGGCAAGCAAAGAATTACTTTAATCTTATTATCTGACGGGAGCGAACTAGCATACGATCACTGGACAGACTTAACATACGATTAAAAGTAGTGTGTATGGCTCTTGTCGGGCCAATCGTATCTCAATACGATGTCTGAGAATACAACCGTTAAATCTGATTGAATGATGATGAAGTCGACCTTATTTGTTAATGAAGATGAGAATTTGAAGATGTGAAGATAAAAGAGCTAGACGGAGACAAAGAAGGAGAAAAAATCTGCGATGGCAAAGAATAATGAACCAAATTATAACATAACTTGTAGCCCATGGATTAGGTTCACAGGGATTATTATGTTAAAAAAATATGCGCCCTGCATTCTACCTCAAATGTGGTGCGAAATCTGATAACGAAATGCTCGAATATTCTTAGCAGTACATCTCAGAAAATATTGGTTCTACGTATATCATGTAACAGATCTTTTTCATGCAGATCTATTTCACAAACAAATTCCATGATTAATGAAACTGATCATTTAAAAGAGATTTGGGAAGAACTGATTCTCGTGGCATTCAATCTATTTTAATCACTGTAGCCGTTCAGTTTGCTTTAAAGACTACTTTTGAGAAATTATGTGTGATGCCAAAATAAATAGAATCCTGCTAGAAAAATCCGATTGAATTTTTTTAGAGGTTCATGTAAAAAGTTGCTGGTCTAAGTCCTGGCTGCATTAACGTGCATTAACTAAAGAGTTCTTCAAAAATGAACAATATCAAATCGAATATATTTGTAAAATCCATTGCTTATTATTGCTGTCAAAAATTCGATTTGATATTGTTGATTCTAAAAGAACTGTCTATCTAATGAACGTTCGTGCAACCGAGTATGAATGTATTGAATACTCATTCTATTTCAATTCAATAGAAAATGATATTTCTCTTGATAGTCCGTGTGCCAGACCCCTCAAATAAGGAAATTGGTTTAAATTGAAGAGACCAGATAAAATTTATACTGTTTGTTATCATGACCATATAGAGCATGAAAAACCATGATGGCCATCTCAGAACGATAGCTTTTAAAAATGGCCGTCGTCTGCAATCCTTCAAACCATCATATCTTGCAAACGGTCAATCAAATTCAAGTTTTTTATGGTTCACATTTCTGTTTGAGTTGATAGAAGTCAAATTATCAATATTTCATCGAGAAAAAGTAGAAAAGTTTGAATAACATTTTTCATCATTCTTGTTTTAGAAGTTGACAAGAAAACGGTGCAAGATAGGAACATCTACTTCAAAATAAAAGCTGTAGTGCATTTCATAATCTATAAGAAAAGCTAAACATACAAATCGGCTCATTTGAAGCCAAGATATATCAAAATTTGTGCAGCCGGAAACATTCACGATATGAAAAAATGTAAATTGCTGGTGAATATTGAACTGAGGCATTCTTAATGTAAATTCTATAATTTTAAGCATAGTATTAATGTATGTAGAAGATCAATCGATAACAAACTTGTTAACACAATTAATGTATTCTGAGTAGGAACATTTTATCACAATGAGGATAGTTGAAACTATTAGCCAATAAGTATTTATTCTGATGGTATTCATTCATTCATTATACAGGAATAATGAAGAACCAAACTGTTAATTAATATCATATTCATTTTCTTTTTTCATGACACTGTTGATTTCAAGAAAATTATCAATAGACATTTCTTTAATTTTACTGGTTCTTAGTAGAGTAAAATGAAAAATAATAGTGTCAAAAATGCGGAAATTTTTCTTCTACAATAAACTATTCCACTTTTTTGATGTAAAATAATTAGGGAAGCCAATAATTGAACATTTGAAAAATAACATTTAGAACGCTATTGTGCATCCCGAGTCACCATCCTGTATAATTTCATGGTCATGTTCACCTTTATCGCTGCCAACTTCATGGTCTAGCTTTATTATTTCTGAGAAATTGTTGTTAGTTATATACCTACAAAAAATATACCTATTGATTACGCACCTCAACTATTCTCATTGTGAAATAGTATATTATGCTACAAGGACCGAACGACTGTCATTTTTGTCCAGAATGAATTTGGCTGCTTTCGGTGAAGACGAGGGCAGAGCCCGAGGCAGAGGAGAGGGCGAAGTACGAGGAGAAGGCGAGGGCGAAGCATGAGGTGAAGACGAGGGCAAATGCCAAGGCGTAGCTTCGTGCAGTCAAATTTGTCAGTGACAATAATGACAGTCGTTCAGTGTCCGTGTTGCATACGATACTCTTTGTAATAAGTGCACCGAAGTACCCCCATTACCAAGCTTTTTAAATAAATTTGGATGTATTAAAACTATCTCATCGATTTGACAAACAGATTTTTGCAAATGCAATCACATTACAGTAAACTAATACAATGAAACATAACTTATATAATTTATTTTATTGATCGATATTTTTCACATTTTCTATGCTATCCTGTTCACAATAAATGCGCACACTATAACGAGCACACTCTATAATACAAATTTCTTCCAAATATCAATTGGACATATATCAATGAAATAAGAAAATCCAACGGCATCCATGATCTACAATTTTCATTTTTACCCAGCGGACCAAAATATCCATTAATTCTCTGTCAACTGGGAATTGATGAAAATTGTTACCATGGTTTGGGATTGAGAACTTTCGAAGCAGAAGTCAGCTCAGTAATAGGGTACTTTCGGTGCACGTGTTACAAAAATATATTTTCCTACTTAAAATACATCTAGTGCGTTCCCAAGTTTGTTGTTCAATTTTCTACATGCATCAATAATATTCCGTTCCGTTATTTTTTCTTGTAGATTATGAAATACACCTCTGCTTTTATCTCAAGATGGATGCTCCTACCTTGCACCATTTACTTGAAAAGTACTGAAACAAGAATGTTGAAAAATGTTATTTCAACATTTTTTACTTTTTCTTGGTGAAATATTGATTATTTGATTTTCATCAACAATAATAGAAATGTGGACAGTACAACTGCCAACAATTAAAAAAAAATAAATTTGATCAATAGTTTGCGAGAAACGATGGTTTGAAAGGTCGCAATCGGCAGCCATTTTGAATGGCCGTTATTTTCAAAAGCTACCGTTCTAAGATGGCCATCATAGTTTTTTTTTATATCACCAAGTGGTCTGGCACACGGACTATAAGTATTATTTTTGCTTGGACAAGTTATTGGTAAATAAACATGAGCGATACTCTATCTAGTGGCAGAATTTCAAACTGAAGATATTAGGATAGATTTGGCGCGCTAATATTAGACATGAATTTATAATCAAATCAACAAATCATGTTGCATGTTCGGTTATTTAATTCGTATGTACAGAAAACATATATAACATAATAAATCTGAATGATTTCATCAGAAATTCATCAAAAAATATTGTTATGATCTATACATGTTTTTCAGAATTATATCATAATTATTAAAGAAATATTGTGTTTATTGATAAAATTCCAAATACAAAAATTCACCATGAAGGATTATATGTAGTAGTAATGACTGATAAAGCCATAGCTACGCATTCGCTGTCTAACAGTTGATGTATTGCCGTTGTTATTTCTTTTTGTAGTACTTGTCACTTCTAAATTGAAGATAAAAGCCAACTGATAAGTATTAATTTAATGTTTATTTAATAAAACTGAAAGGTATTCTCTCGCCACTTCAACTTTTCAACACCTAGAAAAGAACTGCAGATATTTGTTTGCAATTTCCGCTGTTTCCTGTTTTACAAGAACAAGTCATATTGTCAATCTTCAAAGCATTATATTCATTACAACTCAATTCTCCTTTAATTTCATATGGATTCCCAAGGCGTTTTGATGTTCGCAAACAAAAAGCAAATAATATGCAAAAATACTTTCTTGTTGCTATCATTATTTAATTTTCCACAGAATAAAATATGTCATGCATTTACTAGCTCCTCACCCTCATTTACACAGCGTGAGCTGACATTTGCGTCAAAATATTCTTGAAGTTTCAATATCATTATCTAAAAATTAAAGATTACGTTCAATTTAAAAATGAGAAATAAATATAAGTCTACAGATAGAATAATTTACTTCAATGGTACTTACGGACTATATACTTTTGAAAAATATCTATGAAAGAGCAAATCTTTATTTCATATTTACGATTATTATCTTTGAATATCGTAATAAGCCTATCATACATGTAAACTTCAAGTTTATCCTAACGCAACTAGTTCAAAAGCATCCGCTGGGGCGCTGCTATCTTAAATTAATAAAAAAATGCATAAAAGCGATAGTACGTGCGCAATGTAATTAAAAATCTGACGTGGACATCAAGTGACTTACTAGTACATCATTAAACATATTTTTTGCATATAATAATACGATAATCGAACACAAAATTTCATCGTTTCCATTTAATGATGATAGGATATGAGCATCTAGACAGTATTATCAACTTAAATACTGAATTCTAGCATTCTACATTCAATAGTTTTGGATTTAAGCGCGAAATTCTAAAATTATATTTAGTAAAATGCACCTCCGGTACAGACAATTGCAATTATAACGCGAGGTGCACAGCTAGATGTTACAGAAGTGTTCAATACAAAATTCCAATATTCTACAACTGATTGTTTTGAATTTATCTGGAGAATTCTAAAAGTCTTTCATATAAAGTGCACTTCCGGCTCAGCCGATTGGTATAAAAATAAAAAATTACTTTTTAAATGCTGCAGCAATTTCAAATACAGAATTTCAGTATACTACGGCTAATCATCCTGGATCTATGCGGAAAATTCAAAAAAAAGTTTAAAGTAAAGTGCTCTTTCGGTACAGATGATTGCAACCATAATACAAGGTGCACGTGAAGACTCTATAGTAGTCTTGAATACAAAATTTTAGCAGTATACGTTTGACGGGTTTTGACATTTACGAGTTACGAACATACGTACGCACATACGTACCGACATCAAGCCGAAAATAGTCAAAATGAATTCATGGATGCCCAAAACGGATATTTCTATCAAAATCTCAAATAGTGAATTTTGTCGGTTTGATATCTTCAGAAGATTTAGTTTTCGCTTATTCTAATTCTATTTTTAAAACAAAAATAAGCCCAAACATAAATGATAACAAAATATTAAACATACTTGCCCATTAGAATGACAGTTGTATTGCTTTTATTTTACTTTCTGCAGCAGTGAAGACAACATTTCATTTTTTGATATGAGATTAAAAACAAAAACCATTGAGTTGACGACCTTACAAACCTTAATATGAAAAACTGAATCAATTTTAATGACAGAAAACTTTCTGAAAAATATATTGGGCAACGATTGTACCTTCAAATTTTTCACACAATATCCCTAATTTATATTTTTACATTATTTTTCTCCAAAATGACGGATATGCCGATCTGTTAATCTATGATGGCGAGTCTTTGTGTGTAATCATCCATGATAGCAAGTACAGTGCTTAGCCAATAAAGTTGAAATCAGATATATAGATAAAATTTTATCGTGATTCGATCGTTTAAAATAGTGGTTGAAATCGGTTCACCGAAAGACTCATAGATATCTCACTGATTTTTTCGATTTTCTACATAACTTCAGTGTTGGCATCTATACTAGATATAATTATCATAGACATGCTATAATTTCCTTACTTATACTATGTGAAATAACGACAATACTATAATGTTATATTCTACTATAATTCTGTGACTCGGAATGTTTTATCTTCTTGTCCAGAAAATGAAGATTTTACCGATATAAATTTTCAGAAAATTTTCTGTTGTCACGTAATAACACCTGATTAGATGTTCGAGTATTACGCACGCCGCACCTTACGTAGAGAAAGTCAACTGTTCTATCAAACTGGCTAAATACGTATAACTCTGTTTTCTATCTATAACTTCTTATATTAGTATATATACCAGTAAAAATACAAATGAGTTAAAGTAATTCCCAAAGTTAGATTCATTCACTCCAAAATTCTCACTATTGATAAATGTACTCATAAACCCCCAATTTTTTATTTTTTTTGAGAAATATTTTTTTTTTTGGGTTTTACTATAATATTTTTCAAAATACTATAATTTTATGATATTCATATGATAAATCTTTTCTCGGAAACTGCCAATACTATATAGCATCCATAATATTGAAGATGACTTGAAATTTGGTACACAAAGGTTTTATTGAAATGGAATTTTGCTTATTATATTGTTTTTCAATTTTGAACAGGAATGAGGTTTCCAACGAACAAACATTGCATCGCTCAGGTGGCTTCTTCAATGAAATTTTCACTGAAAAATGAAATACTGGTTGCCTTTTCTCCACTTTTCTATTTAGAATACTTATGCACATTACAACATTAAAGCTGTCATCATCAGAGTACCTTTTGGTTCTCAATTTGAAGTAATGATTGAACTTACTTGATCAAGAAGTCATTATGAAAGATTAAAATTAAAGTTGAGTTTATGTGAAGATAAATGATGGAAAATTAAATTTTTACTATTCAATTATTTCATTATCTTGGAAACCAAGCAATCATTTCTGTACACGTAAAGCTGCATTCACAACCACTTTAGACTCTGCTTAATTTGCACTTGAAATTCAAATTACGCAGGGTTAAAATTTGTAGCATTCACAACCACTTTCAACATTGCTTGAAATTTTGTAATGCCATCTATGAAAACAAGCACAAAATAATGCAAATATTAAATACTTTATTCTTCTTTTCGTTTGAAAAGATATATTTTCAAATTCAGTGATCAATTCCTTGCGGGGCATGAAGAATAGTTAATGGTTACAGTTATCCATTTACTTGAATTTCAGTTTTTATTGAAGAATGTTATAAGGTTAATAAATATAATAAGTTAACAAACTTTATAAATCTAAATTCAATAATCCATATTAAAGAAAAGAAATGATCAATTAATGAAATATCAAACCAAGCTTTATCACTGTCAATTCACTGTTTGCATATGGCTTCTATTATTCTATTTGATTTTAAATGTCAAAAACACATGTTGAATCATCGGAAGATGCAATGCACATGCCAATTCGCTAGCGACTTGAAGTGAAAGTTTGCAGTTTGCAAACATTACAATCCGAACGTAAAGTACGTAGACTACAAATTTTAGTTGTGAATGGTTACTACTGAGCTCATACGCTAAGCTTCGAATTATGAGCTAGCATGAAATTGTGCCATGTTCAAATTCGGTTGTGAATGGACTTTAACAGTTAAAATTTATTGGTCAAATCGAAAAAAATCTTCATGTCCAGTAAAGAACAAGTACAAGACACGCTCCACAAATGTGGCTGACATTTGTGCTTCTAGACACAAGTTTGTCATTATATTCTTCAAATATGCCAGTCAGTCTTTCACGAAAAACGTTTCGAGAGAAACTCATGCCATACGATCATGGATACCGGCGTGGAAGTACTGGTGCGATGCATAATCGATTTTTATTCCTAGTGGGAAGAACTAAAATCATACTATTTTATTGGAGTAGTTTTGAAATTGTTTTCTTTCTCACGAGCTTTATGGTTTTGGGTTAACCGCGTTTCAAGTTCCTATTTGAATTAACAACATTGTGAAATCATATTCAAAAAATTCGTTTTTTGATGTTCGGCAAGCAGATGCCTTTCAAACAAAATTATTGGAGTTTATTAATCGAGAGTAGGAAGATTTGAAGTCGTGACAAATATTGCAACTATGGACGAGGTAGCTGTGAGCGTAGCGTGTTTGAATTTTATTCTGACAGAATCCAGCAAAACCAGCTTTAGATCAAAATAAACACAACTACCATTTATTAGCATCCATGTGTTACAGTACAAAAAAATATGAATATGCTGAATCATAGAGCTTGATCTGTATGTGCCACACCCAGAAATAGGTATAAGGCGCAATTTCTTATCACTACTATTCCTCAAAAAGCTTTTTTTTTAACTTCTGTTCATTTCTTTTTCAGGCGAGCTACGATTTCCTAAATTGAAGCGATTGTTAGTATCTCGCTGGGGATCTTACGCTTGGAAAAGATCTCAAAAAGAGTTCTTGGTAGAACAAATTCTAGTAATTGGTGGAAAAAGTACCCATCGTGGACGACCTCTTAGTGAAAGCAACGTAAGGGAACACGTTAGCGATATTATAACCAGGTATATATCAAACTACAGAATATCTCAAGTTATCACCGATTCTATTGTGTGCATCATATAAAATATAGGCTGTCTCGGTAATAGCCACGAACTTTCCGAAGCATAAAAAATTTTCGACCTCAAATCACTTACAAATTTGCTGTGGCCATCACAGTAACTCCCCGACCATAAATTTCATGGCTAGTTTCATCACTGTTTCATAAATTTAAAGTGCTGCATCAATTAATTGCTTATTCCAAAGTAATAGCTGTCATTGTTACTATATTTTAGTCCTTGGTTATTACATGAAAAACTCTCTTTTCTAGATTTCTAGACTAAACTTATCTCCTCGAGAACTTTAATTGATATCAAATTAATCTAGATATCAATCAAATGACTTTCAGAAAAAGATTCACAATCGTTTAAATATCCTTTTTGACACTTCTACTAGAATTATTCCCACAGGAGCTTTAATTTCATACCAAACACGATGAAACCAGAATACTTATTCTCAAAAAACAATGGATGAACGTTTGCATGTGATGTCCAAATATGAGTTATATTAATTCTAATTCCATATCAAATATAACGAGTTTTATGAAAATTGTAATAATGACAAATGAGCCGCTAATAGTTTCAAAAAATATCTCAAATGAATATTGTGCTGAATTATTCAGGGATCAATTTTATTCCATATTCCATGATAAATACTACCGTTTATAAAATAAACGCAGAAAACTAAAAAGTTTCATGAATAAAGTTCAGATACTACTGGTTGCATGAAGCTCATTTACGAACTTGAACATAGGATTTCAATAAAAAACTTGAATATAAAATTTCAGTCAAAAATTCGTATGCGTTCTCAAGACAGACAGACCGACAGACCGACCGACTTTATTATAATATAGATCGGAGAAGTGATTATTCTTCAAGCTATATCTTCTGATCAACAGAGCTCACAGTATGATGCATACTAAATTTCAATAAAACAGAAATGTAAGAATACGCATTGCACAGAGGTGAAGCTTCTTTGTCATTAACTAAAATACATAATTACAAACAGGACTATATCACATACCTTCATATGAAAGGATAATATTTTATTTGTATTATTCTCAAACATAATCAGAGAGAAAAGTATAAGTTGGAGTACAACTGGATACGAAATTTGAATATAGCTGCAAGCTAGAAATTTATTCTCAACGGATACATTAACATGCTTAAGCGAGCAGTATTCTCAATTTTCTCTTCCCTCTTTCATTCAATCGTCCAGCTTTTTCATATCTCTTCTTTCACTGTCTTATCTTTACCAAGTTCACTAAGGTTATTTCAAATCTATAATTGTCTTCTCTGCGCTACCAGGAGAGGAAATGACAAACACAAGATAATAAAATTTCAAATATTATTTTGCTGCATATTTTACACTAAATCATTCTATTCTCAATGTTGAGTAATGGAAAAGTTATTTGTGTATACATTTTTATATATTTAATATTTGGTTTGTGGTTCACGATCCGCAGTCTATTTTTAAGCTTACAGTTATCAGCCTAACCGTAAGAGATAGCCTTTGGAATAGAAAATTAAAAAAAATGAATTATAAATCGGAATTATGTACTGATTTTAGACGAAAAGGAATCTATTACAATCCATATCATAGTAAGCCATGATGCAAATTCCTTCTAATTTAAAAGATCTTTTTCAAATTAAAGAACACAACACATTGTTATCATGGTAACTAAATTGAATGATATAAACATAAAAGTTTCTTTGGGTTGGATTTCTTGTCAAAATACAAGCTATAAAGCAAAACATTATTACTAAGTAATGAGAATAAGCAATGAATGAGAGTCATCTTAAGAAAAAAGTACAAGCGATCCTAACAAAAAAAATTTATAGCAGTAAAAACTAGCCTTTTATAAACATGTTTCATGTTGGGCCGTCATAAGTACTTAAAATGCATTTATACTTGGAGAATTATTGTATATAGATGAAGCAGTTTTTTATCGATCAATTTTTTCTTTGTTACAAACTTAAATAAGAGCATGGACACATTACAAAGTTTCAAAATCTATATCTATAAAAGCGAAATATCACTCACTGATTCAACACCAAATTTCAAAAACCGGCTAGCCGATTAGACTGAAATTTGGCAGTTGAGTAGTATGTCGGAAGTAAACGTCAGTTAAGAAAGAATTTTGCAACAGGGCGTATTTAAGGGAGGTTAATTTGGAAGTTCTATGCTTTGGTTGGTAGAGGTATGAAATTCAGAAGCTAGGTAGATAATATGGGAAGAATAAATACCACAATATAATTTCATCGATAGGGTTGGATTTAGGTGATACAAAGAGGACTATATTTTACTCTGACAGCTGTCAACGGAATATTAAAAACGATTCTAGTTCATAAGCATGTTTTTGCTGTCAGATTCATGAAATTTGGAATCTGATTCAGCAATGTCTGTCTAGGATTTAGCGAGAAAGATCTTTTTCTCTGTCTAATATGGTTATTTGCAAGATACTAAAACTCAAACATGCAGTTTTTGAGTTTTTGTTTGTCTGTCTGTCTATTTTTTTGTTCAAGCTAACCTTCTAGACAGCTATATATATATATATATATATATTGAGTTGAAACGCTCTATAGTTGTTGTTGGCGCTTGCAATTGGGTTGAAACTTTTTACAGACATTGCTGGCACTTACGTCAAGATTTTTGGCATAGTATTATTATTAATGTACAGTAGATGACGCGTGAGCTGCGTTAAATAACTTTATCCGTAGAACCATCAAAATATGATTCGCACTGCAGATTAATGTCCAGTCTAATCTCCAAAAAGCCTTAATCAATAAGTTGAAATTTTCTACAGTTGCTGTTGGCACTTGTGTGGAGATCTCTAGCATGAAACCATCAATATATAATGAGTGATGCGCGAGTCGTATTTGTTCGTTCGCGTATTATCAATCCGACTGAGTTAAAACTTGGTTAAGAAAGAATTTAAAATATCCAAAGCACACAGTACGATCAAATGTAGCATCCTACAATAACAGTAGTCAATTATTATATACTGTTTTCATTGATTTCAAAAAGTTCATCTGTATACGAGTGAAACCGCGGGTAACAGCTAGTTGATTTATATAAGAGATAAAGCTCTTCTTTTATATATTCTGTGCCAAGTTAATTGGAAGACGGCCTACAAAAGTCCAAGTGAAAAGCATATTCAGGTAAACTTATAAATTTATTGCGTAGCTCGGAATAATTTTTCACAATAAACTTCAAGTCGATTCTGAAAACTCATCTTATTTTTGTCACAACCACCTAGCCTACCATAAAAGTTGTGTATGTATACATCAGTACACCACTACTTCTATATGGAACTTGAATATTCTTTCGGAAATGTGTATTACAGCTTATGGCAACAAACCAAGACTCCCTCACTGTCAAGACACTATATCTAGAAGAAAATATCTTCGAAGATTCTTTTTAAATGAGCTTTATTCAATTGTCTGCAGTCCTATCTTGCCTGGAGGGAGTTTTTATATTTCGAGAAAAAGCAAGATTATGATACTCGGTGTGCCAAGTTTCGACTGTAGAAAAAGGAGGAATAAGATTATTTCATATCTGGCTTGGCTTTGATATACATACAGAGTGTGCAACGAAACGCAGAATATAAGAGTTTAAAATGAGATTCCTAAAATATGTGGATATTGGCTCTCCTGTACATTCTAGAGCAAAAGTACAGGAATGGAAAGTAATTGAAAATAAATTTTTACCGATTAAGAGTCTTCATTTATTGCAGTGGAATATTTGCAGCATTGGATCTTTAGAAAATGGAATATAACATTTTCATCAAGAAATAGATCGTCATAAGAATGAAAAATCTGACGTGAACATCACTTGACTTACTTGCACATCATTGGATATATATATATATATATATATATATATATATATATATATATATATATATATATATATATATATATATATATATATATATATATATATATATATATATATATCAAATATTCAAAGAATAAAATACGACATTTTCGTCAAAAATCTGATAGCCATGGGAATAAAAAGCGAATGGAACAAACTTTCATTCTGACAGTTTAATTCCACGGTATTATTGTTATTTTTTTTTCAGATGCTACAGATATTTTACTGCATTAAATGAAGACTTTTCATGGGTGAAAATTGATTTTGAACAACTTTTCATCATAATGGTAATAATTATTGTTATAACATGGAATTGAACTGTCAGAATAGGAGTTTGTTTTATTCGGTTTTTTATTCCCATGGCTATCTGATTTTTGACGGAAATGTCATATTTTATATCTTAAATATCTCATGATGCAGATACTTTACTGCATAGAATGAAGATTTTTCAAAAGTAAAAATTGATTTTAAACCACTATTCATTCCTGTACTTTTGCTCTAACATATACAGGAGAGCCAATATCCGCACATTTTCAAAATCCTATGTTTTATAGATATATATATATATATATATATATTTTTTTTGTGCTTTCTTCTGTCGATATGTGAAGTAAATAGTACATATTATCTTCTTGTAACGATTTTGAACGATTGTCACTTTGACATATTCTAAAACAACGCCGTTTTGTAGCTTTTTTCCTGCCTTTCCGATCTTCTATAATTAACTCAGCTCAGCTACAACCTTCTATAATATCAATTATCCCTTTATATCAATGAACTACTTGTATTCAGCATTGGAAATACACTTTAACAATATTGCTTCATGTTAACTGTACGAAACTGTCCGAAACAATATAGTCGAATCAACGCATGCTAAGTTTCCAAAGTATTTCATGAACAATGCTATTGTAAAATTTTCAAATTTTGTCACGTGATCGACGAAACGCTGTTATTAGCCAATCGCCCCTGTGACGTCATCACGCAGTACGGCGATCAGCAGTTAGTGCTTGACAGACAGGGACAGTGGATTAATTCGACTTAGAATAGAATCAGACACAAAATAAGTTATGATGTGTTCATAAAGAGTCAGTCAGATTATTTGCCAGAGGTTCACGAGTTAATTGTTGCCGACTTTTTCTCGAAAAGTGTATTTTTGATCGTAGCTGGAATAAGTGTTGTCAAAACTCGGAGATAAGTCTTTATTATGGTTTTTCCTTGACAGTACAACGTCTATTGTTGTGTGCGAAGTGTAGTAAAATACTGTTCTAGTGATTTATTAATTTCAGCACATTATATTGAGCAACTGAAACGTCTTAGTTAACCTATAAAATTTTGTTGACACAGCATTTAATTATGTCAATATTCATTTGACGAAATTTGGTAAAAACCATTTAGATTGAGTAAATTTACAATTTTCATGTTACAAGAAACTAACCTAATATTTTAAATGCATACAGAATAATGAATGAAAATGTATCTTAATGGATGTCAAGTTCGTTATCTGTCACTTCTTTGGAGAGGTTCATATAGTTGAACGTTTTTTGGAATCTCATAGTACTTTAAAAACGAGATAACTACATGAGAGGTATCTTGTTTTAGTCTGGAGCCCTGACTAGAACTCTTAAAGCTATTTTGAGGTTATCGTATTAATTTCGATGACAGCTAATTATGCATATTGATTTTTGTTAATAGAGAATTGAAAATTTATATTTAAATCGAAATGGTCTTCAGGACCTCACAACAAGATAAGTAAGAAGTCAAATACGACACACGGTAGCACGCCTCGGATTTGTTGTAACCTCTTCTTCCTTATCTCCTCTGTTGAGAGATCTATAAACAACTTACTTGGCTCGCGATGACTGCTGCTATCACACCCAGGTACAAAACGATACTATTTTGACGTTTTGGTTCTTTAGAACTGAGGTTTTCTTTTGCTGACTTTATTGAAAGCGATACTGCAGCTGAGCGTCAGAAGTGCGGAGTGACATCACAACAACATTGCGGTTTTTCGTGACCTATTCTAACGTCGTTGACTTTGGAATCGTGTTTACAAATCACAGCGATTCGCCTTAACGAAAAAATTAGTGTCAATAGTTTTTTTAATGTGCTAAGAGTTCATTCTCGACATTTTTTAAAAATCATGGAGGACCCTTCTCGTAAGTTGTCTTTCTCTCCATTGGACTTGTACCTGTACGATTCAACAAATACACTATGGTGTTTGCAGTTTCGACCCAAAGATTTTTGTCGAGAGCATTTTCAGCTAACATTGTACGAACGGCCTCTACTATACGCTTGGCTAATGTAGTAAGTAGCGCCTCGATGCGGCAGATTTTAGAAACTCGTAGGTTATAAGCGAAGTTTGACGTATTCGCTGTCACGCTGCAAGCTGGCAAAAGTTGATGTATTTTATTAAATAATTTAATTGTTTCAAGTGTGTTGATAAACCATAAGTGAAAAAAATAAAGGATAGGTCGTAATTGTTGCGTACCTGGTTGTCAAAACACCCAAAATGAAAATCGTGACTTGATTTTTTACCCTTGTCCAAATGGAAAATGGAAAAAAAGATCACAAAAAATATGGGCTATTTTGGTTCATCGAGTTGATTAAGTATTGAAATATTCAATTGTTGATGACATAAATATATATAATTATTGGTATAATGTATATTCTTTCATGTTTTTCATATAAATTTTGATTTAATATAGGTACTTTTTGTAACAACATTCAAGTTATTCTTGTCATTATAATTTCTTTCTTGTTTTAGAGACAGTGTCTCGTTTTGCAATTGGAAAACGATTATTAACTTTGCAGCCTTTGCATACCGCATTAGCAAGTTGCTTTTGAGGGGGACGATTCCATATTATCGGTGTATCCGCTTTAGAGCACGTATTTTCTATGTCCACAAAGATACAAATTGCTGCAGCGTGCTTGCAATATCCTTTTTCTATCTCACAGTTACAATTGGCAATTTTAATTATTCGATCTTCATTAATCCATACGATAAATTGCTCTTCGGAAAGGGATCTCTGTGCTGGTTACTTTGAATACAGAAACTGCAAAAATTTGAGTTTCCTTTGAGATGAATGTTATTTTCAGCAAGCAATTTTTTGACTTGTTTTTCGTTCTGATGGCCAAGTACTCTATGCCATCACATTATGTCTTCTTTTCCGTTAGCCAACAAGCAATTGGTCTTCTCAGGTTTATCTATTTTAAATAACATCTTGAACATCTTACCTCCTTCTACAGCTATTGCTCTAACATGGTTATCTATGTCGATGAATCTTGCTGTTTCAGTATTAGATTCCATAGTAAATCGTTTATCCAAGACGCTGTCCTGAGAAAATAAATTTAACTTCAAGTTGGGCTCATGCAATACATCATGAAGCGTTGCACAGTTAAAAGATTTTCCGTCATAAACATTTACTTTTACACATCCAATTCCGATTGCTTGAATTGAAGAACCATCCCCAATTTTTATATTTCTCATTGTTTTTAACAATCTGTATTCTTCAAACAAATCTTTTTCAAAACACATATGCTGCGTGCCACCACTATCCAAAAACCATTCAGTTTTAATTTCCTCTTCTAAATCTCTATCAATTGCTACTAACGCAAGGTTTTTATTTGTTCCTGAGGATTGATTATTTTTATTTTGTTCACTTTCCTTTTTCTTCTTGTGAAAACAATTTTTCATCAGATGGCCTACCTTTTTACAATAATGACAGGTAACCTGCTTCTTACACTGGGTTTTCGTGACAAGAGCCCAATTCTACTCAGTTTCTTTCTCTCCAAGTCGCTCTTCTTCAATTGATAGCCTAGCTGTCAAATTTTCAAAGGTTTGCTTATCTTCTGGAGCCGATACCCACGCAAATACAAAATATTAGTATTTTTCAGGCAGTGACCTAAGCACATTTGTAATTAACAATTTGTCATCTATGTTAGACCCCAGCTCACATATTTGATTTTGTAATTCACTTATTTTAAATAGAAATGACGACGCATCTTTTTCAAATTTAAGTTGGAAGGAACGCTGCTGTACAATATACAAACTTGTAACAGATTTTTGCTCATATACACTAAGTAATTTTTGCCACATTTCCTGTGCAATGATGCATATAACTAAGTGCACCATTACGTTCTCTGATACTCGGCTAACAATGAAACTTTGAGCCTTTGCATCCTTTAGGACAATCTTATAAACAACTTTACAGTTGGAATTTTTCTTGGACGTATTGGAGCAGCTGGAAATACAACAATACATTTGAATATGCTTTTTTTTTTTCATTACAGAATTGACTTTTCTAGTGGTTTGACACTTGACAGATAAGAATTTAAGCTTCGGATATAAGGCACTAAATAACAAAGCTGTCACCGCGCACGTTCCCTAATTAGTAACCTCAAAAGCCTGAAAAGTTGAAAAAATCTAAAGAATGGTGGAAACGAGTAGTTTTTCCACAATGACAATTTTTGACAGTTGTCGTGTGTTGTAATACTTTTTTAATTATCAGATTCTGATTTAGCGATGTCAAATACGTATATAAGTCATGATGGGGTCAAAATAGTGAGAACTAGCGGAGTTATATCTCAAGATATATATATATATATATATATATATATATATATATATATATATATATATATATATATATATATATATAAATATATATATATATTTATATATATATATATATATATATATATATATATATATATATATATATATATATATATATATATATATATATATATATATATATATATATATATATATATATATATATATATATATATATATATATATATATATATATATATATATATATATATATATATATATATATATATATATATATATATATATATATATATATATATATATATATATATATATATATATATATATATATATATATATATATATATATATATATATATATATATATATATATATATATATATATATATATATATATATATATATATATATATATATATATATATATATATATATATATATATATATATATATATATATATATATATATATATATATATATTAGGCGGTGCTAAAATCATCTTGTTGATTAAACAAACGTACGTGCTCTATCAGTGTGGAATGAAATCTTTCAATTGAACCGTTAGAATTTGGGTACTGAGAGCTAGTAAAGTGAATGTCAATTTTGTGCAATTTCAATAATTCTCTAACAACATTATTTTTAAATTCTAAACCATTATCTGAGATAATTTGTTTTGGGGTACCATGATGAGAGAAATAATGAACAAGTTTATTACTAATTTCAACTGCATTATTCGCGTTTAATTTGTATGCTTGAGCATATTTCGAGAAAGCGTCAATAATAGTTAAAAATTTAGTGTTTTCTAGGCTGAGGGTGTCTACATGTAATACATCAAATAGTTTACATGGTGTTGGGGTTATATTGAATTTGGGTTTGATAGGATTTCGCTCATATTTAGATGTTAAACAAATTTCGCATTGGTTTATGAAATCAGTGATCGTCTTTATTTGATTTGGCCAATAATAAATTCTTTTCAATTGGTTATGTGTTTCAGTTACACCTCTATGATTAGTTTTACCTTCGTGGTAATTCCTTATTTTCTCTTCTATCTCTTCATCACTTTCAATGTCTATTAATTTCGAATTAGATTTGATAAAATTAATTTCTGAATTTTTGAAATTTTTCTGCATTATTGTGCTAAATTTTTCATAAATTGGTTGTTCGAAATAAAGATAATATCTCACTTTAGGAACTATAAATTCTTTTACAAATTTGATAATATCTTGTTCGAAGTTATCTTCCGAAATTTGTACATGGATTCGCATTTTATCGCCATGCAATTTTTGAATCTTTGGAGAGGATGGAGAATGTAAAACTTCTGATATTATAATTTGATTTTTTCCTTTATTCACTGGATGTTCTGTAATAGGGACTCCAAATATAGGATTTTCTGGATTTGAATGTACAGTGTTGTCTTGGTCAGAATCTGAATCATCCGGTTCAGCAATCATAGAGTCGGTATCAAGATTTTGATCTATTTGCTCGTTGAAATTTTTCATGAAGTCGAAAAATGACTGAGTTCCTTGATCAGTTGTCGTATTTACATTAAGTTCGATGCGTGAAAGAGCATCCGCGTTTTTATTTAAAGAACCTTTTTTATAAAAGATTTCAAAATCAAATTCTTCAAGTCTGAGTCGCCAACGTACTAATTTAGAATTTGGTTCGCTCAATGAAAATAACCATTGTAGTGGTTTATGGTCAGTTATAATTTTAAATCTTCTGCCAAAAAGATAAGGTCTGAAGTATTTTGTCGCCCACACAATCGCTAATAATTCCTTCTCGATTGTTGAATAATTTTGTTCTGAACTATTTAAAGTGCGACTTGCATATGCGATAGGAAGATCTGAACCGATAGTACCTTGAGAAAGAACCGCGCCTATTGCAAAGTTGCTTGCGTCTGTTGTCAGGTTGAATGGCTTGGTGAAGTCAGGATACTGTAGGATAGGTTCGTTGATAAGGAGATCTTTGCACAAGTTAAAACAGCTGACGTAATCTGGGTCATTAACATTTATCTCGGCGTTCTTTTTCAAGCATTTAGTTAAAGGTTTAGTAATTTTTGCAAAATCTTTTATAAATTTTCTGTAATAACCTAATAATCCTAAAAATGATTTAATTTGTTTACTAGTTTTCGGCAATGGGTAATTTTTTATAGCTATAATTTTATCTGGATTTGGTTTCACTCCTTCGGGTGTTACAATATGTCCAAGGTATGCTACTTCTCTTTTGAAAAACTCCGATTTGTCAATTTGGATTTTCAAATTGGCTTTCTTTAAACGATTAAAAACGGCTCTGAGATTTTCTACATGTTCTTGTAAACTTGTGCTAAATATAATTACATCATCTAGATAGACAAGGCAAATATCGTTAACCAAATTTCGCAAGACATTATCCATAACGCGTTGAAAAGTTGAAGGAGCATTTTTGAGGCCAAAGGGCATTCTTAAAAATTCGAAATGTCCATTTTCTGTGCTGAAGGCAGTTTTCTGAATGTCATCTTTATTCATCTCAATTTGGTGAAATCCAGAGGCTAAATCAAGGGTTGTGAAATATTGGCAACGACCTAGCTTATCAAGGAGGGTGTTGATATTTGGGCTAGGATATTTGTCGTCAATCGTCTTCTCGTTTAATTTTCGATAGTCAATGACTATGCGCCATTTTTGTTTTCCGGAGGCGTCGATTTTTTTTGGGACTACCCAAACAGGGGATGACCATGGGGAATGAGAAGGACGGATGATGTCTTGATCTAACATTTTTTGAATTTGGGATTTAACTTCTTTACGATGGATTTCGGGGTATCTATAGGTTTTGGTATATATTGGTATTTCATCTTTTGTCCTGATATGATGTTTTACCTCATTTGTGAATGTTAATTTTTTGTCGTCTGAATGAAATATTTCCGAATATTCTTTTATCAACTTTAAGATGGCAAATTTTTCTTCTGGATTCATGTGATCCTTTGATAAATCAAAATAACCATCTTTTTTCTGATAATTAAAATTTAAGTTATTTATCTCGAAATTTTCTAATGGCTCTGCTTGAATTTGGATTAATGAATTTATAATTATTTCGTATTCACTATTATTAATAATAGGATAATAAATTTCATGATTCACAATTTTAGAAATACCTTCGGGAATGGTCAGGTTATTGGAATTCAATGCGGGAATAAGGGCTTCTCCATTTTCAATATTATTCACGTAAAGTCTAGTGATTTTTTCGGATTTGGGTGGAATGTTTATATAACGTTTGAGTGGCATGATTTTATGGTAATGAATTTTTATTTCCTTAGTTGGAGTTATTATTTTATCATTCGTCAAATCAATTATTGCATCCAACATTTTTAAATTATCTAGGCCAAGTAAAATATCAAAATTGTTGTGAAAATCAAATAAATGATATTTTAATATCAAATCGGATTGTTTAAATAATTTAGAGCAGGGTAATAGAATACTGAAATTTTCTGTGGATGTGCCATGTGCTGTTGTTATTTTGAATGCATCGTTTCTAATTTGCTGCGAGTAATATTTTTGAGCAATATCGGGTTTAATAAATGATCTAGTGCTACCTGTATCAATTAAAACCTTAAGATTGTGTTCAGGGTAAATAATAAAAGGTAACTCGCTTTGATTGTTGTTCGTAAGATTTAAAAGCTCTATTCGTCCGAGGCTGTTATCTCTAAAAAAGAGTCAGGATCGTATTCGCGTTCAAAATTATGATTACTATAATCTCCGTTATCAGAATCTCGCTCTTCGCGATCAAAATTTTGCTCTTCGTCATTCAATTCATTTGTTTCTGTATTAAATAATTCTTCAACTATAATATCTGGTCGACGATTCTGTTGGTAGAAACGAGATGGGTATTGTTGTTGTGAATAATTATTGTGAGACGGACCTGGACGTGGAGTAAAAGATTGTTTGGTACTTGTACTCATAGGTGTTGGTCTAGGAAGATTTTTCATTTGATTTGGTCTGAAAACGTTCGTTCGATTTGATTGAAAGTTATTCATATTTTGATTATTTTGGTTATTTGGGTTAGACATAGGTCTATAGGTTAATTGGGGAGTATTTTTGTGAGGTTGAGACATTGGTCTGGGAATGTGATTGTTTGGAATATGTTTTGGTTTATATTGTTGTATTTTAGCATGTAATTTGGGTGAACTTTCTAATTGAAAATCATTGGTTAACATGCTTAAGGCTTCATTTAAATCTCTAGGGTTTTTTGTTCTCATGAGAGTGCCAAGAGGTTCTTTGAGACCTCGTAATAATACGCGAAGTGCGTACCCACGAAAATAATAGGCAAGTACGGCAGCGTTATCATGATCATAGTTATTTACATAAGATATTTGTAGATTTAGATATTCTTGAATTTTACTGTAGAATTCGAATGGACTATTATTGTTTTGTTTAAGTTCTGTTAGCTCGATACCTAACGTAAAACAATCTCTTTTGTCGGAGTAAGAATTCAACAAAGCAGTTTTAACAGCTAACCAAGAGGTTATTACTGATGTTGCAAGATTATCGGCAGCTTCGCCTTTAATTTTTGATAGAATTGTGTGCATCAAGAATTCATTTTGAAAATCTGTTGGATCTTCAGTATTATAAAATTTAGTTACAAGTTTTTCACAAACTTCCAAAAATCTGGGTAAATGTTTATTATCCCCGTGAAACTCTGGGATCATGTCTAAGTATTCCCTTTTTAAGATTGGTCTAACATTACCTTGTGGTACCGTTGGGATCGACATGGTTAAATTTGATATTTGATCAATTAATTCGGGATAAAACAAATCGTTTGTATTTAAATAATTTAGTGAGTCAGAGGAATCCGATTCTGTATCTGTGTTTTCTAAATCTGAATCCAAAAGTGGAAAAGTATCTCTGAATGACATATGACTTACAGAAATATGAGTAGTTTGTCCATGTGTCGCTCGGATGTCTTCTTCTCAGACGTGGAGGACTTCGCTTTGCGTCGTGGTGCGACAGGCCCGTATTCGTCGGACTTGGTGCGCTGGTGGCTTCGCTGTTCTCTTCAGGGAAGTACCTTGAAGTCTTCTTCACGATGTTCGCTCGTAGGAAGGCTTGTGACGGTTCGCGGTGGACACTACCGAACGATACTCAATAAAACGTAGAAACGTACCGAAATCGATTTTGTATTCCGTTTGAGTATCCTACCGACTGCGCCAATTATAAAACTTCTTATTCAAGTTTTGTTTTGAAAAAATTTATTTCTGATGAGTTACAATAGTATTTAGAGATTTCAGAGATGTTAATATTACAGGTGACGATTCATAACTAACTAATTATTACAATACAAAATATAAAGTCAACTATTACAAGTTTGTGGAAAGTTTCTATAATTCTTCATGTCAGCGTCTGGCTGGCTTGGACTTTGGTCACACGTGGAGTTGATTTAGCAGTTTTATGTAAAACCGTGAGAAACTGAGGGTTGTAACTTACATTTTCATTCATTATTCTGTATGCATTTAAAATATTAGGTTAGTTTCTTGTAACATGAAAATTGTAAATTTACTCAATCTAAATGGTTTTTACCAAATTTCGTCAAATGAATATTGACATAATTAAATGCTGTGTCAACAAAATTTTATAGGTTAACTAAGACGTTTCAGTTGCTCAATATAATGTGCTGAAATTAATAAATCACTAGAACAGTATTTTACTACACTTCGCACACAACAATAGACGTTGTACTGTCAAGGAAAAACCATAATAAAGACTTATCTCCGAGTTTTGACAACACTTATTCCAGCTACGATCAAAAATACACTTTTCGAGAAAAAGTCGGCAACAATTAACTCGTGAACCTCTGGCAAATAATCTGACTGACTCTTTATGAACACATCATAACTTATTTTGTGTCTGATTCTATTCTAAGTCGAATTAATCCACTGTCCCTGTCTGTCAAGCACTAACTGCTGATCGCCGTACTGCGTGATGACGTCACAGGGGCGATTGGCTAATAACAGCGTTTCGTCGATCACGTGACAAAATTTGAAAATTTTACAATAGCATTGTTCATGAAATACTTTGGAAACTTAGCATGCGTTGATTCGACTATATTGTTTCGGACAGTTTCGTACAGTTAACATGAAGCAATATTGTTAAAGTGTATTTCCAATGCTGAATACAAGTAGTTCATTGATATAAAGGGATAATTGATATTATAGAAGGTTGTAGCTGAGCTGAGTTAATTATAGAAGATCGGAAAGGCAGGAAAAAAGCTACAAAACGGCGTTGTTTTAGAATATGTCAAAGTGACAATCGTTCAAAATCGTTACAAGAAGATAATATGTACTATTTACTTCACATATCGACAGAAGAAAGCACAAATTTCTGGTGAAGTGCACATGAAAAATTGTTCTGTGTGCAAAATGTGATTCGTGGATAAAATCGTATCGACGTGAAGATTTCAAACTCTGGATCACGTACCAAAGGACACATATATTTGTTCCTCTTATTTTTATGGTGGCACTGGGCCCACATAAGCTAAACTCAGCTTAATATCAATAAAAGAATTGAAAATTAAGGTATTTTCTATCATACAAAGATTGTACATTTTATACTTTGCGAATACATAATCGCTTGACATTCATGACATTTATTATAAATACTATCACAGAGCTGTCATATATTTTAATTTGTAATAATTGATGACAAAATTAATAATGAGATAACTTCGAGGATAAACATAATACAAGAATGACGAATACAGAAAATAATACTAACCGCTTCACTAATTCTTCTTTGTTACCACTCTATTTCCTTCCGTGGCACTTCAGCCACCATTTCAATTGAAGGCAAGAATGTTTCTCTAATTTACCATACAACAATGTTGCCTCATCAATCATCCATTCATTCAATATGATACTGAAAAACGTCTTTGGTCCTATTATTACTGCTTATTGAGATGAAACTATCCGAAACAATATAGTAAAGTCAACGCATGCTAAGTTTCAAAAATATTTCATGAACAATGCTATTTTGTATGTGGTTTGTTGAGATAACGCAATGGAAAAAAAAAAGTTTTATCTACAGGATTGTCAATTACAAGTTATCAACTTCACATCGAGACACAAAAAGATCATACTAATTTTTCTCAGGAAGACCCTATTATGTTCAAACAAAAGTTTTAATTTAAAATTGCTAAAAGGTATTTTTGGTTACGATGTATGGATGTACAAGCCGAAAGAAAACGTCAGGAATTGGACAATAAAAGCGAAAAAGGAATCTTTATGGAATATTCCGAAAATGTCAATTGCTATAGGGTCTATTTTCCTGATAAAAGCATTGTCAAAATTGAAAGAGAAGTCTTTTTTGTACCAGAAATAAGTGGAGAGAAAGGCAATGAACAAATTGTAACATTAGATATTGAAGAACAAGATGTCATTGAAAATCAAGAAATAATAGACGGAAATGAGAACAGAGACAATGATACATCAGATGAAGAATAAACAACTGATAGTAAAGACAATTAAAGTAATGTACAAATAATTGAAGAAAATGAACCAAGACAAAGGTGTCAAACACGAGCAACTGCTTGGTTGGAAGACTATGAAACAGTTTTTATGTGTATTGAAGATGAACCAAAAACATATCAGGAAGCAATGCGAACAAGATATGCTCAAGATTGGAGTGAAGCAGTGCAAAACGAATTAAAATTGTTAGAAGAAAATAATACTTGGACCTTTTGTGACTCATCTGAAGGACAAAGAGCAATAAGTTGTAAGTGGGTATTTAGGAGAAAGAGTAATGTTAACGGCAGTATCCAATTTAAAGCCAGACTTGTTGCGCGAGGCTTCGAACAAAATGATAGTGTAAATTTGGATGAATTATATGCTCCTGTAACTGAAAGTGCCAATCTACCAAATGGATGTCACCGGAGCTTTTCTACATAGAGGAATTCAAGAAAACAACGTTTGCATCGAGTTACCGGAAGGTGTTGTGATTGAAAATTGCAAAAATCGTATTGTGAAGTTAAATAAGTGTTTGTACGGTCTTAAAAGTTCACCGAAATTTTGGAACGAGAAGTTTAATAGTGTGATAACAGCTGAAGATTTTATACGATCAAAAGCTGATCCATGTTTGTATATAAGAATTAAGAATCAATGATAAAAACAATTTGTTCATTTGGTTATATGTAGATGATTAATTGTTTTCTGGTAATAAGAGTAAAATGATTCAACGGTTAAAAGCAATGGTAAATAGCAAATTTAAAATGAAAGATCTTGGGTTAATCTCTAATTTTCTATGTATTAATGTGAAACAAAATTTATAAACAGGTGTTATAGAAATTGATCAGCAAAAATATTTGAAAGCAATTTCAAAATGATTTGGAATGTCAAATTGTGAACCTGTTAGCACACCCATGGATCCAAATTTTAATTTTGATATCGATAAAAGTAAAATTGATAAAAACTTGGATAAACTATGTAGACAAATAATTGACTGTTTATTGTATGCTGTATCAGGGTCAAGGCCAGATTTGTGTGCATCAGTATCGTTTCTGAGTAGATATCAAAATTAGCAGATGAAGTTTTGCTGACTGCTTTGAAACGATTTTTGCGCTATGTTAATGGTATTCTTGGTCATAAATTAATTTTATATTGTGAAGGAGATAGTTTAGTTGGTTATTGTGACGCAGATTGGGCTGGAGATCATTTTGATCAAAAATCAACCAGTGACTATTATTTCAAATTATTCAATTGCCTAATATTATGGTGCTCTAGAAAACAAAGTTGTGTTAGTTTGTTAAGTATGGCAGCTGGTGAAACAGCTTGGTTGATCAACCTGTTGAATGATTTTCAAATTGCAAATTTGTGACCTGTTCAAATATTGTGTACAATTAGTCAGCTATAAAGATAGCCATGAATAGTTGTGTCAAAAGACTGGAACACCTAGACATAAAATACCATTTTTTAAAAGAATGTGTTAAGAATGGCAAATTGATTTTGCAGTATGTGGGTACAAATGAGCAATTAGCCGACATGTTCACAAAGGCTTTAGGTCGAGAAAAAAATTATAATTGAAAAATATATTCCATCAAAGTGGGATAATAAGTGAGCATTGACAATAAAAAATATTTTATTTTTGTATTTGTATCATATGTTGATATAGTTTACTGTCGGTAAATAATGACATTTGAGAAAAAGAAGAGGTCAGTTGTGAAGAGAGTTTCTTCAACACTGTTTTGGAATTTGTATATTCTATAACCAAAAATTATGTTGGAACCAATGACATTCCAGAATGTCGTTCAGAATGATTTTGTATGCCGTTTAGAATCATTTCGACGAATCAGAAGCTGTTAGTTTAGTTACTATCATGGTTAATGCCTAACAATTCAAGTATTCAATTTTGGTTTTGCATTTGACATTTAATATTTTTCTAAGTTCCTTCTGAAATATTGGTGAGTTTCCAAAACCTTGTTAGAGACAGTATGGTCTACAACATGTTTGGAATAGCGTATTCCACACCCGGGAGCCGTAATCCTCGCCTTCAGCTCGGATTACAAACTTTTCGCTCGTTTGGAATAAGGGCCATTCCAATATTTATTGTAGAATATACTATTTTGTAGTACTGGTTATCAAGTTTTGAAAGCAACAGAGTAGTGTGCTCTCTTCGTTTGTTTGCTCTAATGTATAAATAAAATTGAATATTTCCGACCAATCAATAATTATTATTTAAAAAATATATCCGCCATCTACCACTTTGACAATGACAGCTGTTACTTTGACAATGACAGCTGTCACTTTGATAATGACAGCGGTCACTTTGACAATGACAGCTGTCACTTTGACAATACCAGCTGTCACTTTGAAATATGCAATTATTTGATGCGTCACTCTGAATTTCTAAATGAATGTTACATTTTTTTATGGACTCTCAATTTTTGATGCTGCATTTTGACGCAATCAAAAATGCATCAAGTCGTACATAAAATCAATGTTCCATGCACAAAATTTTATGTATTCACGTCAGACTGCAGCATTTGAATTCAAATAGCCCAGATGTCAGAGACAAATTCATACCAAAATCTCTCATAAAATGTGATGTCGCTGAAATTAGATTTTTAGTTACTTTTTGGGCTTAGAGAACGATGAAAAAATCTTTATTCACAATCATTATAGTAATATGGCAATTCCTAACCTTTTGGAGGTTGGGAAGTATGTAATTTCCAACTGCAATGACTAGCTCACAGGTCGGAAGCGATACTTCCATCTCTTGGGTGGGAAATGTTTATACAGGGTTGCCTAGCATCAGTCATAAATCTTTGTTAAAATAAAATAAACTCTGCTGTCAAAAATACCGATCATTTATAATGATTCAAATAAAACAATATTGAAAATGAGCGGATTTTTGTTGCAATTTTGTGTAAATCTATATCTTATAAATTTATAAATTTGTAAATTCTGAACAAAATCGCTATGAACTTACATCCGTAGCACTTTCGTTCGATTCGGGGCAAGTGTATAGCTCCATTTCACTGTTATAACCAATTGATATCTGCACTTATCACAATTTCAATGGATATACCTATAAATAACTTGATTCATAAATCATAAATCCAACAAATGTCAAATTACTTAAATTTTTCAAAACATTCTTGTTTTCATAGACTACTACATCAATTTATTCTGTTGAAAAAAGAACGAATTTGGATCAATCATTTCTCGGAAAACTAGGGATGATTGTGAATAAAATAGTATACATACTTCGGTAGAGATTTCATATCGGCCTCAAGCTATATCTGATCCTCGAGGCTTCGCCTCTCCCTCTCGGTCATATGATAAGCTCTCGGCTGTAATGAAATACTTTCCACCTCAGATGTAATATACTATTATTCACAATCATTATAGTAATATGGCCATTCTTAACCGTTTGGAGGTTGGGAAGTATGTAATTTCCAACTGCAATGACTACCTCACGGGTCGGAAGCGATACTTCCATCTCTTGGGTGGGAAATGTTTATGCAGGGTTGCCTAGCATCAGTCATAAATCTTTGTTGGAGTAGAATAATCCGTGCTGTCAGAAATACCGATCATATGATCTAATGATCCAAATAAAACAATTAATATTGAAAAGAAGCGGATTTATGTTGCAATTCTGTGTGAATCTATGTCTTATAAATTCATAAATTTGTGATTTATGAACAAAATCGCTATGAACTTACATACGTAGCACTTTTGTTCGATTCAGGGCAAGTGTATAACTCCATTTCACTGTTATAACTTATTGATATCTGCACTTATCACAATTTCAATGAATACACGTATAAATAACTTGATTCATAAATCATAAATTCAACAAATGTCAAATTAGTTAAATTTCTCAAAACATTCTTGTTTTCATAGACTACTACATCAATTTATTCTGTTGAAAAAAGAACGAATTTGGATCAATCATTTCTCGGAAAACTAGGGATGATTGTGAGTAAAATAGTATACATACTTCGGTGAAGATTTCATATCAGCCTCGAGCTATATCTGATCCTCGAGGCTTCGCCTCTCGGTCATATGATAAGCTCTCGGCTGTAATGAAATACTTCCCACCTGAGATGTAATATACTATTACAGCTCTAAGGTGCATGCTAAGTTCATAATTTCGAAATTAAAATCGTAAACTCGATTTTTACATTAAATGTCGAAAGAAGTATGAGTACTCTTTGAAAATGGGTACCCAGGAGTTTTTTGGTATGCTGATTAATAATAATATAAGATTTTCAAAATTAAAAATGGCGGATAAGATATGTCGGCAATTTAGAACGTACCAAAAACTTTTAGTCTCTATATTTTAAAACTTAATTTATATATTTTGGGAGTGTAGACAGGTGATAATATGAACATTCTTGTTAATTTAGATCATTATATAAAAATGAAGTAGATATTAAAATGGCGTATTCAATATGAAAGTTTTTAGAATAATTAAAAATTTGTCAATAAATAAACACAAGAATGAGATGTATTTTATAAAACAATTAAAAATTGATACATTTTTTTTTCAAATTTGTGCTGTTTTTTTCTTTGACATTACAAACATCTTTAATATCTCTATCTTGCTCTAGAACTTAAACTTTAGGTACATTTCTACAAAAATCCCCTGTTAAACAAGAACCACATATTTCTGTTGATTTACAATTACAAGCACTTCCAGATCTTCTTTTTCAAAACATAAAATTCAAAAATTATTTCGAAGTTGGCAGTATTGTCATTTAGACAGAGCTTGATATTTCTAAGTTAGAATCCTCCATTTTTCAATTAATGTTTGCTTATAACCTGAAGGCGTAATCAGAAAATGAATAACATATTCTTAAAGCTCAGGATTTCATCTTTGATTTCGTATCCTCAATAATTTTTTTAAGCTTAAGTTGCAGGTATTAAAATAAGCAAAGATCATGCATTTTTACTTACTTATACTGAGTACAAGGGAGTAGGTATTGTGAAACCGACAAAATTCACCTATCGAGATTCTGATGGAAATATCCGTTTTGAGCATCCCTGAATCCTTTTTGACTATTTTTGGCTTGATATCGGTACACGTATGTACGTGCGTGCGTTCGTAACTTGCAAATCTAAAAACTAGTAGAATGTATAATGTTGAAATTTTGTATTTAAGACTGGTATGGGGTCTAGTTGTGCACCTCGCATTATGGTTCCAATCGTCTGTACCAAAAGTGCACTTTACTTGAAACTTTATTCGAATTTTTCAAATAAATCTAGAATGATGAACCGTAGGATGTTGAAATTCAGTATTTAAACTTCATGTTGTATCAGAATGGTTATCTGCTATTTTTGTATGAATTGGCCAAGCCAGAAGTGGAGTACAGTACAGTAGATTTATGCGGAGAATTCAAAAAAAGTATCAGGTAAAGTTCACTCCCAGTACAGACGATTGCACCCATAATGCGACCACATCAAGGTCCTAGATCCTATACCAGTCTTTTGTACAAAATTTCAGCATTATACGTTTGACGAATTCTGAGATTTGCGAGTTACGCACATACACACATACATACGTACATACGTACCTACATCAAGCCAAAAGTAGTCAAAATGGATTCAAGGATGCTCAAAACGGATATATCCATCAAAATCTCATATGTGAATTTTGTCGGATTCATAATATTTCCTTGTACTTTTAAACCGCCAGATAGTCGTAGATTTCAGTGCCTCATTATGTTTTCCATGCTTTCAGGAGGTTTGATGAGTATGTATATTTGGAGTTTAATAATGCTGAAATTAAAGCTGGACCGTGTGACCAACATGATGAAAATTAATTTTAAATTTGTATGAAAAATCATGTTCTGATCCAATTTTGTAGCTCTTGTCATGCTTACGAAATGAAATTTAGTGAAAAATATTTGACATGTGAAATGTCAAACAAAATTTAAAAATTGACAACAGATTATCATTGCCTACCTTATGATTTCAATTAAACTGATTGTTTTATACCGCAAATTCTGAATGTCTGTTATACACGTAAACTGCACTTCCGGCTTGGCCGATTGATACAAAAATAGTAGATAACTATTTTGATGCTACAACAAGTTTAAACACTGATTGATGTTGTATCAGAATGGTTATCTGCTATTTTTATTTGTATAAATCGGCAAAGCCAGAAGTGCACTTTTCTTCGAACTTTTTTTTCAATTTTTTGCACAAATCTAGGATGATCAGCCATAGCATATTGAAATTTAGTGTTTGAACTTGTTGTAGCATCAAAATAGTTATCTACTATTTTTGTATCAATCGGCTGAGCCGGAAGTGCAGTTTAAATGTTCAACAGACATTCAGAATTTGCCGTATAAAACAATCAGTTTAATTGAAATGATAAGATAGGCAATGATAATCTGTTGTCAATTTTTCGATTCTGTTTGATATTTTACATGTCAAAATATCATTAAAATTATAATCATTATAATCTGGAGTGACAGAAAACTTTATCGAATAAATTTATGTATATATCAAATAATGTTCAATTGAATCACGTGATGTTCACGTCAGATTATTTCTTTATTTTTCGAGATATAACGCAAGAGCCAAATTTTCGATTTTGTTTTCGAGATTATGAACTTAGCATACACTTTAGAGCTACAAAGATTTTTCTATCTCATTTTACACCCAAAAAACCACCATTGAGCCCAGTTTCAGCTATATGACATTTTATGAGAGGTCAAAATCTCTGATAACTGGGCTACAAAGCAAAAGGCATGATTTGCTACAGTGTATGCATAAAAAATAGTTTCATGCAATAGTTATTTGTTCAATAAGTACTAGATTTTGGGATGAGTAAGAAAGTTTGCGATATATAGTTGCGCTATCATGTATCAAACCACGTCTCAAAATCAATAAAAATGTGGAAAAAAAATTTCGACGTTTCGAATCAATCAATGTCACTTTTAATGTTGCTATAATACCAATACAGTTTATCTAAATATTTCGCATCCTGGCTGCGAAGTATTTCGCATCCTATAAACAAAACAATAATTTCGCATGTTTGTAGTTGCCTTGTAAATGTTAACTTTCAATAACAGTTTTCGAAAAAATATATTCAATTATTTAAAGTTGGTATAAAAATAATTAAGCATGATATATACATTATTTTGCATTCGTTAATTTCAAGTTACCTAAGATGTCAAAAATGATGAGAGTGAGAAAATCCTAATAATAAAGATAAATAATAAATAAATTGTTTATTGAAAAGAATACTATTATATTTTTCTTGAGCAATTCGGAAAAAAGGTTGTGTTTTCTTTCCTAAGGCATTGTCTTATCGGTCTCTCGAAAATAGCTATGAAGTTGATATTTTCCCATTCAAGCTTGTTAAGCGATCTCTAAATATTAATTTTCTTCAAATAGCTTAAAATAGAATACAGAATACTCTTTAAATAGGTACGAAATACATCAGTCATAATTTATACACCGATTCATACAATACGCACGAAATCTCAAATCATCCATCTCTCAAAATAATCCAAATGTTACTGTAAGAGGTAATTTACTAGCATCAGTTTTCAGTGAATGTTTGCACTGATTGTGAATGAAATGTTACTCGGTCCGTGGATAAATTACCAAATATCATGAATGATATTATTTTATTATTATGTTTACAAAATAATCAGCTGAAGTTGTTTGAGGATAGACCTCTGAATATGTGTCAGCGAGCATGACGGTGCGCCACCGCATTTAGGTCGAAATGTGCGTTAATATTTGAATAAGTTTTTGAGGACACGTTGATTGGTCGCGACGATCCTTCAGCTTGATCTCCCAAGCTTCCTGATCTGAATTCGCTGGCTTTCATTTTTGGGAGAATTTTATGTCTCCAATTTACGATAATCAGAATGCACTGGAAATTATGGAAAAACTGAGACAAAGAAAGTAACCCAGCATTAATATTAAGCTTATACTGCATTATTTTTTCAGTGTACAACAATATATGTAGCAGCGAATGCCTGTGATTTTGAGCAATACTTGTAACTAATGATTGATTTGAATTGTTTTTTGAATTTTTCTTGCTCTTTCCTTTTGTGTTTGCGCTAGACATCCATGACATTTATCATGATCATACTCTTTTTTACAGAACTAAATTATTTTGAATAATGTATCTATTTATAGAGTAAAACAATAAAACCTTTTCTCTAACACTGTTTTGGAATTTGCATATTCCATAACCAAAAATTATGTTGGAACGAATGACATTCCAAAAAACTGTTTAGAATTAGTTTACAAAACTGCCCCGGGGTAGAACAAACGAATATAGCCGATATTAACCATAAAGAGAACCGAAGATCACCGACGTTGTTCGAATCTCGAATCTCGGTGAAAATTGAAGCTCTTCGGTTTGCTTTATAACTGTTCGGCCGCCCTGCCCACTGACAGTTTTGTAAGCCGAATACGATAAATGATTCCGTATACAGTGTAGAATGATTCTGTATGCCTTTAGAATCATTTTGACGAATCAGAAGCTGTTAGTTTGGCTACCACCATGGTTACCTCCTAACAATTCAAGTATTCATATCTGGATTTGACGTTTGACATTAATAATTTTTTTAATTTCCTCTGAAATATTGGTGAGTTTCCAAAACCTTGTTAGAGAAAGTATAGTCTACAACATGTTTGGAATGGCGTATTCCACATTCACGAATCGTAATCCTCGCCTTCGGCTCGGATTTCAAACTTTTCGCTTGTTCAGAATATAGGCCATTCCAATAGAATATACTATTCTTCACTTTTCATTAAAATTACTTATGTACATTTCAGTAGCAAAGCTTCGCTACTGGTAGCTTTGCTACTGAAATGTACACAAGTAATTTTAATAAAAAGTGAAGAAAAGGTTTTATAGATTCATTGTTTTATTATAATCTTCACGTAGCTCACCTCAAAATTTGTGTTACTTATAGAGTATTTGGCATAATTATTGTTTCCATTGAAGTACTCCATGATCCTAAAAAAGTTTACTCTAAGTAAGATACTCTTAATTTTCAAATAAATATGAAACTTTATAGCTGCATTATTTATCTGATTTTTTTCATTATTTGAGTTTTATTAAAAGTGATATTGTACTGATATTTCAGGTATCTTCCAAGAGGTGTACCACCTTGGCAACTGGTAATACTTCCTTGCTCTGATTCTCAATCTCATTATTTACTTTTGAGAATGCATCACTTACTTTTAACCGACGGAGATGTTAATATTGCTGACTTGCTGCCTCTAGCAAATTCATCTGATCCATTAATGACACCTGATGCCCTTCAACATTATATAGAAAGTCCTTTATTGAATGTTATGGAACGCCCCGACCATATTCGGGATCTGTACGGGTGTATTACTGAGAATTTGACGAACAGATGGAATGAATTCACTTCAAATCACGATCCATTAAACAAACCGGAACTATTGAAGTCCAGGCAAACTATTCTCGTATATTTTACCACTGTTTTCATCGCTATTGTAACAATATTGCGCAAGCTTTGGCTTGGGTATGATAATATCAATAAAGATATCCATTCAAGGATGAAATATTTCAAAGCTTGTATCAAAAATGAACTATCAATTAGAAGAATTAATTTTTCGTCATTCTTGGATAGTGTCTTATTCAGCTTACATCCTTGGAATTTATTTATATCAATTTTAAAGACTGGCTACTCTTTTCTAAGTTTTATTATATGGAAGGCACCGACAGGATTTTTAAAAGAAATTCAAGCACTTCTTCTGCGTTTGATTGGAGCTAATAAAAATGATTTTATACATTCTACAAATATAGATATCCTTTGGGACTCTATTCCTTTGATTTATAGAGCAGCATGTCAGGTAAATACAAGAAAGATTTGATTATAACCTGCATTCTATTCTTTTCTGGACTTACAAGATCAAAGTTACTACAAAGTCAATTCTATTATACACAATTATTACAAAAATAACTTAACTTATGGTCGAGGAGAGAAATACATCTGTTTGAATCAGATTTTGGAAAAAAGTGACTTTTTTTGGATTGCGACATGAACATATTTCTTAAATTTGGGTAGTGGCTTAAAAAGCTTGAGAGCCACTATTCTAGAGCAAATAATAATATTTTGCAATAACTTTATTATCTTGGCTCCACTCATTTTTCGGTCTGTATTCTTTTAACGTTGATGACATTGATATCGCAGCTACTTCTACCCGCCGAGTGCCGAGTAGAGAATATTTTTGAGCAAACTCTATAATATCTCTACCTCATATATAGTTTCCTTTATTATTATATTGTCAATTTTTTCATGGCACAATAAGAATTTTTTTCTGATACAGCCAAATATTCTACTTATTATTTAAAGATTTTACTTACGTTCGTGATTTAGATGTGCTATCGCCAATAATAAATCCCAAAAGTAGGGAATCATTGCGAAATATAACAGAAAGTCAAATGGTGAAAATAGTGTATTAACTAGTGGGTGCGTACGAATAAAAAAATGACTGCTTTAAATAAAAATAAACAGAAAATATTGAAGTGTGAAGTGTCAGTGTTGATTAGCTGGTCAGACTCACACAAACTCTCTGAGCGACTTGGGCGCTGGCAAGAACAGTGATGTATTGAAAAAGACAGATGAATACAGAGAAAAAAAAAGTGAGAAAGTTCAAAAGATGAAAAAATTATAGGAAACCTTGAAAAAAAATTTAGAACAAAAAATATAGTAATCACCGGTCTAGAGTCAATTACACAGAACCAAAAAAATTGGTGAAACATTTTCTTCGGCAGCAACTAGAAGTTGACTGCTTAGTCAAAATAGCCTAATACAATCAAGAAATTGGGAAACAGCTCCATAATTAAAGTAGAGATGGAAAATCTGGAAGACGAAAACAAAGTAATGGTAAATAAAAGTGAATTAAAAGGTAAACAAATATACATAGAAAATGATTATACGCCTGAGGAGATATATGCATATAATTATAGGAAAAAGAGCAAAGTGTGAAAGTGCCAGAGGAAAGACAGGTAAAAATTTCTATAGAGTAATCATGGATAACAAGTGCTATGTGTGAAACAATGTAGCAAAAGTACTTGATGAACCTCATACACATGAGACTGAATCTTTTATGTGAGTGCATCTAATATAGGAAGACATTGGCAAAGTCAAAGGTCTGTGAAATCGATTATGGGAAAAGAGCTTAAATTAATGTCATGGAATGACAAGGAAACTTACTCAGCAAAAAAATACCAAAATTTAGCTCGAATATGCTTAGATTATAAGATTTATTTAGAGATCATACAATAAGCTATACAAAAAAATTACTTGGTTTTTAAAGTAGATAGGTACCTATATAGTTTTTAATGGGGGCACTAATTCCGGTTATTTGGGAACAAGTTTTATTATTAGGGAAAGTATCATACACTCTGTCATTGATTTTGAAGTAATATCAGAAAGAATGAGTAGATTACGCCTGAAAAAGAAGTATCAAAAAATTAATATTCCCAATGTACATGCAGGAGATGATGGAGAAAGACAGGTTTTGAGAGATCACCGAATATATCGAAAGGATGCCGAAATATGATCAAATTTTAATGCGAAGTTAGGAAGGGACGTACACAAACAAATCACAAGTAACGAAAATTGAAGGAAGTTAATTGAAGTCGCAGCAGAAAACGAGCTGAGAATAAAAAGTACAAGCTTTCAGAGGAAAGACATACACAAAGTCAAGTGGACATCTCCAGACGGAAAAACACAGAATCAAATAGACCATGTCTTAATCAGTAAAAGAAACTGTAATGTGATCAGAAATGTTACTAGTACCTATGAGAGGAGCAGATATAAAACTCGATCATTTTGTGGTGAATGTAATTATAAAACAGCAAATTTCACAATGTAATTCCAGTAAAAGGGATATCACATATTATGATGTAAATAAACTACAAAATAAGAACATAAGAGGAAATTTTATTCAAGAATTGGATACAGTGCTAGGAAACGATTGCTCCTAATGTCATATTAACAAGAAATGGAATAAATTCGAGGAAAATATGATAAAGTCTAAGACAAGAAAACTCAATTGCTCCTGTGCAAATGGTAAAACATGCAAGAGAAATGGGGCTGACGATAGATACTTTGAATTGAAATCAGATAGTGGCAACGAGTACAAATTCGAAAGGATACAGAGCTTTGTTTATCTTGATGTTACACTAACTAAGGATAATAATGAAGATCAAGAAATCACAGCGAGATTCATCAAGAGTAGCGAATATACCGATGCCTTGAACAATTTGCTTGAATAAAAAAAAAAGTTAATAAAGTGACAAAGAAACAGATGTATAAGACAGTAATAAAATTAACAATGACCTATGGATGCAGACTGTGGGTGCTTAGTGAGAAAAATAAAAAAAAGGTTGAAATATGGGAGTGAAAAGTGCTACGGAAAATATATTGTGCAAAACTAGTGAACTAGTAAAAGAGGTACATGTGCAGTGAACAAACAAGAAATCAAAAGTGCTTTTCGAAGACGATAACATTACAGGTGTAATTAAAGATCAGAGGCTTAGGTGGCTAGGTCACATTGTACGGTTAACAGACAATAGAGCGTCCAAAAAAGCTCTGAGTATGGAAATAACGGGAAGAAGAAGAGGTAGGCCAAAAGAGACTTGGAATGATGCCATACAGCGAGACCTGATGCAGATCAACGTCAAGAAACTGGATGCAAAAAGCAAAGGACCGCTTGCAGTAGAAAGCCATAGTGCCACAAGCCATAGGCCTACTTGGTCTGCAGTGCTGAATATTATTATATTTTATTTGAAGTGAACATTTTTTCCAACACTGGTTGATAGGTACTCTCAATATTTTTTTTTTTCAAATTTTCAATAAGTCAAAATTGTTTACGCAAAGCTTGATAAATGTTTCATTGTTGTGTAATTGATGATTCAATTCAACTTTCTTTGATGTAGTATTCTTTTGTCGATTTTATTGTTAATCTTATTTCTAGTACAGTGTATAATAGAAATAAAAGCATACAGTGAAAATATGTTAATGGATACTTTATTTGCTTATTGAGAAGCAGGACAATACTCACAATTGGCACCCTAATCATCGTTTATTCGTGAAGATCACCCAACGCCTTCATGACACTGTTTCTTTCAGACCTAATTGTGGGAGAGGCGGTGGCCGCCAAAAACAACGTATTGATGTTGAAAATGTGGTCGTAGATGCTGTAGAAACTGATCCAACTATTAGCATTCGAAGAATATCTGTAGTGATTCAGTGTTGCAAATTTTGAAGTATTACAATTGTCACCCTTTTTATTTTCAACGTGTTCATTGGTTAACAGAACCTGATCATTATAACCGAGTAACGTTTTGTGAATGGTTTTTACAGCAACTTGCTTTAGACCTCAATTTCGCACATACATAATATTTTTGAGGCCACAATTCATAATTATCACAATTCTCATTATTGAAGTCAAAATAATCAACATGTTGTTCCAAGAGATAGTATCCAGCATCGCTTTTCAATAAATGTTTGGGCTGATATTGTAAATGATATGTTGCTTAAACTGTACATTCTACCAAAAAGAATGAATGCCAATACTTATTTTTATTCAAAAAAAATAATTGCCGAGTTATTTGAGGATGTACCTCTTAATGTGCATCAATGAGTGCGAAAGGATCACTCAAAGTAGCTCCAGAGAAATCGTTTCGAAATAGGAACCAGAGACAGTGCTAGATGGCTTAGTTACGCATTTAAAAAAAAGATTTTCCTAAAGTACTCTGTGAGTAACTCAACTCTAAATTCACTCTAAATTTCCTAAACATTACTCCTCTTTCCAAATCACATTCAATATGGATATCTCTTACAAAGCAATATATGGAGATAAGTGGCCGTATGGTGCGTACGTAACCTGCTTTTTTTCAAAAAAATAGCCTCGAAATGACTTCGATACAATTTTTTCTGACTGCAAACAGTAATAAATATAAAATGTATCGGATATTCAGCCTTTATCTTAAAATTCTCATTTATTTCAGAGCCCTAGCTTTTACCTTTAATTGAAGGCTCCGTCAGGGGGACTAAATTCATAAACAACAAGACAGTTAAGACATACATAAAGCAATAAAATTGGTAAATAATAGCTTACAGAAAAGTAGGAGTGATTGTAATAATATCAACAAAATCAACTGCTTTGCACTTCCAATTCACACAAATAGAACTAAACATTGTCCTGACTTTGAAATTGTAGAAATTCTTGACAAGTGTGATATATCCCTCTTTTATCTGACAAATGGCCGGTTTTATAAAAGACCAAGTAAATTTACTCTCAAAATAAATTTATTCTATTCAACAAATTCTAATCGTTTTGAATTTCTTTATGACGACAAAATCAGTGCTGTCAGAAAATCTATTGTCATTTAACAGAGTAAATTTTATTTACTCTGGAAGTAAATTACTCTGCCTTTTATAAAACCGGGCCAAAAATTAAAAAACTTCTCAAGAATGATTATTCCATAACAGCATTTAAGAATTACCTCACTATCAGAAGTCTATACACTTAACTTAAAGATTCCGCATCTATTAATAACGAAAGTAATGTTATTTATAAAATCAGTTGTAAAGACTGCACTTCAATTTATATTGGACAGACATGTAGACTTTTGAAGACAAGAATTATAGCCCATAGGAGTGATTGTAGTAATCCTAGTAAAGTCAACTGTTGTGCGTTATCAATTCATACTAGCAAATCCAACCATCATCCAGACTTTGATAATGTTGAAATTCTTGACAGGAGTGATAATTATGTCAAACGTCTGTATCTTGAAATGTGTCATATAAATTTCCATAACAACACTCTTAATAGAAAATTTGAAGAAGCATCTAGATGATGAAAGTGCATTTTTGACAGCTCATGAATGTTTGTTACTTCAGAGATTTTGCAAATTACCATCTTTCATCACAATTACTGAGCTTGAAATCAAGGTTTGTATGTATCAAACACTGTATCCCTTTTGCCGAGGAAGCATTGAAGAAAAGCGTGAAATTAATTTTGCCATATTAAACATGTTTAAGAATATGTTGCTGACAATATTAACAACAAAATTATTGCGAAGTGCATCCGACAAACTTCTATCACTGAAACATCTTACAAATTAGAGATAGAGGTAAATTCATGAATTCCAAATCGATGATGAGTATTTCTAATTTCACAATTGAATTACAAAAATATTTGTTATATAGATTAATAATGAAAGACAGAAAATACTCTATTTACCGCTTTGATTCACTTCACTCGTTTTTTTTATGTTTTATAAATGGGTGCATGAAGTCCATCAAGCTATATTTCACTTGAATCATCCTTAACACAACAGCCTGGAACAGAACAAACGTTTTCCTATGTTTTATATGCAGTTATTTTCACTTTTAAACTACAATACTCAATGACAGCTCATTGACGTATTCTGAGAAATGGAGTTCAATGGTTACAATGGTGCTCACCATGAGCGCTCGCATCGATATTTGTTCAAACTCCACCCTCTTGCACATTGCCTATAAGCTTCAAATTCGCGTCAAACAAGTCATTGAATGAATCTCGGACAGACTTGACAACTGTACATAATAGTAGTGACACAGACGACTAAAGTTGTAACTAAATTTTTATCCATTTGAATGCACTTTATCTGCCATATCCCTAATGTCATATATATCTATGGGCACTGTTTCGCCTGAAACAAGTAATTGAATAATTGAATCTTCCACAATCACTGAGCTTGGATTAAAGCAATTTGTGCAAACCTACGAGACAGCAGCTTTTATTAAGTAACAGTTTCAAGTCTGTAAATAGTATAGTTGCTGAGAACTCAGCGTCACGCCAGCCAGTCAGCCTGCTAGCCAGCTAGCCAGCCAGACAGCCAAAGTGAATATAATAGCGCTTTTTTACAAGAAATGCGCCAAAAAACAGATACTCGAAATTTAAGTTCATATTATTCGAATATAATCGAGTGTTTATATTCATGGCACTCCATGTTTATTAATTTTTTCAATTTCAAAGAATTTATTCATTTGTTGATCAGTTATATATTCATTTATCTATTCCCCCACATGTTTTGCATAGAATATTTTTATCATTGTCAATTATTTTATTCTTCCATCCTTTTTGATGATTCATATTTACTTTTATTTATTAATTTCTCAAGAGTTTTTGGTGGTTTTTTATAGTTGGTTCACTCCTTTTGTCCAGTTGTTGTTAGTTTTTTGAATGCTTGTGATATTTATTTCTCTTTTTTTTTTGTGAGTTGAAGCTTATCCGTTTTACATGTTCATTTTATTTAACTGTCTTACTGTTTATATTACTCTAGTCCCATGAAGAAGCCAAAAATTATTGGTGAAAGCTCGGGTAAATGAAATAAATGAGAATTTTTGAGAAACTGAAGACTGACTACCCAATAAACTTCATAACATTATATATATATATATATATATATATATATATATATATATATATATATATATATATATATATATATATATATATATATATATATATATGTAAATAAATATATAATATTGATATTAGACTTTTCGAAATAGTTTTTAAAAAGACAGGCGAATTATATGGACTCTTTTACTTTTGGATTACTTTTATATTCAATAAATTTTGGATATGTTTCTCGATGTCATTTTCATAGATAGTTCTTTGTCTGGTCTCGGAAACAAGTGTGAATATTTCTCTAATAAATTTTTTATCTTGACTTTTTGATCGTAATTTAGATGTTCGTTTCTAAATTGAATAAATGAACTATTAAATGTTTGTGAGGATAATAATTCAAATTTTTTATTTCCGAATGTTATAGTTTTATTTTTAAAATCCATTATAGCATTTCAATATTATAATATTTTTACGCTGAATAACATATTACTTCCCTTATGGAATTCATAAATGAGAAATTCGAAATTCTTATTTTGAACTTTCATTTCTACACAATTTTTGCAATGAACTTTTTCTTTAGCTGTCTTAAAAGTGACTGGCTTATTATAAGTTTTTAAATTTCTTTGTTTGACAATATTTGGGCAAATTGAATTTATATATCGGAGCTTGAATCAATCAGTATGAGGTAATCGTTATATTTGACCAAAGGGATAGATCTTAATTTTGAAGTCATTACGTATTTTGTTCTACTATCTCTGGATTTTCCTCTAAAAAAAGCATCGCTGTCATTAGCTCCAATCTCGTATTTTTCAAGATCTCGTTTTTCGACATCAGTGTTCTCATTTTGCATTATTTCATTGTAATAATTTTGTTTAATTGTTGATGTTGACATAGGTTGTGTATTACGTGTCTGTAGTGACATTGCTTGGGGTTGAGATCTACATGTTTCGTAGCTGTTTACTAAATTTTGTCTTGCGAACCTATTATATCCAGGAGTTGGTGGTTTGTAAAGACTGACTGGTTTGGAGGGTAAGTTTTGTCCTGGAAATTGCTTAGGTGGAAGGTTCAATGTGAAATTTGGGTTTCTGGAAGTGCTTGAATTTTGTTTAATATCGTTTCGTGTCATTGGACTGTTGTGTAAAGAATTGGCATAACTGAATTCATTTTTTAATAATAAATCGCATTGTTCTAATGTAGAAGGTTGTTTCACAATGAATGATCCTTTTATAATAGGTGGTAACAAAGATATGAATTTATTTACTACAGCTTTTTGATGTTCCTGAAGAATAGCATTTTTTTGCTGTAAGTTGTAATTTTTTGAAAATATTTTTGCTTCATATAACTTAAATTTATCTTACATTGTTTTCAATGTGATCTCTGTATTCTGCTTGTATTTAGTTTCAAATAATTTTTCTAATAATGTTTCAGCTGACGTTCTATCTGAGAAGTTAGTGCTTAAATATGATTTCAATTTATCCCATTTAGCGAATTTGTTCTGTGAAACCATTTTTTTTGCATTATCAATCAATCTATTTTTTATTAAATTGAAAGCAAATACTTTTTGTAGAGCTGCTATTTGCAGAGTATTTGAAATAATATATGTTTCATCCACAGTTTGAATGAAGTTATTAAGGGTCGTTATGTCCCCTTCATACGTTGGAACTATTTCGACAAAAATTTTAATATCTTGTAAAGAAGTCATGTTGTTTTCTGTTACTGTTGGATTTCATATAATATGAATAAGCAAATAGATATAACTAATCAAGTGTATCAAGACGCATTCAAAACTGCCAAAGATTTGATAAGTAATCCACCAAGTTTAGAATTCCCTGATTTTTCAAAAAAAATCATCTCTACAACAGATGCGTCAGATTATACCATGGGATCAGTAATTTAACAAGTTATACAAATTGACAAAACAGCCTACATATTACATAAAAAAACACAATAAAAATAATCTAATAGAGAAATTCAGCAGAGAACCCAGTAAAATGAATTATTGTCAAACTATAGGGTATGTGCAAAGGGGCGGAGTTTGAACAAATATCGATGCGAGCGCTTATGGTGAGCTTTATTGTAAACATCGAACTCCATTTTTCAGAATACGTTATTGAGCTGTCTTTGAGCATTGTAGTTAAAAGTAAAAATAATTGCATATATAAGATAGGAAAACGCTTGTTCTGTTTCAGGCTGTTGTGTTGAGGATGATTCAAGTGAAATATAGTTTCATAGATTTCATGTACGCAGTTATAACATAAAAAAAACGAATGGAGTGGATCAAAGCGGTAAATTGAGTATTATCGGTCCTTCATCATCAATCTATATTACAAAGATGTTTGTAATTCAATTGTGAAATTAGAAAAATTCATCATCGATTTGGGATTCATGAATTTACCTCTATCTCTAATTTGTAAGGTGTTTCAATGATAGAAGTTTGTTGGATGCACTTCGCAATAATTTTGTTGTTAATATTGACAGCAACATATTCTTCAACATGTTTAATATGGCAAAACAAGTTTCACGCTTTTCTTCAATGCTTCCTTGATAAAAGGGATACAGTGTTTGATACATACAAACCCGATCCGCAAGATTATCGGCATCATAATTTAAGGTTATCCTAGAATAACATTTATCATTATTATATTATTAATATTATAATTATTGAGATAATATTTGTTGTAATCATAAAATTATTAAGTAAGGTATTAAAGGAATTATGGAGTAAAACAACAGAAAGCAAATATTGAATTAAATAATTTAGAAAGAATAACTGAAAATTTGTAAATCTTGTATAGAGTTTAAACTTGCTCGAGAGGAACTATGGAGTTCAACTACCCGTAGAAATGTTGACTTAAGATATAAACTTTCCACAAGATCATGTAACATAGAATATCATAAAAACACATGTAATCCCTGAGAACGACGAGTTCTCTTATTATAGCCGAGCTTGTATCTTGTATTGCATAGTTTTTAGCAACAATAAAACTTTTTAAAAACTATTTCGAGAAGTCTAATATCAATATTATATATATATATATATATATATATATAATATTGATATTAGACTTCTCGAAATAGTTTTTAAAAAGTTTTATTGTTGCTAAAAACTATGCAATACAAGATACAAGCTCGGCTATAATAAGAGAACTCGTCGTTCTCAGGGATTACATGTGTTTTTATGATATTCTATGTTACATGATCTTGTGGAAAGTTTATATCTTAAGTCAACATTTCTACGGGTAGTTGAACTCCATAGTTCCTCTCGAGCAAGTTTAAACTCTATACAAGATTTACAAATTTTCAGTTATTCTTTCTAAATTATTTAATTCAATATTTGCTTTCTGTTGTTTTACTCCATAATTCCTTTAATACCTTACTTAATAATTTTATGATTACAACAAATATTATCTCAATAATTATAATATTAATAATATAATAATGATAAATGTTATTCTAGGATAACCTTAAATTATGATGCCGATAATCTTGCGGATCGGGTTTGTATGTATCAAACACTGTATCCCTTTTATCAAGGAAGCATTGAAGAAAAGCGTGAAACTTGTTTTGCCATATTAAACATGTTGAAGAATATGTTGCTGTCAATATTAACAACAAAATTATTGCGAAGTGCATCCAACAAACTTCTATCATTGAAACACCTTACAAATTAGAGATAGAGGTAAATTCATGAATCCCAAATCGATGATGAATTTTTCTAATTTCACAATTGAATTACAAACATCTTTGTAATATAGATTGATGATGAAGGACCGATAATACTCAATTTACCGCTTTGATCCACTCCATTCGTTTTTTTTATGTTATAACTGCGTACATGAAATCTATGAAACTATATTTCACTTGAATCATCCTCAACACAACAGCCTGAAACAGAACAAGCGTTTTCCTATCTTATATATGCAATTATTTTTACTTTTAACTACAATGCTCAAAGACAGCTCAATAACGTATTCTGAAAAATGGAGTTCGATGTTTACAATAAAGCTCACCATAAGCGCTCGCATCGATATTTGTTCAAACTCCGCCCCTTTGCACATACCCTATAGTTTGACAATAATTCATTTTACTGGGTTCTCTGCTGAATTTCTCTATTAGATTATTTTTATTGTGTTTTTTTATGTAATATGTAGGCTGTTTTGTCAATTTGTATAACTTGTTAAATTACTGATCCCATGGTATAATCTGACGCATCTGTTGTAGAGATGATTTTTTTTGAAAAATCAGGGAATTCTAAACTTGGTGGATTACTTATCAAATCTTTGGCAGTTTTGAATGCGTCTTGATACACTTGATTAGTTATATCTATTTGCTTATTCATATTATATGAAATCCAACAGTAACAGAAAACAACATGACTTCTTTACAAGATATTAAAATTTTTGTCGAAATAGTTCCAACGTATGAAGGGGACATAACGACCCTTAATAACTTCATTCAAACTGTGGATGAAACATATATTATTTCAAATACTCTGCAAATAGCAGCTCTACAAAAAGTATTTGCTTTCAATTTAATAAAAAATAGATTGATTGATAATGCAAAAAAAATGGTTTCACAGAACAAATTCGCTAAATGGGATAAATTGAAATCATATTTAAGCACTAACTTCTCAGATAGAACGTCAGCTGAAACATTATTAGAAAAATTATTTGAAACTAAATACAAGCAGAATACAGAGATCACATTGAAAACAATGTAAGATAAATTTAAGTTATATGAAGCAAAAATATTTTCAAAAAATTACAACTTACAGCAAAAAAATGCTATTCTTCAGGAACATCAAAAAGCTGTAGTAAATAAATTCATATCTTTGTTACCACCTATTATAAAAGGATCATTCATTGTGAAACAACCTTCTACATTAGAACAATGCGATTTATTATTAAAAAATGAATTCAGTTATGCCAATTCTTTACACAACAGTCCAATGACACGAAACGATATTAAACAAAATTCAAGCACTTCCAGAAACCCAAATTTCACATTGAACCTTCCACCTAAGCAATTTCCAGGACAAAACTTACCCTCCAAACCAGTCAGTCTTTACAAACCACCAACTCCTGGATATAATAGGTTCGCAAGACAAAATTTAGTAAACAGCTACGAAACATGTAGATCTCAACCCCAAGCAATGTCACTACAGACACGTAATACACAACCTATGTCAACATCAACAATTAAACAAAATTATTACAATGAAATAATGCAAAATGAGAACACTGATGTCGAAAAACGAGATCTTGAAAAATACGAGATTGGAGCTAATGACAGCGATGCTTTTTTTAGAGGAAAATCCAGAGATAGTAGAACAAAATACGTAATGACTTCAAAATTAAGATCTATCCCTTTGGTCAAATATAACGATTACCTCATACTGATTGATTCAAGCTCCGATATATAAATTCAATTTGCCCAAATATTGTCAAACAAAGAAATTTAAAAACTTATAATAAGCCAGTCACTTTTAAGACAGCTAAAGAAAAAGTTCATTGCAAAAATTGTGTAGAAATGAAAGTTCAAAATAAGAATTTCGAATTTCTCATTTATGAATTCCATAAGGGAAGTAATATGTTATTCAGCGTAAAAATATTATAATATTGAAATGCTATAATGGATTTTAAAAATAAAACTATAACATTCGGAAATAAAAAATTTGAATTATTATCCTCACAAACATTTAATAGTTCATTTATTCAATTTAGAAACGAACATCTAAATTACGATCAAAAAGTCAAGATAAAAAATTTATTAGAGAAATATTCACACTTGTTTCCGAGACCAGACAAAGAACTATCTGCGAAAAACGTCACTACTCATAAAATTCGCACAACAGATGACATACCCGTTTTCAAAAAGAATTATAGACTTCCACAAATCTATGAAAATGACATCGAGAAACATATCCATAATTTACTGAATATAAAAGTAATCCAAAAGTAAAAGAGTCCATATAATTCGCCTATCTTTTTAAAAACTATTTCGAAAAGTCTAATATCAATATTATATATTTATTTATATATATATATATATATATATATATATATATATATATATATATATATATATATATATATATATATATATATATATATATATATATATATATATATATATATATATATATATATATATATATATATATATATATAAGTTAAGTAACACTTCTTATGACATCACACCATTCTATAGTCACATTTCACTTATTTAGTAGATTCATATTCCGTCTGGGAAAATACTTTATCAGTTCTCTTGTGAGAAACATGTTGTAGCAAAAGTAAATTAGAATGCATCTAGTGGTCACACTGATCTGTATCTCTCTTTCAAAGTTTAAAATAAATTTTTAAAAAAGGTTTTATTGAATTTAAAAATCTAACTGGCGCAGTCGGTAGGATTGTTAAGAGTTTTGTTCACCGAAATTCTGTGTAGAATCAATTCGTTGAAGTGATCAAATCGTTGGTGTTAACCATTGACTTAACAGTTCAAAAGAAACTCAAATTCTGACGGCAAGTGCAAAAGTGTAATCCTGACGAATAACCTACGAATAAATCAGCAACTAAAAGAAGATACAGCAGATTGGCGATCATTCGAGGACTTTGAAAGTACAACTCGTTGAAGGTGATCATCTGTAGTTCAGTGTGCGCATCTCCTGGTCCGGCGAATCATTCTCTCCACCAGCTCTACCATCAACTCCGCTGAGGGCAAATCAGCAACCCCGTCTAGCAAGGATAGGCAAACTCATCCACAAATGAACTTTGTAGTTTTACTATTTATGTAAGTACAAATTTAATGTACTCTGTTAACTGTTGGATAATATAATCAGTCAAGATTGAAGATTTAATAAACGTATTGAGTAATTTAAATATTAATCAAATAGAAATGACTACTCAAGCAAATCAAAATGGCGTATTCGCTAATCTTGACACTAGTATTTTAAAAATCATGGATCTAATTCCTGAATACAATGGAGATGAGAAAAGTTTATCACATTTTATAAAATCTACGGAGGAGATTTTGGAACTTATTAACCAAAGTAATCCATCCGAAATTACTAAGACATTAAAATTAATTACCTTGAAAAAGAAAATTACTGGTAAAGCTAGTGAATATTTAACTACTTGTCCGAATATTACTTGCTGGAGAGGCTTGAAAGAGTTTTTAATCTCGCAATATCAAGATAAAAGAAACGAGTGTACATTATTAATCGAATTGTGTCAATTGCAGCAGAATAAGGAGCCAATATTTGATTTCCTTAAAAGATATAACGATTTATTTCTTCTGTATGTAAACCATATTGAAACGAAATATTGTGTACAATCTGTGCAGGATTTCAAAAATGTCGGTCATAAATTTGTCACCCAATGTTTTATTAGAAACTGTAGAGAGCCATTCAAATCGCAGTTAGCTGCCAGGAATCCCTCAAATTTAGATGAAATCAATGATTTACTAACAAACGACTTCCAATATTACAGAATAAATTCAAACCTATCTAATTCTAATGCGACAAATTCCCAATCGCGACAGCAAATAACTCCAATGACACAATTTCCAAAGAATAAACCGATTCAATATCAACGACCTCAATATTTTAATAATAGACCAAATCAGTACCAACAACCTCAGCCTGGTCCATCGAAATTTCCCTCACAACCGATAAAATTGATACGAACACCGCAATCATCGCAACCTACACCCATGTCTATCTCTACACGCATGGCTAAACCAAATAATAATTATTTTAAATCAAATGAAAGACCAAATTTCATTTTTGAAGAACTTAATAATATCGAGAATAATGACGAAGATACTTCCTTAGAAAATCAGGGAGAAACACATGAGTGTTTCGAAAATGTTGAAAGTGAAACTAATGATGAATCGGGGGAAGCAACAAATATTGAAAATTTTCCCACAAGTGCTTACCTAGATTTGAATCCTTAGCCATAAATATGATATCTAAATTACCCTATATAGAATTACAGAATTTGTTCATATTGATCGATACAGGATCTTCACAAAATTTTATTAATAAAGATTACGTTTATAGAAATAGAGATCAATTCAAAATTTTTGAAGAGCATTTTAAAATACAAACTATGAATGGAGAATCGGAAGGTTCTGAATATACTTTCATAAAATATAAGGGTAGAAATATTAAATGTTATTTGTATAATTTTCATAAGTCATTTCATATTTTATTAGGTTTTAATGCTTTAAAGTTATTACAAGCACAGATAAATTTAAATAGAGAGGAAATAAAATTATTAAATAATAAACATAGATTTAATTATTTCAATGAAGATTCGAAACCAGTTTTTAATATAGAAATTATAAAAGATTTAAATATTAGACATGAGCATTTGACTGTAAAGGAATTGGAAGAGCTTGCTAAAATTTTAAATGAGTATAAAGACTTAACAATCTCAAAAAATGAGAAGTTAACCTTTACATCCAAAATTAAACATAAAATCTTGACAACTGATGATATCCCTATTTACACAAAGAATTATAAGTTTCCTGAAATCTATAAAGAACAAGTAAATGAAGAAATGGATAAATTATCAAATCACGGCATAATTCAACACAGTTATTCACCATGGAATAGTCCGATATGGGTGGTTGAAAAGAAGCCAGATGCTTCTGAAATAAAAAAATTTCGCGTTGTCAATGATTTTAGGAAGTTAAACGAAAAGACCGTAGACGACCGTTTTCCTATTCCCGACATTACTGAAATTTTGAATAAACTTGGAACATCAAATTATTTTACGACCCTTGACCTGACAAGTGGATTTCACCAAATTGAAATGGATCCCAAAGACGTAGAAAAAACTGCTTTTTCGACTGACAAAGGACATTTTGAATACAGACGTATGCCTTTTGGCTTGAAAAATGCCCCTTCCACCTTTCAGCGACTTATGAACTTTGTTTTAAAAGATTTAATAAATAAATGTTGCTTCGTCTATTTGGACGATATAATTGTTTTAGGTTCGTCTTTACAAGAGCATTTACAAAATCTAAAATTAGTTTTTGATAAGTTACGCGAGGCAAATTTAAAAATACAGTTGGACAAATGTGAATTTTTAAGGAAAGAAGTGGCATATTTAGGCCATATAATAACAGTTGATGGAATAAAACCGAATCCGGAAAAATTAAAAACTATTCAAAATTTCCCAATACCAAAAACAACTAAAGAAATTAAATCATTTCTAGGCCTTTTAGGTTATTATCGTCGCTTTATACAAGATTTCGCGAAAGTAACAAAGCCCTTCACCAACTGTTTGAGAAAAAATATCAAGATTGATACTAAAAATAAGGAATATCAGCAATGTTTTGAGAAATGTAAAACATTATTGATGAATAGTCCAATTTTGCAATACCCAAATTTTGACCATGAATTTATTTTGACTACAGACGCAAGCAATTATGCTTTAGGAGCAGTTTTATCCCAAAATATAAAAGGCAAAGATTTACCCATTTCATATGCGTCACGAACTCTCAATAATCATGAGCAAAATTATTCAACGATAGAAAAGGAGTTGCTGGCAATAATTTGGGCAACCAAAACCTTTCGAACATATCTTTACGGCAGGAAATTCAAAATCGTGACGGATCATAGACCTTTGGTTTGGCTTAACTCATTAAAAGAACCTGATCAAAAATTAATACGATGGAAATTAAAATTGAAAGAGTATGATTATTACAAAGAGTATAAAAAAGGGAAGCAAAATTTTGTTGCGGATGCTCTTTCTAGAATAAAACCGTCATTTGAAATTGTTTATAAGACTGAAAACATTTTCGATAATAAATTACCTTTAATACATTGTATATCAAAAGATTTTTGTATGGGAAAAGGATTTGCTGCTCAAGTTGATGATTTGTATGGAACTAGACAATTAAAAGATAAAATAAAAATAATCGAGGATAAAATAGCAATTCAAAATTGTGATGATCAAATTATAATTCATTTATTGACAAAAGATAAGTATTTTGAGAAACCGACAATGTCTAACATTAAATTCTGTCTAGATAAATTACTTCAGTTTCTTATTCAAAACGATATAAATGAAATCAAAATGCCGAAAATTTGTTCCGGATTAGACAAGAAAAAATGGCCAAAATTAGAAAATGTGATTAGAGAGGTACTTCAAAATTCACATATCAGAATAAATATTCACGAAATAATGGAAATTCAAGAAGTAATGAATAATGAAGATAAAGATGATGATAATTTAGATAATCAATCTATGCAGGTGGAACATTCTGAAACAGAGACAGCTACTGATCATTCAGACGATGAAAGTCCCATTAATGGTCTTACGTATTTAGAATCTCCAGTGAATTATGGAAGTAATCAAATTATTGTAAAAGAATCAAGTAGAAATGAGGTTAAAATAGAAAAATTATTTGATAATACGAAACAACGAATATATTTTTTCTTGAATAAGAATAATTGTAATCGAGCAATTTTAGATTTTATTAAAAATTATTGTCAACCTCATGTAAATTATCATTGTTTAATTCCTGAGAGTTTCAAACTGAATTTCAATGCTGTTTTACAAACTTACTTCAACGCTGGTCATTATAAATTTATACAATGTAAAAATTTGTTAGTAGACTTACAAGATAGGGATGAACAATTAATCACGATTAGAAATTATCATGAAGGTAAATCTCTTCACAAAGGTATTACCGAAACACATGGTAAAATGAAATTGATATACTATTTTCCTAATATGATAAAAGAAATCCAAAATTTCATAAATAAATGTGACATTTGCTTAAAAAATAAGTATGAAAGAAGACCATTTCAGATTCCAAATATTCTCACACCAACTGCCGAGAAACCATTACAAATAATTCATTTAGATATTTTATCGTTAGAGAAACAAAAGTTTTTAACAATTATTGACAGTTTCTCAAAATTTGCTCAAGCGTATAAGATTAAAGATCAAAATTCTATCACTATAATATCAAAATTAATTCAATTCTTTTCACATTATGGTGTACCTGAAAAAATTATTACTGATAAAGGAACAGAGTTCAATAATAAACTACTGTTAGAATTTTTGTTGAATAAGAATATTAAATTACATATAACAAGTACCAATAATCCAAAATCTAATGGAAATATAGAAAGATTTCATAGTTCTCTTATCGAAACTATTCGAATATTGAATAATGAACAAAATTTTAAAGCATTACCTTTAAAGGAAAAAGTAATTTATAGTTTGATAGCATATAATAATAGTATTCATTCAACAATAAAAAATACACCCTTTCATATTCTTTTGGGTCATTTAAATAGTAACCAAATTGTTCAACCTGAAGAAATAGTCACTGAGGAATATAATATAAAGCATGCTAGTATTATGAAGCAATTATTCGATCAAGTCAAACAAAATATAATTAGTCGTAAAGAAAAGTATAGTGAGCAAATTAGCACGAGAGAAAATATTCCTGACACTGTTTATATTAAACAGCATAAAAGAAACAGTGGCAAAGTGGAGAAACCTAAGTATAAAGAGCAGAAAGTAAAAGAAATTATACCAGAACGTGCACAAATAATTACAGAAAAAAATGTAAAAACTAAAATTGATCAATTGAAAAGACCTCGCATAATTTCAGATATTTTAGTATCAAAAGCTCATGGGGAAAAAACTTCCTCAATGTCACCGAAAATGCCGGCATCAACATTATAAATTTGGGGAATGCTTTCGTCGCAACTAATTATAATTATATTTATATTAATGTATCGTTTAGTAATATTAATAATAATTATGATAGTTTAATGGATCATAAGAATGACTTGTATAACCAAATAAAAAAATCCAATGTAAGTTATTTTGAAAATGATAAAGCCTTATTGGAAAATGCAATTAATAATATTGAAATGAAAGTTCATATTATTCAAAAATCAAATAGATTTGAACGAGGATTAATTAATGGAATTGGTTCGATAATAAAAAGTATAACTGGTAATTTGGATCAAGAAGATAAAGAAAATTATGATAGAATAATTGGAGTGATAAGAAGTAATCAAGAAAATATGAAGAATAATATTAATGAACAAATAAAATTCAGTCACAATTTCACTAAGCAATTTAATACGCAAATACAATTAATGAATAGAAATAATCAAGTAATAGAAAAAGAATTGAAGAGCTTGGCAAAAACTTTGGGTAAAGTATTGGATAACATGGAAGTTATAGCTGTGCATCAATTATTCCAAAATTTGTTAGCGTTTAGTAATCAAATTCATATTTCCTTGTTGCAAATTGAAGAGACTTTATCTTTTTGTAGTCTAAATACACTTTATTTTGGATAAATATCAAGAGAGGAAATAAATCAATATATCAATGATAATATTAGAGATCCAATGAAATCATTGTTAAGAGAAAATTATATGAATAATAAAATCATAAAAACTATTTGCTATTTGAATACAAAATTGGAAATTTTGATTGAAATTCCAATTTTTGAACAAAGAACTAATATCCATCAAGTAACGAGAATTCCTATTATGAATAGTGATAGTAATTTGATAACGTTAAATATTCCTATTGGTTTTTATTCTATTGTGAGTAAAGATATTTTTAAATTGGAAGGTTGTATTTTTGTAAAAGAAAAATTATTTATTTGTGAAGGAATAGATAATATTGATGAAAATTGTCTTTCTGAAATTTATTTTGATAAACCAAATATTCATTGCAAGCAAGTCATTTTAGAAAAATATAATTATATAATAAGAGTAGAATTTACTGATATTAAGTATATTGTATCTCCTTTTAGTAGTGATTATAAAATAGAATGCGAGGATGAAATAATTAATAAAAATTTAAGAGGCATATTTTTAGCACATAATTGTAGAATTAATGATGAAACTGGAAAGTATGAATTGAACTTTGGAAAAATGATAAATTTAAAAATGGATGTCATTAAACATGAAATTTTACCAATTTTGAAACCTTTGAAAAATTTGGAAAATTTAGATAATAGTTCTTTGAAACCGATTATATTACAAACGGTAAATGATAATAACTCGCATCCTATTTTCAATAGTGTACTTATTTTTGTATTGATTATTATAATATTAGTAATTAGTATTAAGAAATTATATCAAAGATTTTGTAAAGGGAGAACTGATAGTAAAGTTAATGAATTAAATATTATTGAAACTTGAAAGGAAATAATTTTCAATACTTTTTCTTAAGGAGGGAGGAGTTAAGTAACACTTGTTATGAGATCACACCATTCTATAGTCATATTCCACTTATTTAGTAGATTCATATTTCGTCTGGGAAAATACTTTATCAGTTCTCTTGTGAGAAACATGTTGTAGCAAAAGTAAATTAGAATGCATCTAGTGGTCACACTGAACACTTGTATCTCTCTTTCAAAGTTTAAAATAAATTTTTAAAAAAGGTTTTATTGAATTTAAAAATCTAACTTATATATATATATATATACATATATATATATATATATATATATATATATATATATATATATATATATATATATATATATATATATATATATATATAATGTTATGAAGTTTATTGGGTTGTCAGTCTTCAGTTTCTCAAAAATTCTCATTTATTTCATTTACCCGAGCTTTCACCAATAATTTTTGGCTTCTTCATGAGACTAGAGTAATATAAACAATAAGACAGTTAAATAGAATGAACATGTAAAACGGATAAGCTTCAACTCACAAAAAAAAAAGAGAAATAAATATCACAAGCATTCAAAAAACTAACAACAACTGGACAAAAGGAGTGAACCAACTATAAAAAACCACCAAAAACTCTTGAGAAATTAATAAATAAAAGTAAATATGAATCATCAAAAAGGATGGAAGAATAAAATAATTGACAATGATAAAAATATTCTATGCAAAACATGTGGGGGAATAGATAAATGAATATATAACTGATCAACAAATGAATAAATTCTTTGAAATTGAAAAAATTAATAAACATGGAGTGCCATGAATATAAACACTCGATTATATTCGAATAATATGAACTTAAATTTCGAGTATCTGTATATTCTTGTAAAAAAGCGCTATTATATTCACTTTGGCTGTCTGGCTGGCTAGCTGGCTAGCAGGCTGACTGGCTGGCGTGACGCTGAGTTCTCAGCAACTATACTATTTACAGACTTGAAACTGTTACTTAATAAAAGCTGCTGTCTCGTAGGTTTGCACAAATTGCTTTAATCCAAGCTCAGTGATTGTGGAAGATTCAATTATTCAATTACTTGTTTCAGGCGAAACAGTGCCCATAGATATATATGACATTAGGGATATGGCAGATAAAGTGCATTCAAATGGATAAAAATTTAGTTACAACTTTAGTCGTCTGTGTCACTACTATTATGTACAGTTGTCAAGTCTGTCCGAGATTCATTCAATGACTTGTTTGACGCGAATTTGAAGCTTATAGGCAATGTGCAAGAGGGCGGAGTTTGAACAAATATCGATGCGAGCGCTCATGGTGAGCACCATTGTAACCATTGAACTCCATTTCTCAGAATACGTCAATGAGCTGTCATTGAGTATTGTAGTTTAAAAGTGAAAATAACTGCATATAAAACATAGGAAAACGTTTGTTCTGTTCCAGGCTGTTGTGTTAAGGATGATTCAAGTGAAATATAGCTTGATGGACTTCATGTACCCATTTATAAAACATAAAAAAAACGAGTGAAGTGAATCAAAGCGGTAAATAGAGTATTTTCTGTCTTTCATTATAAATCTATATAACAAATATGTTTGTAATTCAATTGTGAAATTAGAAATACTCATCATCGATTTGGAATTCATGAATTTACCTCTATCTCTAATTTGTAAGATGTTTCAGTGATAGAAGTTTGTCAGATGCACTTCGCAATAATTTTGTTGTTAATATTGTCAGTAACATATTCTTAAACATGTTTAATATGGCAAAATTAATTTCACGCTTTTCTTCAATGCTTCCTCGGTAAAAGGGATACAGTGTTTGATGAATGCAAACCCGATCTGCAAGATCATCGGCATCATAATTTGAGGTTATCCTGTCAATTTGGACGAGTTAAGACGTTTTCTCTATGATAGGTATGTTATAATTGAAGGAAAAAATACTCAAAATAAATTATTTCAACGTACCTTTCATGCTATGCAAGTTATATAATACGCACACAGCAGAATTAAATAATATTAGTACATTTAAAAAATTATAGGTATGAAACAATGATAGAATGGAGTTCAATCGTTCTCCATTGCCCGCTAGAGGCGCTAGTAGACTTCATGCACGTAGCCCATTAGAATGAATTATTATTCTTGTTGAAAAATTTGTTTACTTTTGGTGTATTTTCTTGTCTGTAGATCGAGCTGACTGCTCGATCTACAGGTTCCAAAGGTTACTCCACTCCGCTGCGCGTCGTGTCCCAAACTTCCTTTGTCATAAAATAAAATGACACTTTTAACACTTATATCATAAATAACTATTGTCTAACAAATTCTAATCAGTTTGAGTTTTCTTATGACGACAGAATCATTGCTGTCAAATAATCGACTGTCGTCTAACAGAGTAAATTTTATTTTCTCTGGAAGTAAAATACTCTGCCCTTTATAAAACCGGGCATAAGAAGTTTAAACGCAGCAATTGTAGAATATTTATAAAAAAAAATGTCCATTCTAGATTGAAGTTGATATAGCTCTCTCAATATGTATTAGATTTTAATAATTCAAAGCTTGGTTATGTAAATTGGGATTGTCATTGATTACATTAGTGATAATTGATTGTGCTACTCGTACAGAATTTATGTTCGGATCTTGGGACAAATAAACTATTTATCTATCTATCTGAAAAAGTAATTGGTTGAAATTTCAAATTATCTTTCTGTGACCGTTATAAATGGAAGTCGATAGAGTGGATAGAATAGTCTGTGTCAGCTTTGATACATATTATTTTCAGATGAGGCTATCGTGCAAGTTCATAGCAAATCCACGATAAGACCTCAAACGTTCCATATACTACTTCAATAACAATTTCTCATTCCCAAATGAGCTCGCAGCATAGTGTCATTTCTCTCATCAAATGAACAATTGCAGTGTACTTGTCCTAAAGTATTTTTTTTATATAGCTTTGATAGAGATCAAATTCCCATTTTAAGGTACAGCACATGACCTCCCGTCAGTCAATAAGTAAGCAATGAAGATTAAAAGGTATTTTTGAGTTTGTACATGCATAAATTATGTACCTATCAAATAGTCAGCTTTTTCTAGTACTAAATGGAAGCTGCTGTTTCGTAAATTTACCCAACCACCAACTCCTGGATATAATAGGTTCGCAAGACAAAATTTAGTAAACAGCTACGAAACATGTAGATCTCAACCCCAAGCAATGTCACTACAGACACGTAATACACAACCTATGTCAACATCAACAATTAAACAAAATTATTACAATGAAATAATGCAAAATGAGAACACTGATGTCGAAGAACGAGATCTTGAAAATACGAGATTGAAGCTAATGACAGCGATGCTTTTTTTAGAGGAAAATCCAGAGATAGTAGAACAAAATACGTAATGACTTCAAAATTAAGATCTATCCCTTTGGTCAAATATAACGATTACCTCATATTAATTGATTCAGGCTCCGATATAAATTTAATTTGCCCAAATATTGTCAAACAGAGAAATTTAAAAACTATTAATAAGCCAGTCACTTTTAAGACAGCTAAAGGAAAAGTTCATTGCAAAAATTGTGTAGAAATGAAAGTTCAAAATAAGAATTTCCAATCTCTCATTTATGAATTCCATAAGGGAAGTAATATGTTATTCAGCGTAAAAATATTAGAACATTGAAATGCTATAATGGATTTTAAAAATAAAACTATAACATTCGGAAATAAAAAATTTGAATTATTATCCTCACAAACATTTAATAGTTCATTTATTCAATTTAGAAACGAACATCTAAATTACGATCAAAAAGTCAAGATAAAAAATTTATTAGAGAAATATTCACACTTGTTTCCGAGACCAGACAAAGAACTATCTGCGACAAACGTCACTACTCATAAAATTCGCACAACAGATGACATACCCGTTTTCAAAAAGAATTATAGACTTCCACAAATCTATGAAAATGACATCGAGAAACATATCCAAAATTTACTGAATATAAAAGTAATCCAAAAGTCAAAGAGTCCGTATAATTCGCCTATCTGGTTAGTGCCTAATAAAATGGATGCGTCAGGCACACGCAAAACGAGATTAGTAATAGATTTCCGAAAATTAAATCAGAAAACCATTGAAGATAAATTTCCTTTACCCAATATTGATACGTTATAAGATCATATAGGTGAACCTAAATTCTTTACAACATTAGATTTGCATTCTGGATTCCATCAGATACCAATAGATGAAAAAGATAGAGTAAAAACAGCCTTTTCTACATTCTCAGGACATTATGAATTCCTTCGTATGCCCCTCGATTAAGTAAATGCCCCAGCTTCATCCCAAAGAATGATGAATGAAATACTTCCAGAATATATTAACAAAATTTGTTTAATTCATATGGATGATATAATAATATTTGGAAATACGTTAGAAGAACATTTACAAAAAATAGAAAATATTTTTTCCAAATTACAAGATGCAAATCTCAAAATTCAGATCGATAAATTAGAATTCCTTAGAACTGAAATAGAATATTCATGATTTATTATATCACAAGAAGGTCTTAAGCCTGGTAAAAATTAAATTGAAACAATCGAAAAAATTATGATCGCTAAGATGGTCAGAGAAATAAAATCCTTTTTAGGTAAACTTTCGTGGTATAGACGTTTTATTCCAAATTTTGCTAAGCCTACCAAACCTTTTACAGAATGTTTAAAAAAGAATACGAGCATCAGTGAGGTTCTATTATTGGATTGTCAAGCTTTAACCCAAGTAACAATGACTGACCGTCGACCAGAATGTGACGTCAGATTTTGGTCATAATGAAGTCATAATCTGACGGTCATATTTCGACGTCACAAGACGTCGAATCGACGTCACATTTCGAGTCGAATTGAGGTCATAAATTGACGTCATTTTTTGACGTCATAAAACGTTGAACTGACGTCATAATTTGACGTTATGTTTCAGCATTTTGGGAAATCATACTTATGCTGTATGTATGATTTTTTAGTCATATTTTTTCAGTCAGTGTACTTTGCGCTTACGTTTTCAACTGATTGAGCTCCTTTTTTTTTTAGCTCAACGTCATTTTATGACTTAATTTCGACGTCATTTTGTGACATCAGGTCAGCGGTATTTTATGACGTAAATTCGACGTCATTTTATGACGTAAATTCGACATCATTTTATGACGTAAATTCGATGGCATATTATGACGTGAATTCGACGTCATTTTGTGACTTATGCATGCATCGCGAAATATTTTTTTGGGAGATGTCATTTTTTGACGTCCTAAAATGTTGAATAGACGTCATAATTTGACGTTATGTTTCAGCGTTTTGAGAAATCATACTTATGCTTTATATAATGATTCTTTGGATATATTTTCTTAGTCAGTGTACTTTGCGCTTACATTTTCAACTGACTGAGTCTTATTTTTTAGCTCAACGTCACTTTATGACGTAAGTTCGACGTCATTTTGTGACGTATGTAACATTTTTATTCCAGCATCCATTTTATGACTTAAATTCGACATTATGAGTATCAGTTATCTAGATATGAAGCTATAAATTATTATATAGAGATCAGTGTTCAATTATGAGAATTATGAACGAGTTAAGTTATGAAATATAAATTAGGTGCGTTCGGCTTTTATATTCCAGTGTAGATAAAATCTTATTTATTCCTATAAATTTCTCTAAACAGTCTATCAATAAAAGTGAAGAGCCTGATCCTCTATTTATTTGGGTTACAAGCATTCAAAGGGTAACATATTAAATTTTTTGCTCGGAAACCTTCCCTCTCCTCCTCCTCTCTTTTACAACAGTTCGGAAATCTTCGGTAAGATTCGGACTATTGAAATATCAAGCTTTCACCAACGGTTTTTTTTTGTAGTTCAGTTCAGGGAGGTTCATTTGTTTGTTTGCATGATATTGCTCCACTCAAGAATTTTGTTAAAGTTATTGGAAGGTAGGTATCTCTGGATTAAAATTAGAAATAGGTGACTCATCGTATATCCAACACATTGATTAATTTGCTATCGATTTAGAAGAGTTTTAAAATCTAGAAACAAATGTATCATAAGATATTTCCGAATTTCATAATTGTTATTGAAAATTTTTCTAGCTACAAAGCTGATGATCGATAGGATCTGAATAATAGTGTTGCATCTTGAATTACTGAAAATTATATGAAATTGTTTTCCAGGATGACTGTATATAATGGTGCATTTTTCAAATTTCGACTGAATTGCTGCAGTGCCGGCTGTTGACACTATCGTCATGGTCACAACATTTTAATAAAAAACCCAAAGGTATACGAAAATTGGTTCAGAATTCACAGATGCTTGACGATCAGTTTTTTTCTTGTCATAGTGATTAATTTTTTTTAGGTTTTGATACATATATATATTTTTTTTACTCGATAGTTTTTTATTGCCTGTAATATATTTGTATTTTAAATAAATCAATTGAAAATACAATGATGTTTTATTATTTACTAATTATCTAAAATTTTCTTGAATAAATAGTAATCAAATAGGTGATATGCAACGTTATAATGTTACCATACAACATTATGATGCTCTAAATTACTTATTTTATTATTATTTACTTCTTGAGGAATTTTTAGGTGATGACTAAGATCATAAAGTGATGTTGAATTCAAGTCATAATATGACGTCAAAATCAGGTCATAATGTGACGTCAAACTAAGGTCATAATTTGACGTCAAACTTAGGTCGTAATATGACGTCAAAATTACGTCATAATATGACGTCAAAATTACGTCATAATATGACGTCAAACTTACGTCATAATATGACGTCATATAGCTCCACGCATTGACGTCTTGCTGACGCGATTATGACAAAAAATGTGACGTCGTATCGACGTCATATTTGGTCATAATTGTTACTTGGGAACTGATAATAAAATAGACTACATTTCATCTGAGTACATGAATGGAGACCTGGTGCAATGAACTCTATTGAGTTGCCCAATTTTATTAATAAGTACTGGTCATTATTGCAGGACAAATTTTAAAGGTGGTGAAGTAGGTTTCTGGCCTAAATTAGATCTCAATATGAAGCCCATCGATCGTATAGTAATTTTTACTTACTTGTACAAAGTAACAAGTGAATATTGTGAAACCGACAAAATTCACCTATCGAGATTTTGATGGATATATCCGTTTTGAACATCTCTGAATCCATTTTGACGTTTTTCGGCTTGATGTCGGTACGTTCGTACGTGCGTAACTCGCAAATCTCAAAAACCATCAAACGTATAATGCCGAAATTTCCTCGCATTATGGTTGCAATCGCCTGTATCGGATGTGCACTTTACTTGAAACTTTTTTTGAATTTTCCGCATAAATCCAGAATGATCAGCTGTAAGATACTGAAATTCAGTATTTGAACTTGATCTAATATCAGAATAGTTATCTGCTATTTCTGTATGAATCGGCCAAGCTGCAAGTGCACTTTACTTTGAACTTTTTTGGAATTTTTTGCATACATCTAGAATGATCAGCCATAGCATATTGAAATTTAGTGTTTGAATTTGCGGTATAAAACAATCAGTTTTATTGAAATGATAAGGTAGATAATAACAATCTGTTGTCAATTTTTTTATTTTGTTTGACATTTCAAATGTCAAAATATTTTTCCCTTAATTTAATTTCGTAAGCATGACAAAAGCGACAAAATTGGATCAGAACATGCTTTTTCATACAAATTTAGAATTAATTTCCATTATGTTGGTCATACGGCCCATCTTCAATTTCAGCATTATTGAACTCCAAATATACATACTTATTAAACCTCTTGAAGGCATAAAAAACAAAATGACGCACTGAAATCTACGATTATCTGACGGTCTAAAAGTACAGCAAAATATTGTGAAACCGACAAAATTCACATATCGAAATTTTGATGGATGTATCCGTTTTGAGCATCCCTGAATCCATTTTGACCATTTTTGGCTTAATGTCGGTACGATGTATGTATGTATGTGTGTAGGTGCGTAGCTCGCAAATCTCAGAATTCGTCAAACGTATAGGCCCGTAGTCAGAATCATGGTGACGTTTTAAAATCCATTAGGTTATAGCACTGTTTTGACATGTTGTCATGGTTATGCATAAGCCAGACTTAGAACCGGGCTTAAAACCGCGTCCTGACTACGGGCCATAATGCTGAAATTTGTATAAAAGACTGGTATAGGGTCTAGGATCTTGATGTGCACCTCGCATTATGGTTGCAATCGTCTACTGGAAGTGCACTTTATACTTTGTTTCAATTTATTTGCAAACGAACCTGCCTTCGAAATGAGGGACAAACCGCAAACCAGCAGGGTTTTAATATTTCTATGAGTCAGGGGAGGATTAGATTGATTTGGAGATTACTAGTGCAACTGTATTTTGAACGGCATTTCTTGTGAAGTGCAATAACTGTATTTGTTAATAGTATTCGAGATTAGGGAAATTTTCAAATCCATCTAATATAACGTAATTTGTAGCTTTCAGATAATCAAAGATTTTGCAGGTAACATTTTTCAATCAACTCATTTTCCACTCCCTGAGGGTAGTTAACCAATAAGAGAAATGATATTATTCATCCCTCTATTTCCTAAAATTATTTAAGATGTTACATTTTTGAAAATTTGTCATTGTGTTAATGTTATACTTCTATTTATCATCGTGAAGCTCATCAGAAACTCTAAACGAACAATGTGGCAACCAAGCAGTAAACAGAAACATGTACATTTATCGGACTGTTGCAAACAAATTATTTTGAACGTATACGACTCTTTAAAAACTAGTGAAAGTGATAGAGTTCTTATTAAAAAAACGGCAGAATTAACAAAAGTGAATTATGCCACTGTAAGGCGAATTGTTTTACATGGAGTTACACCAAAAAGACAAAGACGTGATTCCGGTCAAGTGCGAGTTTTGAGTGAGTTCGAAATTGATGTAATCCGCCGGAAAATTTATACCATGTATGCAGAAAATATTCTTCCGTCCATAAGAACTTTGCATAAGAGATTAATCGATGACAAATCGGATATTGATTGTTCAGTGACAAGTTTATATAGAGTAATCAAGAAAATAGGATTTTCTTTCAAAACGGTAGATAAAAGACAAGTTGTAATGGAGTCCAAAAGAATTTGTGAGTGGAGGTATAATTATTTAAAAGCAATTTTTGAATACCGTCAGAATAATACTTTTATAGTTTATCTTGACGAGACATGGTACGATTCTCACGACATTGCGAAAAAAAGTTGGACAGATGGAAGTACCAGTTGTGCTGTTGATGTGCCAGTTTCACGGGGAAAAAGAATTATTATTCTGCATGCAGGAAGCGAACAAGGATGGCTCAATGACGCACTTCTATTATCTGCCCGAAATGTGAAAGACTCTAGTTTGGACTATCATGACAACATGTCAGCAGATATTTTTGAAAGTTGGTTTAAAAATAAACTCCTTCCTAATTTACCCTCCAATAGTGTTATAGTTATGGACAATGCGAGCTACCATTCTCGTTTAGCTGTAAAAGTGCCTACTATGTCCAGCAATAAGTCTGAAATAAAAGAATATTTAATTGAAAATGATATGTATTTTGAAGAATTTTATTCAAAGAAACAACTTATGGAAGTCGTGAAAACTAAAGTAGTTGAAAAGCAATATGTATGTGACTCAATAGCTAAAGAATTTGGGCATAGTATTTTACGTTTACCGCCGTTTTACTGTATTTTTAATCCCATAGAACTAGCCTGGGCCCAAATTAAATCTAATATTAGGAGAAACAATAGTTCACCTGCCAATTGTGCTTCAGTCATTGAATTAATACAATGTGAAATCAATAATGTGTCCCAGAAAAATTGGTCCAATTATATTAAACATGTGAAGGAAATAGAAAACCAATACTTGAATGCAAATAATATTGTGAATTCTTTTATGATACATGTAGACGGTAGTAGTAGTGATAGTGACAGTGACGGTAGCATACTTGTGAATTAATAATTTTTATATTATATATACATATCATGTATATATATTTTTTTGTTAATATTTTTATATGTTTTGTACTGTATTCCTTGAAAATAAAATGACATTAAATCCTAGACAAATATTTCATCTATTGAATTTCAAATACACTATTACAACCCTGTCCTTTCTCCTCTTAAGCTAATTTAAGAAGCCACCCGCTGCGTAAGTCGAAGCAGGTACGTTTGCAAATAAATTGAAACAAAGTATACCTGATACTTTTTTTGAATTCTCCGCATGAATCTAGAATGATTAGCCATAGGCAGTGGCGTGCAGTCCACACTCTATGGAAATACTAGAAATTACATAAATAAAATTAATATAATGGTTTATTGAATACTTCATTTTGTTTTACAAATTTTCATTATAAAATCAGAGAAAGAGCGTATTTTATCTATTTACCAGAAATACTGGCGCGCCTCGCGGGCTACTCTGCTATATATTTGAAAGGAATGTCGACGCTTGACGTGCAGAGTTTCTCGCTGCACGGCGAGCGAGGTCTGTCGGGCATAGTCAGTATAAGGAAAGTGAACTCGAAGGATGTTGCTTAAAGGTAATCAATGTTTGAAAGAAAAATTTATGATAAAATTAAAGTCGCGAGTGGTATTTGCGGAGAATATTTCTTGAATGGAATTGCTTCTATAAGTACCTATTAAATAAGATTAATTGCAACTACTAACCTTTTTTATTAAAAAATGTACTAAATTGTCTCCATATACTTTTACATTTTTAGACTTTTTGTTTTCAATTTCATTATTTTCGGTAAATTCCCGTTGCAAGGAATTTATTATTATAATTGTCAATGTAACTATGCAAAACTTGTCAGAATAATTGACATGAGTGAAATATTCGTCTTAATCGACTAGGCCGGAGGTGCACTTCATATTACAGACTTTTCGAATTTTTCTCATAAATTTAAAATAATCAATCGCACAATATTGAGATTTCGCGCTTTTATAGCATCTAGTTGTACACTTTGCATTATGATTGTGATCGGTTAAGCCGGGAGTGCAGTTTACTCGAAATATTTTTTAATTCTCCGCATAAATTCAAAACGATTGAACGTAGAATATTAGAATACAGTATTCAAGATGATAGTACTGTCTAGATGCTCACATCCTATTTTCATTGAGATCGACTTAGTCGAAAGGGCATTATACTTGACGATCTTGGAATTTTGCGCATAAATTCAGAACAGTATTTAGGAATGCTGTGACATAAGAATGTTGACATACTGTTTCCATAGCAACCGACTAGCCGTGGAATTATGAGATGTTGTGTTTGATTATATATATATATATATATATATATATATATATATATATATATATATATATATATATATATATATATATATATATATATATATATATATATATATATATATATATATATATATATATATATATATATATATATATATATATATATATATATATATATATATATATATATATATATATATATATATATATATATATATATATATATATATATATATATATATATATATATATATATATATATATATATATATATATATATATATATATATATATTAAGTACATTAATTTCAACCAGTGATAGAACCCGTCAAGCATAACAATTTTTCTTAATGACTTTTTCTCGAGTTCTAATCTTTTTTTAGCATTTTTTAACCCCTATAATTTCAGGAGTCGTTCAGGTGCATAATTATCGGATCCAGTAGCAGTTACAACCCTGGTTACAACGAAACAATTGATTTCGACATATGTGAGCTATCAATTCCAGATCAATTCCAGATCAATTCCTTCAAATAAATTTTGGAAAAAATCGTCTAATTATTATTGTCACAAAAGTTGAAACCTGTGAAAATGTCAAGCTCTTCTATCTGCGATTTCGCAGGCAGTGTAGGATTAGTTCGGCGAATTTATTCGGAACGATTTCAGAATTGTCATTTTTCACTAAAAATTGAATTATTGTGGTTATGCTCATGTATTTAATGTCAAAATATTGTGCACTTATACATACTGATGAAAATACTATGAGATATTGAGAACTTGTCGTTTATCTGGAACGTAAAACACCAGATGAAATGAATAAAATACATTAATTATAAATGAAGCAGCTGTGAATTAGTTTTTTCTCATATTATTACAAACTTCACAGTCAGGTCGTTGCGATGAAGTATGCCTCGTAAATTGATCTGTTGAACAAATAAAATACTTCTTATATTTTAAACAATATTTAAAATCAATTACCAAACTCAGTGTGATACATTTGTACGATAGGTTTTCTGTTTTTTAAGAATAAGCTCTTACAATTTTTGCGGGAATATTTTCAGTTGAATTATTCATTGAATTGATTATTTTAGAATTGCATTCCATTTCATATTTCACCGTCCACTTTAAATAAATCGTTGAATGATTTTCTCTTTATGTACAGTAATGAAGTAAGCTGAGAGCAGCAGCTACTTTTTAAGTTGATCGTAGGTGGCAGCACAATCTGACCCATATTCTAACTGTGTTACAGGCTGTATTCAGACTATTCAAATCAGCTGATCCAAGTACAATGAACTCTAACAACAATCTAATGTTCAAGAAATGTACCAACTATTTGAAAATATACGTGAAATTCCTAAATAAAAATAAAATTTCTCAACAATAACATATAAATACGACCAATATACCAAATTGTTGGTTTCAGAGATAAATTTGATCTTTCTTGCAACATATTCAAAAATAGGCTCTTTGCGCAAACGTTGGAGAGCGACACTAGCGCTCGAAGTGTTTAATTTTGAAAGTAGCTGCAGGAAAAAATTTGAATTGTCATTACGTGGAATAAGTAAATAAAAGCTAAAAAGTTTATATTGAAGCTTGAAATAAGTTGAAAAACACAAGTGAATGATGACTAATGGAGTTATAATAGGAACAGGATTCCAATTCATATAACCTGGTTGTATCCGAAGTACAATATTAGAAAGAGGAAAATTAGTGCAAGAAGTAAGCATGTGTTTAATGCTAAAGAAAAACTGTTTTTGGATAAGAGTTTGATTTCCGCGCTTGTTGTAGAGCAAATGTCGATTAATTCTTGTCCGTTTAAAGTTTTTATTGAAGTAAGATAATATGTTATTTTGAAGTAATTAATTATAGGCTGCTATATGTCTGTCAAGCGAATCAAAACATGTCACATGAAAGTATATTTGATGAAACCCGAGATATTTTTGCATGAATTTCCAAAAACTTATCCGATACATAAAAATAATACATACAAAATTGCTATAGCTTACAATGGTTTAACCTAACTTCTTACATAAATTTTCTAGTTTCATCAAGTAATTTCTATATTTAATACATATTCTAAAATTATTATTGACTTCTTCTCACTTTTTTTACTCGTTTAATAGCCTGAATCCATTTTTTCCCATTCCTATTTCATGTTCTCTGGATGGAAACTTGTAGAAATGTTTACGTTTTTTTGTATTTCCATAACTGTTTTACAGTTTGAAACGCAACAATTTGTATCACCAATACGTAATATTTCAATTTACTGTTAAACTGGCTTATAAATTGCTTTATAATTTAAATTTGGTACATATATTCTGAAATCATGTACAATGATAACGTTTTGTTTTCCTGCTAGTACTGTCAAAATTAACCACTACTGGCGCTGCAATCTATTCGCAAAGAGCCTATAGGCTCTTTGCGCAAACGTTGGAGAGCGACACTAGCGCTCGGAGTGTTTAATTTTGAAAGTAGCTGCAGGAAAAAATTTGAATTGTCATTACGTGGAATAAGTGAATAAAAGCTAAAAAGTTCATATTGAAGCTTGAAATAAGTTTAAAAACACAAGTGAATGATGACTAATGGAGTTATAATAGGAACAGGATTCCAATTCATATAACCTGGTTGTATCCGGAGTACAATATTAGAAAGAGGAAAATTAGTGCAAGAAGTAAGCATGTGTTTAATGTTGAAGAAAAACTGTTTTTGGATAAGAGCTTGATTTCCGCGCTTGTTGTAGAGCAAATGTCGATTAATTCTGGTCCGTTTAAAGTTTTTATCGAAGTAAGATATGTTATTTTGAAGTAATTAATTATAGGCTGCTATATGTCTGTCAAACGAATCAAAACATGTCACATGAAAGTATATTTTTTCACATTGCCTTAGGTTGATGAAACGCGAGATATTTTGCATGAATTTCCAAAAACTTATCCAATACATAAAAATAATACATACGAAATTGTTATAGCTTACAATGGTTTAACCTAACTTTTTACATAAATTTTCTAGTTTCATCAAGTAATTTCTACATTTAATACATATTCTATAATTATTATTGACTTCTTTTTACTTTTTTTTACTCGTTTAATAGCCTGAATCCATTTTTCCCCATTCCTATTCCATGTTCTCTGGATGGAAACTTGTAGAAATTTTTATGTTTTTTTGTATTTCCGTAACTGTTTTACAGTTTGAAACGCAACAATTTGTATAACCAACACGTAATATTTCAATTTACTGTTAAACTGGCTTATAAATTGCTTTATAATTTAAATTTGGTACATATATTCTGAAATCATGTACAATGATAACATTTTGTTTTCCTGCTAGTACTGTCAAAATTAACCACTACTGGCGCTGCAATCTATTCGCAAAGAGCCTATAGAATTATCGAGGTGAGCGAATAAAAGTGTATTATTGAAATACTGTTATTCTTTCAGTTTCAAATGAATGATTGATAAGACTATGATGGTTTAAAGTTTCAAAATAATAATTTGAATCGACAGCTGTCATTCTTCCAACAAATGAGAAACATGCAGTTCTAACCATAGGCGCACTATGAAATTTTTATTTTTAATATATGTATATATATATATATATATATATATATATATATATATATATATATATATATATATATATATATATATATATATATATCCAAATATGTACAAGTAAGTCACGTGATGTCCACGTCAGATTTTTGTATTGATAAACATTTTGAATAGTACAAAATATTAATAATGACAACTTTGAATTCGGGCGGGTTTTTCCAATATTCTCTTCAAAATTTTAGAACTGATTAAGAAAGTGAAAATAAAAAGGAACTCAGTATACACAGGACTCAAATATTGCCTATAGTTACTTAATAGACATTTTGTTACATTATGTACATATTCATTTTCCAATGAAAAATATTTAAAAATCAGTTCAGAAACCGTAGGTCAGTGATAACGTGAAAAAGTTAAGTATAAATCTGAAGCAACAACTTCATACGGAACTAACAAATTTTTACAGGAAGTCAAGGTCTAATAATTTTCTTCTGATGACGAATACTAAGAAAAACTATTAGCAAAGATAGATATTTAATTTAGATCACATTAGCAAGAGCGCTTGGCAGGTTATAAATTCCACTACAAGTCAGAATGCTCGTTATTACAAACCAATAAATATAGAAATGAATGGAAACTTGACCCTATTCTGTGACTAACAGTTTTAACAGCTTCTTCAAAGATGCTCCCTTGAATATTTTAAAGATTAAACAAAATAAAGATAATGAAAAGTGTAGCATCCATTATCAGTTCCTTACGCTATTCACAGTAACGGAATTACTTTCCCTGATGAATAAGAGGATTCGCTGGACACGATGATATACCTGCATTTGTTTTCAAATCAATTATTTCATCTATAATTTCTCCATTACTCTATTTAATAGATTAATAATTTGAATCTGGTAAGTTTCCTGACAAATTGGGACTTGGCAAAGTAGTTCCACTTCATAAAAAATAGATAGGAATGAAATGGATAACTATCATCCGATAACGATGACCTTCATTTTCTCTAAAATTTACGAATACTGTTTTTTCAGCCGTTCAGAATCTTTGAAAAAAGAGCCGGTTGAAACTAATCAGTTTGGTTTCAAGCAGAATTTATCAATTTGAAATGCTATTCATGACTTTTACAGTGAAGCTGTTTCATACCTTGAGAGCGGTGAATGTCCAACTAAAAATTAGAATTACTAGAAGCAAATTATTTTGAACACATACATATTTCTTGAGTTTTCTATTTTATCATTTTATCTCTTTTCACAAAATGAGCAATAAGCTGATGAAGTGATGTCCCATGGCCTTTTTATGACGATACAGTCTCTCCGTCACAACGGTGGGACAATTATATATAATTATACAACATACATGACCTGAAACTTGATTGACTATAATCTAATTTTCCTTCTTGAATATATTTTCATGAATAAAATCTTGTATACATTTTCCATCCTGTAAAAACATCATGATTGTATTAATAGAAAAATTGTATTAATAGAAAAATAAGAATTAACAATACCTTCAATTACCTGGTATTCAAGACTACTCATTTCTAGTGTGTTCTGCTATGTGACTATGGCTGAGAAGTGTTAAATTTGGGCCAGAAAAGAAGATGGGATCCTCAACCCAGTTACTACGAACGATTCTGTGGCACCAGACTTCGTTTTGAATAAGATATTTTGCCGATGCACGACTGGGTGGAGAGTGCGCTGCGCAAAGCAGAGATTGCCTGCTCCGGTGTCTGCAGCGTGTGCTTCGACTCATATACAAATAGAGCCCACATTGAATGCATCATCATTGATGATGATAAAAATTATGACAAGAATTAATGTTCAAGTTGCATTCTTAAACGCTTATAATTTATGTTTGAAGAATAAAATTCGATAATCTATAATTTTTTATTCCCCCACCTTCCATATATCTTTAAGTATCGATCCTTAAAAAAAGTGTCCTTTTCGATCCTGGTAGTCGTCTCAAATGTTGCTAATCGATTATTTCATTCTTGATTTGGTTCCAATATCTTCTAGTCTTTCCTCTAGTGGTGTTCTTGTTCCACTTGTATTGTTCTTCATTTATTGACATTTTTATTTAATCTATTCCAAATTTCTTGCTATGTGTGTTCTTCGCTTTTTTTTATTTTTCTCAATTTCTGCTGGCATTTTTGTTAAATTATTTTCTTTGTAGAGTTCTGACTCTCCTAGTTTTTCTTGTGGGCTGTAATGAGAGCTTCTTCTTTATTATATGCGACAAGATTTTGATCGGCAAGAGATCTGGACTACTAGTTGTCAACATCAAAAATTTAATTTTGTTTTTCAACATCCAATCTTCCCAGACTCTAACCATAGGAGAAACGGCATTATATTCAATTTTATATATTTGTTATATGGACAGATTAATTGAGAGAAATAGTTACTCTGCCGCTCAGATCATACTTTGTCAGAAATTTTCACGTAAGCGCCAACATCAGCTGCTCAAACTTCCAACTCAATCGGATGAACCATGCGCGAACGACCAGTTATCTGATACGACTCACGCACCACCTATTGTACTTCAATATCACTATGTCAGAAACTTTTATGCATGAGCCAACAACAACTTCACAAAGTTTAAACTCAATCGAATGAGTGACACACGAAGAAACAAATACGTCACTAATTGAAAGTACTATTTCAGAAATCTTAACGCAATTGCCAACAACAACTGTACAAAGTTTCAACTCAATTAGATAAACGAACAAATACGATTCGTGCGCCACTTATTGTACTCAATGACATAATGTCAAAAATATGTACGCAAGTGTCAGCAACATCTGTAGAAAATTTCAACTCAATCGATCCAGCTGTTTCGAAGATTAGCTTGGACAAATAAATAGACAAACAGACAGATAAAAACTCAAAAAGTGCGTGTTTGGGTTTTAGTATCCTTCAAATAACCATATGAGATTGAGAAAAAGTCTTTATTGTGAAATCACAGACAGACATTTTGATTTAGAGGTACTATATCAATTTAAATTCAAATATATTTCAAGTACTTGAAGAGCCTGAAAGCACAAAAAAGCTTTTGCAGGAGAAAATTATTCTTGGAAATTATATGTATTTACATGTATATCGAATTGAATTTAAAAATTTATTGTTTGAAAAATTATGAATACAACCAAATCACGTGTATATAATATACGGTCTACATGCTACACACAGAGTTCACCTAATGAGCTCTTCCTCTCTGAACCTACGAATTAAGCAACTAAACTAGAATCTACAACTGAGTATAGAAATGACAAGTTTATTGAAATAAATATTGCCAATTATATTTAAAAGATTTAGAATGAAATTAAATTTATAACAGACAATATAAGGATATGTTCAGAATTTTTCTCTCTTTCTCACTTCAAATATAGCCCAATATGCGAAAAGTGAGCGAACGGTCTCTGAGTAGGTAGAGAAAAAAATGTGTAAGCTCCAATAAATCACCCAAAAGCTGGTAAAAATCCGTGAAAAAAAATACTCTCGTTGGCTGTGCCATCTCTATTGTCACAGAGCTCGCACTTTTCGAAAATAAGAACGATTGAAGATAAAAAGTTCTACAACTCTTAATCATTCTTGGACATCTTGAACTTGATATAGGCTCTTTGCGAATAGATTGCAGCGCCACAAGTGGTTCATTTTGACAGTACTAGCAGGTAAACAAAACGTTATCATTGCACATGATTTCAGAATAAATGTATCAAATTGAAATAATAAAGCAATTTATATGTGAATTTAACAAATACCGCATGTTGGTTTCACAAATTGCTGCGATCGAAACTGTAAAACAGTTACGGAAACACAAAAAAGATTTAAACATTTCTACAAGTTCCCATCCAGAGAACATGGAATAGGATTGAAGAAAAAAAGGACTCAGGCTATTAAACGAATAAAGAAAGTAAAAAGAAGTAAATAATAATTATATAATATTTATTGAATGGAGAAATTACTTGATGAAAATAGAAAATTTATGTAAGAAGTTAGGTTAAACTATTGCAAGCTACAGAAATTTTATATGCATTATTTTAATGTATCTGATAAACTTTCAAAAATGCGTGCAGAATATCTCGCGTTTCATTAACTTAAGGCAATGTGAAAAAATGTACCTACTTTCATATGATATGTTTTGATTCGTTTGACAGACATGTAGCAACCTATTATTAAATACTTCAAAATGACATATCTTACTTCGATAAAAGCTTTATACGGACAAGAATTAATCGACATTTGTTCTACAATATGCACGGAAATTGAATTCTTATCCAAAAAAAGGTTTTCTTCAACATTAAACACATGTTTACTTTCTTGCACTAATTTTCTTTTTCTAGTATTGTACTCCGGATACAGCCATGTTATATGGATTGAAATCCTGTTCTTTTTGTAACTCCATTAATCATCAATCACTTGTGTTTTTAAACTTATTTCAAGCTTCAGTATAAACTTTTAAGTTTCTATTCACTCATTCCACGTAATGATAATTCAAATTTTTACCTGCAGCTACTTTCAAAATTAGCCACTCCGAGCGCTAGTGTCGCTCCCCAACGTTTATGCAAGTCAACTTCAACGACCACAGTTCAATTCACAATATCGTTTCCTTTGCTACCAATAGTAGCCGTCAAAGTGTTATTTACAAAAGAAAAATTATTCATAAAAATTTACTATATTATACGAAAATCAAGATGATCGAAAATAAAACGTTGTAAGACACACGTGTAAATCAATTCATTCGTGCATTAAAGAATTAATTTTTGCACTTGTATCTTAAGAGGGTAGACTTGCAATCTTCAACCATCTAAGGTTTTGAAAGTGTGAAGGGGGAAATGAGCTCTTTTGCATTTGTAGGCGGGAACATTTACCTCCCCACTCCAGAATTTCTATTTTAATCACTTGTTGCCAGAAATTTTGGAACCCAAACTAAATAGAATATTATAACTACTTGTATGTGTTTTTGTTGATAGATTTCATGCTCTTATTACTTACTTGTACAAAGTAACAAGTAAGTATTGTGAAACCGACAAAATTCACCTATCGAGATTTTGATGGAAATATCCGTTTTGAGCATCCCTGAATCCATTTTGACTATTTTTGGCTTGGTGTCGATGCGTATGTTCGTTCGTGCGTTCGTGCGTAACTCGCAAATCTCAAAACTGGTTAAACGTATAATGTTGAAATTTTGTATTTAAGACTGGTATAGGATCTAGTTGTGCACCTCGCATTATGGCTCCAATCGTCTGTACCGGAAATGCACTTTACTTCATCAGGATACCCCAATATAATGAAGTTAGGTAGCTCATCAGTTGACAATACCACTGATATAGTTAACTCGGTCGCCTCCTATTTTAATTCTACTTTTTCTCCACAATCGCATAATTTACTGCCAGTCATAGATAATGTATCCGATTCTTTAGTTTCTCTGAATGAAATTTGTCGAGACGAAATTCACAAATCAATATCCAAACTTGAAACGGATCTATGTTGTGGACCTGATATGATTCCAAATACCATAATCAAAAACTGTGCTCACACTTTATCGGATGCTTTTTATCATCTATTCAATCTCGCTTTAAGAACTAAAACCTACCCCAGCTTGTGGAAACAAACCAGGCAGACACCTATTTATGAATCGGGTGATAAAGCTAACATAGAAAACTACCATCCTATTGCCATACTCTTTAATATTAACAAAGTTTTCGAGTCAATAATATACTCAACGGTAATATACCGATAGAGAGGTGTATTATCGATATACCGAAGAATATCACGAAAATACTTTTTGTCTTTTGGGTAATTTTTTACAAGACAAATTTGGGAATTTATAATCTGATAATACCCGAGAGCTTCAGCTCGAGGGATATTATCGTTGATTATAAATCTCCAAATTTGCCGAGTGAAAAATTACCCAAGACAAAAAGTATTTGAGTTAAATTCAAGGTATATGCGATAATACACCGAATCTTGAGGTGTATTTGCAAGGATTATTTCACAAACCATGAAATTTATTAATTGTTATATTTTTTATTTTTTTTTCAAAAGCTACTGTGGTATATCGAGTTAGGAGAAAATATAATCGCGATATACCTCGTTACTATGCAAAATCCCTCAATTTAATTGGTTGTTGCTAAGGTGTGTGATATAATCAGCAATATATAATAAAATTAATAATCAAATATCATTCAGACAGCACGGTTTCAAGGCAAAACGCTCCATTACTAGTAATCTAATGAACTTCAGTCATTATATATAGTCAGCAAACGAAAATAAAAGCTAGGCGGACTGCATTTTCAATGATTTTGCTAAAGCCTCGGATAGAAAAGATCATAGAATATAAATACATAAATTAGAGTCTTTTTCTCTCGCTCCCAATTTTCTCACCTTTCTTGATACATATCTTCAGGATGGAGAACTATATGTACAACTCTCTGGACAGCGACCACATTCATTTTTTCCTATTTCCGGTATACCGCAAGGATCTAATCTTGGCCCACATTTGTTTATTCCCTTTATCAACGATATCTCTGGAATTCTTCAATGTGATCATTTACTTTTTGCAGATGATTTAAGGGTATATCGTCAGATAAAGTCAATGTATGATCACATTGTTTTTCGAGAAGATCTTCAAAGATCATCCTTTTGGTGTAGCGACAACAATCTTAAATTGAATATAAATGAATGCAAAATATTATCATTTGGTACAAAAAGATTAATTACTAAATTCGATAATTCTATAACATAAAATTATTATCTCGCGCTGTGAGAAAATCTAAGATTACTTTTGATCACAAATTTACTTTCAATGATAATATCGATAATATTTGTAGAGAAGCTTCGAAAATGTTTGGTTTTGTCATTCGTTCCGTCATCAGTTCAGCAATACTCAATCGATATTCAAGCTTTATCATTCCTTCATTCGTTCCAAATTAGAATATTGCTCCTTGATCTGAAGTCCTTCGCATAAAATATACCAAAATGGTTGATAAAGTACGAAAAAAAAATTCTCAACTATATTTTCTTTAGAGTCTATGGATGTTTTCCCGATAACAACGTCTCTTATCAAAGTCTTTTGAATATGTTTGAAATGAAAAGTCTATATGGAAAAAGGGAGAGATTTTCAGTGAATTATCGTATATAATATCACAAGAGACTGTAATTTTATCAATAAATTTTTCACCTAGCAACATTGTGAGAGTCATCTGTCCGATTAAATCACGAGAGCGTGGCTCGAGAGTTTAATCTGAGCAGATGACTCGAAGAATGTTGCTTGAAGGTGAAAAATATTTGAAAGAAAAATTTATGATAAAATTAAAGTCGCGAGTGGTATTTGTGAAGAATATTTCTCGAATGAAATTGCTATTATAAGTACTTATTAAATGATGTTGGCTGCAACTACTAACCTTTTGTATTGCAAAATGCACTAAATTATCTCCATATACTCTTTTGACATTTTTTTTGTATTTACAAACTTCTTGTTTCCAATGTCATTACAAATTTCCTAAAAATATGCATTTCCAAAACGATTAAGTTTTGACATTTCCGAAAACTGATTGTTTGTTTATATTGAAGCTGTGCATTGTTTCTCCATGGCAAAGGAAATTTATCGCGATAAACCGCTTGCCAAAGGGATTTTACCGTGGTAAATTTCCGTTGGCAAGCGTTTTGTTACTATAAATGTCATTGTAACTATGTAGAATTTGTCAGTATAATTGACATGAGTGAAATAATCGTATATAATATCACAAGGGAGTGTAATTTTAGCGATAAATTGTTCTTGAAAACATCGTTCACCTAGCAACATCGTTAAAGAGTAAGTTTATATCGAATACCTAAATCGGATTTATTTTAAATTAAATTTGATTAAATTTTAAATGTGGACTGTTCACATCGACAAATTTATATATGGATTTAGTTCCATCGGATTTAACTGGATTTATTTATTTATTATTGGTACCATAGAAATATAATCATGGCATCAAAATTCTTCTATTTTAAGTTTATTCCTCAAATATTTGATTCCCTCGTTTCATTTTTCCATCTAGAAAAGTGATAATTTTCCTCTCTTGAATTAGTTTTTGAAAGTATTCCGTTTCTTTCTTAGTACAAGAAAAACATAAACTAAATTTTGCAATCTTAAATTACTATTTGAATGATTAAACTGATCAAACCAACATCTGTCAGGTAAAACAAATAAATTGCATTATTTTGTTTCAGTACCTACTATCAAGTTTTTCATTTAATCGCTGTTTATTTCGGTAAAGTAAATCGGATTTATGAACAAATCTTGTTCATAAAGTCGATTAGGAATCCGATTTTAAATCTAATCCAGATCGTTTACATCCTTTTTATGAATCAGATTTATAATCCTTAATCTAGTTAAATCTGATTTAGGTCCTCGATATAAACTTCTCAAAGTCATCTGTTCGATTGAATCACGAGAGAGTAGCTCGATATATTTCATCTTAGCTGGTGACTTGAAAGATGTTGCTTGAAGGTAAACGATGTTCGAAAGAAAAAATTTGAGTCGCGAGTGGTATTTGTGGAGAACATTTCTCGAAAGAAATTGCTTTTAGTACCTATTAAATGATATTGATTGCAACTACTTACCTTTTCATCGCAAAATGCACAAAATTGTCTTTATATACTTTTTTGAAACTTTTGTTTTGTATTTTCAAACTTCTTTTTTTTCCAATTTTATTACTTTCCGTGAAAAATGCATTTCCGTAATGATTAAATTCTGAAATTTCTGAAAACCGATTGCTTGTCTACATTAGAGCTGTGTATCCCTCCATGGCAAAGACAATTTATCACGATAAATCGCTCAACAACGGGATTTTATCGCAGTAAATTCCCGTTGACAAGTGATGAGTTTCTATAAATATCATTGTAACTATGCAGAATTTGTCAGTTCGATTGATATAAGTGAAATAATCCGCATAAATTATTGCATGGTAGTATTGATAATCCCTCATCCTTAAGTCTGCTCAACATGCACATTCCTTCCTACATCTTACGCTCCAACATATTGTCACAAATGTGAAATACTTTGAGTAATTAATTCACATTATTATTTATTTGAACTCGCTATTCAGTCAATAATTTATTGTCTCTGTAATCCTAGATAGTATTAACCAAGTCGATTTTCAATTGTCGGACGTCATTGACAGCCTATGATTAGTAAATGTTCAGTAGTTGTCAGGCATCAACTGTTGGACATTTTAATGTTGGCAAATCTTATGATTAAGGTATATGAAGAGCGTGAGCTAGGAGAGAGGAGTCATTCAATAAGTGTAACTGTGAGCGAAATTGTGATCCATTTCACTCTGAAACTGACGCTATACGATGGCAAGACTTCCTGGGATGAATATTTCGCTCAATTTGAGCTGATTCCAGAGAATAATGGCTGGAGTATGAAGCAAAGAGCTATTGTACTGGCTGGAATGCTCTAAGATACAGTATTAGCGGCACTTTCAGGACTGTTCGAACAAGAAAACCCAGATTATGGAAAACTGACGTCTGAATTGAGATTGCGCTTCGGAAAGGAGCATATGAAAGAATTGCTTCATGGGCAGCTACGGAATCGTACGCAACTACACAAAGGAGATTTAACTACATTCGCATATGCTGTGCAGAATCTGGCCAGCGAAGCTTTTGCAAATTTTTCTGGCTCAATATGTGGCAGTCAAATAATTCATGGACGGCATAAGCGACGACGAGATTGGGCGAGTTGTTCGGTTAGCGAATCCGCAAATGGTGAGAGTAACGCTAACGAAGGATCTGGAAATTGAGGCGGCCACGAAGGCGTCAAGACTGACGAGGAGAGTGAGGTGGCTTGAGCATGATGAGGAAGAGTCCGAGATGAAAAGGACCATGACTTATACAAGGAGTCGCCAACGAGAGCATCTCGATTTATACCGACCCTCCGTGGACAGAAAAGAAGAATGAGATGTTGGAAGTGTGGCAAGGAGGGCCATCTGCACACAAACTGTCGTGCCAAGCGTACCGTCAATTGTAGCATGAACACGTTGTCGCAAAACTGAATTTAGCCAGTCTTGGATGGCAAAAGCTTGCTGTATCTCCCATCGAAAACCCCCAAGGTCATAGATCTCCTGGTATTTAGAATAGAAAGTAGTCCAGCTGTAGAAGATTTCGTGGGAAATGTACTATGCAAGATGTTGCACGATACCGGGGCGAATGTCACCGTTGTGCATCCAAAAGTTTTTGCAAGAATAAGACAAATTCCAAGAGAACTGGCCCGAAACCAGCATATTTCACTGAAGACAGCAAATGGGGAATACCGGTACTCAGTGTAGAGGAGCTTGAATTTACTATTGGCAATTTGAAAAAAAAAGCATCAAGCATTCATTGCTGAAATTGTGGATGACTGTATTTTGGGCGTCAAGTTCCTGCGAGATCCTGGTTGTGTCTTGGATATGAACGGCGATGTCCTGCGAATTGATGATGAAGAAGAAGTACCTTTTCATTGTTGACAAATGAAGATGCAAGTTGTTGTTCCAAGGAATTTCCTGATACCTTCTCGATCAGAAAAAATGGGTTCACTCAAGCTAGACAACATTCCAAAATGTGCAACGTATGTCTTTGAATCTGATAGGACATTGATTCCGTTGTACTAGCTAGAACTCTGGTGAGCTCTTTACGACTGGTGGTCAGGATTCTAAACGTTTCGGATTGTTTAGTTCGAATTAAAAAGGTACACAGTTTGGTAGATTAGAGGCCGTCACATTGATTCGCAAGATGGAAGATACAGTTATCAAGAAGGGCCTATTTTCAAGGAAACTGAGCCACACAATTCAAGATTTATTTAACAGAAGCAGCGCTAACTTGACGGAGGAACAGAAAAAAAAGTTACACGATTCGCTGCTGGAATATCAGCATATTTGCGTCAAGGTTTCAAGTGATTTTGGGGGCACACATCTTGTCCAGCATAAAATCGATGTTTGAAATGCACAGTCGATAAAACAGCCTCCAAGGCGAATATCTTCATCCCGGATTGACGAGGTTTAAGAACTGGTAATTGACATGCAATAGAGAGGAAACATTAAACCATCGACAATTCCGTGGGCTTCTTCGATTGTCTTGGTGAAAAATAAAGATGACTCTACTCGGTTTTGTGTGGATTACCGGAAATTGAATGAGGTGACAATGAAAGACTCACATCTCCTGCCAAAGATCGATGATACCCTCGATACTGTTGGAAATTCAAAATGGTTTTCTATCTTAGACTTGCACAGTGGATACTGGAAAGTTGAAATGAATGAAAAAGATGAAGAAAAGACAGCATTCACATCCTGTGCGGGTCTATGACAATTTACATTCATGCCTTCTGGACTCTGCAATGCTTCAAGTAGATTTGAGAGTACTACAGGGGTTCTCATGGAAAACTGCACTTGCCTACCTTGATGATGTTATTGTTTATGAGAATGCTTTGGAGCAGAAATGATTCTATTGAGACAAGTATTCCACCGGTTGAAAGTAGCCAACCTGAAATTAAACCGTAAGAAATTTCACTTGTTGCAGAAGACAGTCAAGTATATGGGACATGTGCTGTTCAGTGATGGACTACGGACAGATCCAGAAAAAATTGAAGCTGTGAAAACTTGGAAGATCCCAAGCAACATCCACTAACTGAGGGGCTTCTTGTTGGGAACTTCTCATTGATTGCCAAGCCGCTGTTTGCTTTGACAGAAAATAATCGAAAATTCCAGTGGAACGGTGAGAGTCAAGAAGCTTTCGAAAAGCTGTAAAATGCTCTAACGACGTCTCCAGTGTTGGCGCATCCAAACGAAGGGGGCAAAATCTTCTTGAATACGGACGCTAGTTATTTAGGAATTGGAGCTGTTCTCGCTCAAGAACAAGACGGCTATTACAGCAAAACTCTTCATAAGGCCCAGAAGAATTGGTGCGTTACAAAAGAGAACTCTACGTTGAAATCTAATAGATTGAGAATGTTCACAGTTCACTATACGGCCGCAAATTTGCCGTCAGAACGGACCATTCAGCGATGCAGTGGCTGTTGAAGTTCAAAAATCCTGACGGACAAACAGCTCGTTGGTCGGAGCATCTGCAGGTATATGATTTTGAAATCCATCATAGATCTAGAAAAACTCATGCTAATGCAGATTCCTTGTCCCGTCGATCATGTGACGATGATTGTAATAGCTGCCGTAAGCAGGAGGAACATGAACGATATATAAACGTCACAAGAGAAGAAGAATTTGAACAAAATAAATCCGTATTATCGATGCACGAAGTGTGACAGGCTCAACAGGATGATTTCGTCCTGAAGCTGATCATAGAATAGGTAGAGATCGGCCAGAAACCAAGCTTTCAGGAGACATCCGCTATGGATCCAATCACCAAGGCCTATTTCGCACAATGGAGTTCCTTGAGAGTCAGGAAATACTCACTATACATACTATAAGAGAATTTCGATGGAGAGGAAACAAAAGAAGAATTGATAGTACCAGGGAATCTGAAAGATTGAATTTTGGAGCAACCGCATGATGGTATCAGCGGAGGACATTCCGGCATTAAGAAGATACTTGATTGAGTCCGTGAACGTTTCTACTGGATTAGCTGTCGAGAAGACGTAGAACAATATTACAAGACTTGTGAACGCTGTAATTCAAGGAAGGGACCTGTCACTCGGCAGTGCGCTAAAATGCTGCAGTACTGCGTGAGCTCTCCGTTTGAGAGAATTGCCGAAAACATACTTGGACCTTCACCTATTATTGAACTCTGATCAAAGCAGAAATTTTGAATCTGAAGTATTCAAATCTGTAATAAAAATTTTGGGCATTAGCAAGACAAAAACTGCGGCGCTACACCCACATTTTGACGGCATGGTAGAATGTTTCAACGAAATAACTCCGGATTATCTGTCAAAATTTGTCAACGAGCCCCAAGATGATTGCGAAAAGAATATTTACCTTGCCTACTAGCGTACAGGTCGGCAGTCAATGAATCTACTCAGTATATTCCAGCCAAGTTGATGATGGGTCGAAAGCTGCGGTTACCGGTTGATCTGGTTGTTGGACATCCACTTGAAGACAACGAGCAACAGTTGCCGGAATGAATCAGCCATCTTTAGGACAACTTGTGGAGCGTTCATGAGTCTGCACAGGAGAACATATAAGCTGCCAGCGACAGAATGAAGGCGCGATATGACCTGCGAGCAAACGGTTCCAGGTTCATGCAAAGCGTGTGGCTCTACAACCCCAAGAGAAGAAGGAGAAAATGTTCCAAATTGCAGAAGAGACTGGGAGGGACCATATGAGGTCGTAAAATGCTCAAACGATGTTGAACTCCGGATACGGATGGGCAGAAACGGCAAACTAAAAATCGTTAATGGAAACAGATTGTGGCCATACCAAAGACGAGATTCTGAATTCACCAATAATTCATTGTAACTGTAATCCTAGTTAGTATTGACCAAGTCAATGTCAATCGTCGGATGTGATTGACAGCCCATGGTTACTAGATTTTCGGTGGTTGTCAGGCATCAACTGTCAGACATAGAAAAGATGGAATCAGTCTAAAATGTGACTCATCATATTTTGTTTGGGTTTCGTTCAGTAAACTAAAATTTGTAAATAAACAAAACATAATTTCAAAAAAGTGAAATAATCAAAACTCTATTCTCTTATTTTCGTGTCATTCACGGTAAACATGCAGAGCTAATTTCACTCTCCATATTCGACCATAATTCAGTGAGGAGTATAAAATTTGCAAATAGTAAAATTGAAAATGAATTAATGTTAAGTGAACGCTTTCTTTTTCTTCCCACTGCTCGAGGGTAATATGAATTATTCTGAGCACCACAATTATCCAAAAAGAAAATGATAAAAGAACTCGTAACAATGCATTTGTTCATAACAATTAGTTGAACAAGTTATATTAAACATAAAACAAAATTATTTTCAAATAACTTTATTGTACATTACTAGTTCATAATTAATTTTTTTTTCATTTTTCAATGATTTTTTTTTTGTTTTGTTAATAAATAGATAATGAAGAATGAATTTGGGGAACAAACACTAATAATTTTGTGGACGAAAGTCTATTCCTGTAATCCCTGGAAGATTATTATTTATTAATCGAGAAAAATCATATTTTTAACAAGAAAATACGAAGGTTCTTTCGAATAAAAATTAAAAAAAAAAATACTTATTAACATTTAAATAGATTAAAAATAACAAGAAAAACTTTTCTCATTTTTCCTTTCTATCTTTTTGCAAATAACTTTCAAAATAATATGAATTATAATTGTGATACACATGACGATTAGATCACATTTATAATAAACGGATGTTCAAACATGGATTATATGTTACATAACGTTAGAAAATAATGTCAAATTATGACTCCAATGAGACTTGAATATAACGTTTTAACTAACATTCAAATTACGTGAATAATATTCATATGTATAAACGTCGATTATACATACATTTGAAGTAATAAAACGACGTCTTAGTATGACACTCATACAACCAATAAATAACGCCGATTTTTATATAAGGCTTCTTACGAAGTACTGCAAAAATATGACTAAAGAATCATATATAAAGAATAAGTATGATTTCCCAAAACGCTGAAACATAACGTCAAATTATAACGTTATTGAAGTGTTGTACCCAGCAAAATATTTCAAAATGAAAGGTTACCAGGAATGATCCACGGTGTTCAAGAAATTGACTCGAACTTTGCTCTCTTTTAACTTTCGTTAATTTTTTATTATTCTTTGCTTATGAACTCCGTCGGCGGAATAAAAGGAGTAACAAATAAATTGATTTTATTCTGGCGTTTTGTAACAATACCTACACTGTCACTGATCATAAAATTGAGTAGTTGAACATTCGTGTGGTTTCTTTATGAAAGTAATAAAACATGTCTTTTTATTCCAATATTGAAATGGCCGATATGATTTTTATGTATGGTCGTGCACTTCAAGCGCGGCGTCTTTATGAAGAAGTCTATCCAAATCGCGCATTGCCTTCATCCAGAAATTTTTCAAAAAGTTTCCAACGACTGAGGGCAACTGATTCACTACATAAACGTTCTGCCGATAGTGGACGTCCGAGGACATTAGTTACACCCGAAGTTGAAAAAAGAGTGTTAGATATTATTGAAGAATATCCCGAAAAAAGTGTTCGAAGGATATCCCCTGAAGGGAGTATTAGTGATCCCCTTGTTTTGAGAACTCTACATTCTCAACTTCTTCATCCGTACCACTTTCTACAGGTACATGCCCTTAATCTTCCTGATTATCAAGCCAGAATGAAATATTATCTGTGGATTTTACACCAGAATGCCGATAATCCAGATTTCGTTTCGAATATTCTTTTTACAGTTGAGACCGGTCTTACTAAAGATGGAATATTTAATTTTCATAATAATTATATTTGGTCATATGAAAATCCTCACGCCGTTGTCGAATCGCACCATCAAGAGCGATGTAGCCTCAATATCTGGCTCGGCATTTTAGGAGACACATTAATAGGACTAGTAGTTTTGCCCAATAGGTTAGATGGTGCCGCATATCACTATTTTCTATTCTTAGAAAATGTATTAATTAATCGAAGGATAAATATGTGGTTTATGCAAGATGGAGCTCCGTCATTTTACGCTTCGTGTTAGAGAGCACTTAAGCCACAGGTTTCCTGGAAGATGGATAGGAAGAGGAGGTTTCGATCAATGGCCTCCTAGATTCCCGGATTTACCATCACTTGATTTTTTGTATGGGATTATCATAAAAGTTTGATCCATGCAACATCAGTATGCAATTTAAAGGAATTGCAAAAACGAATTGTACAAAGCTGTGAAACAATTCAAAGAAAACCGAACATTTTTGAAAAAGTAAGGTCATCATTTTTGAAAATATGCAGAGCTTGTATGGAAATGAAAGGAAGGCATTCTGAACAATTACTGTAAAATATTTTTATTTATTAATAAAACAAATAAATACCTGTATTCGCTGTTCTGAAGAACAAAATGTCAAAATAATATTGATTCATTTATAGTTTCACAATAATTATGTGATTAAAATAATCATTTATTAGCTTCATAAAGAATTTCGTGTCTACCAGTGGCACTAAAAATGTACTCTTCTTGAAGCATCCCCATAATTTTAATATATATTTAAAAAATTAAATCTAGCGAATTATTGATAACGAGATGCATGACATGAGATGATTACGACTATATACATATTGGAAAAAATGATAAGAATTTAATTTATAATATATACCTACTGTATAATGAAAAATGTGTAGGTTAATGTGACTCGGTGTTACTGCTCATGAACTCCGTCGGAGGAATAACGGGAGTGTTTGATATGGTAAAAAATATTTGATCTGGAAGGGAGCGTTGTGCTCTCTAATTTTTGTCATGTTTCGTATTAGTGGATTGTGTTTAATTTGTGTCGTATAAAATTTTTCTGCCTGTATATTTATGTAATCTTGCATGTATGGTAGTTGCGTTGTGGTGAGTAAATCTATACGATACATAGCCGCCCAAGTAGTCACTTATAAAATTCTGATTCACGAATCAAATTTTCACACGAATTGACAAAAATTTCAAATAATTTCTATGGGTGAACTCGATCTTGGCACCAAACTACTGGATCTCTAATCCCCCTCAAACTTGGCACTATACTATGTATTAGGATTAATGACCTAATATTTTTACCTGTATGAAACTCTCTGGACACATGCGATTTTATATTAATAATAAATCAGACTCAAACTAAGCCGTAAATTTGAACACTCATTTATAAACTGAATTGCGACACAACATGAGTTCACTGTACCCTTCTCGACTGTCTCGGGCTTAAGCTCTGTTCCTCAGGAGTGTGGAGTAATTCGGTAATATTCAGGAATGTTTTTCAAAAGAGCAAACCTAGAGGTAGCTCACAATCATTGTTATAGACTGTATTTCAGCCCAACATGAGTGATTCTAAAGTTGTACTCACTTATAAAACTAAGGGCCAGTTGCATAAAAATGATTAACAAGCTGTTAATTAACATGCTGTTAACAAGATTTTTTATTGATGTTTATCTGGGAAAAATAGATCGCGTGAACATTTAACTTATTTATTATGAAATTATACATGAGAATATCATAGCTTCTATTTAGATGTCACAAAAAATCAGGTTAGGGACACATGATCAAATATTTGACTATGTGATTAAAGTTAACGATGCTTTATACAACTATATCTATATCTTTCAGGGTGATCGCTGGTTTATTTAAAATTGACAGTGCCGAGCTCATATGCGCTCCGTGCTAATCGGCTTAGCATCGGTGCCGAGTTCATGTTCTTAGTGCCGAATTCGTGTATATCCAATTTCTATAGTCTATTCCAGTTAAGAACGGTCCAAGACTCTTATGGAACTACGATTTTTCAAAAACTGATGAATTGAGATCCTGATTATAGAACTTTATTCTAAATACTCTTTTTCTTTCTTCTGGATCCAAGGTACATAAAATTTCATGATGCTTACAAACATTTAATAATAAATTTTATTTATTGTAATCTAATTCAGCTTCAGATTACGAATAAGTCTCATGAATAACTTTTTCCTCTACCTTTGGAATTGAAAATTTGAAGTTTCAGCTCAAACCGATCTCAAAATTTTCTCTATCATCCAGAAAAAGATAAATTGTATACATACCTTTTAACCTCTTTATATATTTTTAGAAATATAACTGGATGCTTCTGGCTGTTTTAGGAGAAAAACATTTTCTGGTAATCTCAATACGTGAACACACGTGAAAAATTAGATTAGATGTAGGTTCAAGCAACTATCATCTATTGGTTTTCTTATAAGGTTCTTAGGTGAGCAATATGGTTTAAATAAAAAATCTGACGTGAACATCACGTGACTTACTTGTACATCATTGGATATATATACATATATATATATATATATATATATATATATATATATATATATATATATATATATATATATATATATATATATATATATATATATATATATATATATATATCATTGGATATAAATAATCAAACACAAAATCTCATCGTTCCACAGTAATCGTTTTGGATTTACCCAAGAGATTCTAAGAATCTGTCAAGTAAAATGCACTTTCAGCTAAGTCGGTTGCTATGGAAACAGTAGGTCATTATTCTCGTACTACAACATTCCTTAATACTGATTTCCAAAATTCTACGACTACCAACAGATCTGAATTTATACTCAAAATTAAGAAATAAATTCCCACCGAAGAGCACTTCCGGTTCAGTCTATTGTTATAAAAATAGTAGGCAATCATTCAGATGCTACAGCAGACTGAAATACCAAAATTTCAATATTCTACACCTGATCGTTTCGAATTTATGCGAAAAATTCCAAAAGACTGTCAAGAAGTGCACTTCCGGCTCGGTGGATCTCAATAAAAATAGGATATGAGTATCTAGACGGTATGATCGTCCTAAATACTGAATTCTAACATTCTACGTTCAATCGTTTTGGATTTATGCGAAAACTTCAAAAAATGTTTCGAATAAAGTGCTCTTCCGGTTTAGTCGATAGCAATCATAATGCAGAGTGTACAACTAGATATTATAAAAGTGCCTAATACAAAATTTAAATATTCTACGACTGATTGTTTGGAATTTATGCGGAAAATTCAAAAAGTCTGTCATATAAAGAGCAACTTCATGCTCAGCCGATTGTTACAAAAATAGAAGATAACCATTAAGATGCTACAGCAATTTCAAATGTATCCCACGGCTGATCATTCAGGATTTATGCGGAAAATTGAAAAAAAGTTTTAAGTAGAGTGCACTTTCGGTTTAGCAGATCGCAATCATAATGCAAGATGTACAATAAGATGTTATAGAAGTTCTTTATATGAAATTTCAATATGCTATGGCGGATCATTCTATATTTATGCCAAAAATTCAAAAAAAGTTTCAAGTAAACTGCACTTCTGGCCTGGCCGATTCTTACAAAAATAGCAGATAACCATTCTAATAAAACGTCAAGTTCAAATACTGAATTGAATTTCAACATCCTACGGTTGATCATTCTGGATATATTAGAGAAACTCGAAAAAAATTTCAAGTAAAGTGCATTTCCGGTACAGACGATTGGAACCATAATGCAAGGTGCACAACTAGACCCTATACCAGTCTTAAATACAAAATTTCAACATTATACGTTTAACCAGTTTTGAGATTTGCGAGTTACGCACGCACGCACGTACGAACGCACGCACGAACATACGTACCGACATCAAGCCAAAAATAGTCAAAATGCATTCAGGGATGCTCAAAACGGATATTTCCATCAAAATCTCGATAGGTGAATTTTGTCGGTTTCACAATATTTACTTGTTACCTTGTACAAGTAAGTAAAAAGTAGAAAATGCGGCGGTCCAAAACTAATTGCGTTATCAATTAAAACTTTATTTTTGCATAAATACGTTGAATATTAACACAATCGGACCACTTAAGTTCAAAATTAAATCGGTACATACAAATTATTCACTGATAATGTAGATTTATAGATTTATTAGCCGAAAAATATAGTATGCAGGTCAAAATTGAACTGTCCCAGTATCCAAAATGAAAAATATTAATAAAAATTATTATCATGTTATTTTTGCAGATATTGCGTTTTTGGAATATTTTATATTCAGCACCTAGACTTTTATTAGATGAAACCATAAGAGGTCGAGGTTGGCCAGGAGGTACACAGGTGCCACTTTGTGGACGAAAAATTGTATCGTGGAGCCAGCCGATATCAGGTGACCGTTTAAGGGAGATAGCAAGAAAAACAGACAAAAGTTGTACAGAGGTATTTGTTTTCAGATTGTACAAAATCTAAAAATAATATTTTTTCCGCACTCCCGGTAATAAAAGATGAATTCAGTTCCTTATTTCAGGGACTTAGGCTTAAGTCTAGTCCAGATCTAGTCCTAGAGAAATCTAAAATGATTAAAACTTTCCTGGGACTAAAGTGAAATAAATAAATTTTTCCATGAGAATTGAATAATCATAGTATCTTAATGTTAAATTGAATTTTTTTATTAGAATTCAAACCACTATTACTGATCATTTCTACTAGCATCATTGCAATTTACACAATTTTACAGATACATCGTATTGTTGTTCGTAAATTTTCTAGAGTTTTGGGGTGATAGTTCTACAGTTATCTCTCCCGCAGCATCATCAATATCAAATCACTCACTCATCTTTTTGACAGCAAGCTTGTTGATTTAACAACTGCTATAGCCAGTCTTGTTACTATGGTCAATTCACTCAACATTTTAGTATAAAGTTTGTTGTTGTCAAAATTTTAAGATCAAATAATCTGTTTTTAGACTATTGTGATTCAATATAATACGGTAATGCGAAAAACAGCTTAGATAACATAGGATTTGAGTGCCTTTGATCCCTCAGGTGAGTATTGTCCTTGACTTCGTCTTCGACTTCGACTTCACCCTCAGGATTAAATCAAGCACTTAAGTCCCTCGTTATATAATATACTATTTTTTTTCAAAGGTTCTTTTGGCCTCTCTTGGTGCATCTATGAGCGATTATTATAAAGCCTGTAATTCATCAGTCCCAAAATTAGTACCAGTCACAGCCAGGAGAATTAATAGTGGTTATCTTTTTTCTTCCGGGCCAAATGTACGACCACAAGATGCTGTTTCAGGTTTTCTTTGTCTTCGTTTACCCACAATTCCTGCTCACTCATATCCAGGGGCTCTAAAAACAATTTCTGATAATATTATGAAAGCTAGGAAGCACCAGGTAAATAAATTTTTTTAAACTCGTATCAAAAAAGCCCATATTTGAATGAATCATATTTGTTTTGTAGGTCTGTGTTTATCTGGCTAGTATATTGCAAACAAAGCATAGACATGTAAGTCGTGCTTTGCCGAGTGTACTTGTGTCGGTCATCTTTAGATTTTTATCAAAGAAATATACAGTGGCTGTTACTGAGCTTATGGCAGGAGACGAAACTGGTCAAATTAGATATACCACCTGGGGTAGTAAAATTACTGATATTATTTATTGGAGACCACCTCAAGCTAATATAAGTGAGTATACTCATCTAAAAAATTAGGTATTGGTAAATTACAGTAGTTAACAGAAACGTTAAAGATGTTCAACATGATTTTTGTATAAGCGCTAAAATTGTATCTGCTTTATATTTAGAGCAAAAATGCAAGACTAACAATTTGTTTATACTTGAATTCTATTTTCAAAAAACATGCTGTGGCCACACAGTATGTACTTCCCCGGCCATGAAGCTTACAGCTAGTTTCATTGCTGTTTCATAAATCTAGAGTGTCGTGTCAAATAATTGCATATTTCAAAGTGACAGCTGTCATTTTCAAAGTAACAGATGATGGTTATATGAAATTACTATTTTATTTTGCAATGGCCATCATTTCCAGTTGCTCTAGTTGATCCAAACTTGGCAGAATTTGGTTAAGTGAAAGAAAGAAAATTAACTATTGAAAAAATTATTTGTTTTAGATAGCTATTTGAACTGATACCAAATTAGACATAATTCAATTTATTTGTAAAAAAAAAATGACGATCGTTTGAATATCAATCATTTTTGACACTTTTACTAGAATTATTTCTACCAAACACGAAAGAATCAAATTACTTATTTAAAAAAGACAATTGACGAGCGCTTGCATGTAATGTTTAAATATGAGGAAATACAAGGACCGAACGACTGTCATTTTTGTCCAGGATCAATTTTGCCGTACTCGGTGAAGACGAGGACTAAACCCAAAGCAAAGGCATGGGTGAAGCCCAAGGCGTAGTTTCGTGCAGCCAAATTCATCCATGACAATAACGACAGTCGTTCATTGTAATGTGGTAATGTGTAGTAATGGGGGATTACTAAGCTTTTCAAATGAATTTAGATATATTTGAACTATCTTAGCGATTTTACAAACAAATTTCTGCAATTGCGATCATATTACAGTAAACTAATACAATGAAACATTTATTTCATTGGTTGATATTTTAAACATTCTCTGTGCTATCATATTAATTGCAAATGCAAATACTATAATGAACACATTTCATTATAGGTACAATTTTCTAATGTCAATTTGACATATATAACAATGAAATTAAATAATACCAATATGGTCTACAATTTTCATTTTTACCCTCTACAAAATGAATTAGTATTCATTAATTTCCTGTCAACAGGGAATAATTGATTATTGTTTCCAAGATTTGAAATTAAGAATTTTCGATGCAGAATTCAGTGAGTAATAGGGTAGATACTTTCGGTGCACGTATTACAAAAAATAATTTCAAATTCACAATATGATTCTCATCATTTCTTTGCTTCAGGAAAATATAACAATTTTTATGATTCAAATTTTAATGATGACAAATGAATCCCTGATATTTCATTATAAGTACTAACGTTTATAAAATAAGCGCAAAAAACTAAAAAGTTTCATCAATAAAGTTTTGATACCACTGATTGGAAAAACTCACTTCCAATCTTAAATCTAGATTTTTGATTAAAAACTTGAATATAAAATTTCAGTCAAAAATTCGTACGCGTTCTCAAGTTATGCTTTCAGAACGACCGACAGGCAGACCGACCTACTTTTTTTTTTCAATTATTTTCTTCCGTTTCGGTAGGATCTAAAACGTAAAGGTTTAATAAAATTTCGAACTATCAAAAAATCTCGATACAATACTTCCTCTATTATTATATAAGTAGTAGCCTCGTGCAGCTAATTTCAACCGTGACAATAATGACAGTCATTCAGTGTCCGTATTGCATACGATACTTTTTGTAACAAGTGCAACGAAGTAATCTATTAATCGACTTTTCAAATTTATTTGAATATTTCTCAGTACATTATGCTACATGAAAGGAACAACGACCGTTATTATTGTCCAGAATGAAGTTGGCTGTACTCAGCGAATGGCAGGGGTGGATCCCAGGATGAAGGTAAGGATGAAGCACAAGACGTAGCTTCGTTTAGCCAGCTTCATTCGTTTTATTGATGACGGTCGTTCAGTGTCCGTGGTACATACGATATTATTGTAACAAGTGCTCCAAAGTATCTCATTACCATACTTTTTAAATAAATTTGGATGTGAAGTAGCCTTGCTGAGAGAAAAGCATGACGTCATGGATACAGTGATGACGTCGCATCCACAACGTTTATTTAAATACCTAGTTCTAATGCGAGCTAGATTATATGTTATGCTGGTTACATATTATATAAAATTATTGAATAATATTCTAGACAAGCAGAATTGATCTTTCAATTCTAATTTTAAAATCGATGATTTAATAATATGATATTAAAAAAGGTTTAAATATTGAACAATAATATCACAAACAATACAGAGTGATCAATAATGATTGTCTGACAGGTGACAGGCAAAAGTTCGCATTATGATCAAAACTATCTTCATGGAATAAAGTTAGTATAAATTTATTTATTTTGAAATCTACTTTACCGACATTTTAAGAACACAATGGCGTATATTTTGCATATTTAATGACGGATTCATCCATAATAAAATTACAATTGCAGAAATAATTGTAACCATAGAAAATAAACTTTGTTTAATTAAAAAACTACTTTTGATTTTAAATTCTGTATATTTTATTTAAAACTTTAACTTTTTGATACTTTGACGTCAATGTTTCAAATAAAATATATAGAATTTAAAATCAAAAGTAGTTTTTTATTCAACAAAATTCTGAAAGGTGTACAGATTATTAGATTAATCGATTGTACAACCAGGCCTGGAAATTACATATATACTTATTTAAGTTACTAATTTGTAGAAAACTATTAACAATCAAAGATTCTTATTAACTGCATAAGAGTATTACTGGAATCAAATAAAATGATTAAGAATAAAACAAGTTCAATAGATACAAATATAGCAATGAAATATGTCAAATTTAAAGTAATGATCCAACTGAGAATAATTATAGTCTGAAAATTAACAGAAAAAAGAAGATGAATTAACTGCAAAAGAGAGGTTAAGTACAATTGAGAGTATAACAAGTTCAATATATACGAATATTGCAATGAAATATCGCAGATGTGAAATATTAAAGTAATTCTGCAACTAAAAATATTTGGCGATTCGTGCAGCTTTGGAATAGCACCATTTTTTTGCTATTTGAAGCCCATATTCTTCATTATCAACAACAAACTGGAGCAGCAGCCGTCAAAAATATCTCGATTTCTTAAAACCCTTAGCAAGGACTCTACTATCATATGAATTTCTGAAACATTCAGAAAAAAGTGTATATCAATGCGTTCTAGTTAAATTGAGAGTATAATTTATTGCTACGATACAACTCGTAAATTATATTCCGAATTGCTCCTTCTGTGAATAACTCTATATCCGTGACCGGCTTTTCACGTTTCTTATTTTTATCTGGACTCTACTTCTTGTAAATAATTTTTTTAAATAGGTAACAGTGTGAATAATTATTTCATTAGCTCGTATGAACAGAATATCGCTCACAGTTACACGTACCGAATGACTGACTCTCTCGTAGCTCACGTTCATTACATACCCCTAATCCAAAAATGGACCCACATTCACAGCTGATGCCTGACAACCACCGAACATCTAGTAACCATAGACTCTCAATCACGTCCGACAATTGAATATTGACTTGGTCAATACCAACTAGGATTACAGTTACAATGAATTATTGGCCGAATAGTGAATTCAAATAAATAATAATGTAAACTAATTACTTGAAAAATATCACATTTGTGACACTACTTCCCTCTCATGATTCGTCGTCCTCGGCGAACTCAGAATCTCGTCCTTGGTATGGCCACAACCTGTTTCCATGAACGACTTTTGATTTGCCATTTCTGCTAATCCGTACCCGGAATACAACGCTGTTTAAGTATTTTACAACCTCGTATGGTCCCTCCCAGTCTAGTCTCTCTGCGATTTGGAACACTTTCCCTTTCTTCTCCTGAAATTGTAGAACCACACCCTGTCGCCTTGCTGGAACCTGAAACCGTTTGCTCGCAGGTCATATCGGGACTTCATTCTGTCGCTGGCAGCTTGTATGATCTCCCGTGCCGACTCATAAATGCCTCACAAGTTGTCCTAAAGATGGCTGACCCATACTGGCAACTGTTGCTCGTTGTCTTCAGGTGGAACCAGATCAACCGGTAACCGCAGCTCTCGACCCATCATCAACTTGGCTGAAATGTACTGAGTGGATTCATTGACTGCCGACCTGTACGCTAGAAGGCAAAGGTGAATTTTCTTATCCCAATCACCTTAGTGCTCGTTGACAAATTTTGCCAGGTAATCCAGAATTGTTTTGTGGAAACGTTCTACCATGCCGTAAGGCTGTGGGTGTAGCGTCGTAGTTCTTGTCTTGTCAATACCCAAAATTTTCATCACGGATTTCTGTCTTGATCGGAGTGTAACTCCAACGGCATCCCGAATCTTAAGATCACGTCCTCAATAAGGGCTTCTGCAACTGTTTCAGCTTCCTGATTTCTTACTGGTATTACTTCCGGCCATTTGGTGAAATAATTTATAACAACAGCCCAGTACTTGTTTTCTTGTTCAGTAATAGGTGAAGGTCCAAGTATGTTCACGGCAATTCTCTCAAACGGAGAGCCCACAAAGTACTGCAGCATTTTAGCGCGCTGCCGAGTGGCAGGCCCGTTCCTTGATTTACATCGTTCACAAGTCTTGCAATATTGTTCTACGTCTTCTCGACAGTCAATCCAGTAGAAACGTTCACGGACCTTATCAAGTGTCTTCTTGATGCCGAAATGTCCACCGCTATTACCATCATGCAGTTGATCGAAAATTCTAGCTTTTAGAATCCTTGGTACTATCAATTTTTCTTTTGTTTCCTTTCCATCGGAATTCTCCCATAGTCTGTATAGTTAATCGTTTCTGACTCTCAGGGAACTCCATTGTGCCAAATAGGCCTTGGTGATCAGATCCATCCATAGCTGATGTTTCCTGAAAGCTAGATTTCTAGCCGATCTTTACCCACTCTATGATCGGCTTCAGAACGGAATCATCCTGTTGAGCTTGTCGCACTTCTTGCATCGATAATACGGATTCATCTTGTTCAAATTCTTCTTGATCTGGACGTTTACGTATCGTTCACGTTCCTCCTGCTTACGGCAGTTATCAAAATCATTGTCACATGGTTGACGGGATAAGGAATCCGCATTAGCATCAGATTTTCCAAGTCTATGACGGATTTCAAAATCATATATCTGCAGATGTTTCAACCAACGAGCTGTTTTTCCTTCAGGATTCTTGAATTTCACCAGCCACTGCAGCGCTGAATGGGAATGGTCCGTTCTGATGACAAATTTTCGGCCATATAGTAATCTGTGAAAATTCTTAATCGATTTGATTACAACATAGAGTTCTTTTCCTGTAATACACCAGTTCTTCTCGGCCTTATATAGAGTTTTGCTGTAATAGCCAATCACTTTTTCATTGCCGTTTTTTACTTACTTGTACAAAGTAACAAGTGAGTATTGTGAAACCGACAAAATTCACCTATCGAGATTTTGATAGAAATATCCGTTTTGAGCATTCCTTAATCCATTTTGAATATTTTTGGCTTGATGTCGGTACGTATGTTCGTTCGTGCGTGCGTGCGTGCGTAACTCGCAAATCTCAAAACTGGTATAGTATTGAAATTTTGTATTTATGACTGGTATAGGGTCTAGTTGTGCACCTTGCATTATGGTTCCAATCGTCTGTACCGGAAGTGCACTTTACTTGAAACTTTTTTAGAATTTTTCTAATAAATTCAGAATAATCAACCGTAGGATATTGAAATTCAGTATTTGAACTTAATGTTGTATCTGAATGGTTATCTGCTCCTTGAAACTTTTTCTGAATTTTTTGCATCAATCTAGAATGATCAGCCATAGCATATTGAAATTTAGTGTTTGAAGTTGTTATTAGCTTCAAAATAGTTATCTACTATTTTTGTATCAATCGGCCAAACCGGAAGTGCAGTTTATGAGTATAACAGATATTCAGAATTTGGCGTATGTAACAATCAGTTTAATTGGAATGATAAGGTAGGCAATGATCATCTGTTGTCAATTTATTTATTTTGTTTGACATTTTAAATGTCAAAATATTTTTCCCTAAATTTAATTTTGTAAGCATGACAAAAGCGACAAAATTGGATCAGAACATGCTTTTTCATACAAATTAAAAATTAATTTTCATTATGCTGGTCACACGGTCCATCTTTAATTTCTGCATTATTGAACTCCAAATATACATACTTATCAAACCTCTTGAAGGCATAAAAAACAAAACGAGGCACTTGAATTTACGATTATCCGACGTTCTAAAAGTACAAGGGAATATTGTGAAACCGAAAAAGTTCACATATCGAGATTTTGATGGATATATCCGTTTTGAGCATCCCTGAATCCATTTTGACTATTTTTGGCTTAATGTCGGTACGTATGTATATAAATATGTGTGTATGTGCGTAGCTCGAAAATCTCTAAATTCGTCAAACGTATAATGCTGAAATTTTGTATAAAAAACTGGTATAGGATCTAGGATCTTGATGTGCACCTCGCATTATGGTTGCAATCGTATGTACTGGAAGTGCACTTTACCTGATACTTCTCTTGAATTTCCCGCATAAATCTAGAATTATTAGCCGTGGGATACTGGAATTCAGTATTGGAAATTTCTGTAGCATCCAAATGATCATCTCTTATTTTCGTCCCAATCGACTAAGCCGGAAGTGCACTTCATATAACAGACTTTTCGAATTTTTCTCATAAATTCAAAATAATCAGTCGCAGAATATTGAGATTTCGTATTAAGCACTTTTATAGCATCTAGTTATACACCTTGCATTATGATTTTGATAGGCTGAAACAGGTGTGCAGTTTACTCGAAACATTTTTTAATTTTCCGCATAAATCCAGAACGATTGAACGTAGAATATTAGAATACAGTATTCAAGATGATAGTACTGTCTAGATGCTCATACCCTAATTTCATTGAGATTGACTGAGTCGAAAGTGCACTATACTTGACGATCTTGGAATTTTGCGCATAAAAACTGTTAGCCATAGAATCCTGGAAATCAGTATTTAGGAATGTTGTGACATAAGAATGATGACATACTGTTTCCATAGCATACGACTAGCCGTGGAATGATGAGATGTTTTGTTTGATTATATATACCCAATGATGTAGAAGTAAGTCACGTGATGTCCACGTTAGATTTTTTCTTAAGAGAGAACAGCTCCAGTTCCGAAATAACTAGCGTCCGTATCCAAGAAGATTTTGCCCTCTTCATCTGGATGCGCCAACAATGGGATGTCGTAAGAGCATTCTTCAGTTTTTCGAAAACTTCTTGACTCTCACCGTATCACTCAAATTTTCGATTATTCTCTGTTGAAGCAAACAGTGGCTTGGCAATCAGTGTGAAGTTCTTAACAAATCGACGATAATAACTGGCCAAACCTAGAAAACTTCTCAGTTCGTGGATGTTGCTTGAAATCTTTCAAGTTTTCACAGCTTCAATTTTCTCTGGATCTGCCTGTACTCCATCACTGGACAACACATGTCCCAGTTATTTGACTGTCTTCTGGAACAAGTGAAATTTCTTCTGGTTTAATTTTAGGTTGGCTTCTTTCAACCGGTGGAATACTTGTCTCAATAGAATCATTTCTGCTCCAAAGCATTCTCATAAACAATCACATCATCAAGGTAAGCAAGTACAGTTTTCCATGAGAACCCCTGTAGTACTCTCTCCATCAATCGCTCAAATGTACTTGAAGCATTGCAGAGTCCAGAAGGCATGAATGTAAATTGTCATAGACCCGCACAGGACGTGAATGCTGTCTTTTCTTTATCTTTTTCATTCATTTCAAATTTCCAGTATCCACTCTGCAAGTCTAAGGTAGAAAACCATTTCGAATTTCCAACAGCATCGAGAGTGTCATCGATCCTTGGCAGGAGATGTGAGTCTTTCATTGTCACCTCATTCAATTTCCGGTAATCCACATAAAACCTAGTAGAACCATCTTCCTTTTTCACCAAGACAATAAAAAGGCCCACGGAGTTGTCGATTGTTCAATGACTCCTCTCTATTGCATGTCGATTGCCAGTTCTTGAACTTCGTCAATCCGGGATAAAGATATTCGCCTTGGAGGCTGTTTTATCGGCTGTGCATCTCAAACATCGATTTTATGCTGAACAAGATGTGTGCGCCCATAATCACTTAAATCCTTGGCAAAGATATTCTGATATTCCAGCAGCGAATAGCGTAACTTCTTCTTCTGTTCCTCCGTCAAGTTAGCGCTGCTTCTGTGGAATAAATCTTGAAACTGTACCTTCGATCTTGCGGATCAATGTGACGGCCTCTTATCTACCTAACAGTGTACCTTTTTTAATTCGAACCGGACAATCCGAAACGTTTAGAATCCTTATCACCAGTTGTGAAGAGTTCACCAGAATTCTGGCTAGTACAACGGATTCATTCCAGCACAATGTCCTGTCAGGCTCAAAGACATACGCTGCGACTTTTGGAATGTTATCTAATTTAAGTGAGACTACCTTTTTGGAACGAGAAAGTACCAGGAAGTTCTTTGGAGCAACAACATCCGTCACTTCTATCTCCATCTGTCAACAATGAAAAGATACTTCTTCTTCATTACCAGCTCTGTCTCAGGACATCGCCGTTCAAATCCAAGACACAACCAAGATCTCGCAGAAACCCGACGCCCAAAATACAGTCATGCACGATTGCGGCAAAGAAAGCTTGATATTTCTTCTTTAAATTGTCAATTGTGAATTCAAGCTCCTCTACACTGAGAACTGGTATTCTTTCCCCATTCGCTGTTTTGAGTAAAATCCGCTGATTCTGGTCACGTTCTCTTGGAGTTTGTCTTATTTTTGAAAAAACCTGTGAATGCACAATGGTGACATTGGCTCCGGTTTCCAGCAGCATCTTACATGGTACATTCCCCACGAAACCTTCCACAACTTGACTACTTTCTATTTTAAATACCTGGAGATTGATGACCTTGAGGCTCTCGATGAGAGATACAGCCAGCCTCTGCCGCCTGAGACTGGCTAAATTTAGTTTTCCGACGACGTGTTCGTGCCACAATCGACGGTACGCTTGGCAAGACGTTCTGCGCGAAGGGGAGCCTCCTTGCCACAATGCCAACATCTCATTCTTCTTCTCTGTCCAGGTGAAGTTGGTACAAATCGAGAAGAAGATCGCTTTCATTGGCAACTTCCTGTATAAGTCGTGATTCCTTTCACCTCGAGTTCTTCCTCATCACGCTCAAGCTACCTTACTCTTCTTGCCAGTCTTGACGCCTTCATAGCCGCTTCAATTTCCAGAGCCTTTGTTAGCGCTTCTCTCACAGTCTTTGGATTCGCTAACCGCACGACTCGCCCAATCTCGTCGTCGCTGATGCCGTCCATAAATTGTCTTACTGCTACGTAATCCTGTGTTGAGCCAGGACAATTTGCAAAAACTCTCCTGGCTAGACTCTGCACAGCATATGCGAATGCAGTTAGATCCTCTTTGTGTAGTTGTGTACGATTTCGTAGCTGTCCATGTAGCCATTCTTTCATGTGCTCCTCCTCAAAGTGCAGGCTCAATTCAGACGTAAGCTTGCCATAATCGAGGCGTTCTTATTCATTTAGACCTGAGAGGACTGTCAAAGCTGTCTCACAAAGCATTCCAGCGAGTACAATTGCTCTTTGCTCTTTGCTCCATCCATTATTCTTCAAAATTTGCTCAAATTGAGCGAAGTATTCATCCCCAGAAGTCTTACCACCATATGGCATCGGTTTCAAGTTGAAATTAGCTGAAACTTCCTTCGGAGTAGATGCTGGAGCACTTTCTATACCTACGGCTGCGCCATCACTATTGTGACTGAGACTCTGCATTTTCTCAGACACAATAGAGTCTAATTTTGCTTTCAACTAACGTTCAACTTGCAAGACTTGATGTTCATCTTGCTTAAATTGCATAACTTGACACTTCATTCCCATAAGATCCTTATCTATTTCCTGAAACTTACTCATCATACTTTCGTTCTGCTCTGAAATCATCTTTTTCAACTCATTTCTTCTGGTAATTCTTTAACGGTTTTAATCTTCCCAGCTACCGTCATCTTCATATCTTCCGTAGATTCGGTTATCTTCTTCTCCATAGCTTCAGTAGATTCAGACATTTTCTCTTACATGGACTGCATTTGCTCTGCTATGACCGCTTTCATACCTTCTGTGGAGTCAGACATTTTCTTTTCCATTAATGCCGCCGACGTCTTCATAAATTTTATCATCATCTTCAGCTGATCCTGCATCTCACTTATAGCCATGCTTCTCATCTTGAGCATTTACAACAGTCCCAATACAATTTTGAACACTTCACACTGTGACCTAATCCACTCTTCGTCGTCCGGATCCAAAACTAGTTTTACACAATTTCTCAGGATCCCACTTCTGACACCAATTTGTCACAAATTTTATAGTGAATTATTTATTGAAACAGGTTACAGTGTAAATAATTATTTTATAAAATCGTATGAACACAATATCGTTCACAGTTACTCGTATTGAATGACTGACTCTCACCTATAAACTATTAACTAAATAGCGAATTCAAAGAAATGATAATGTGAACTAATTACTTAAAATATTTCACATTTGTGACAATATGCCTCTCCCAGTTGCTGCAGAAACTCCTTAAAAAATTATAAACACATTAAAAGACACAAAGAGATTTCAAGTTCTGTATATTTTACCTCCAAAAATAGGATAATTCTTGTGATATTGGACCATCTTTATCTTTTTGTGCCACGAAATAAGGACACAATCTCAAAGCAACTAGTTTAAAATCTTTGAAATAAGGTTTTTCTTTCGGCATTTCAACGTTTTTATAAAAACAAAAATATAATTCAAAACAATTGTATCACACGAAGACAATAACACAAATGACAGGTGTCAAATGTTTGAGCTAAAAGTGACAATTGAACAACTGTATACATAGTGTGAAACAGACAGTGATTTGTGTTACCAACTCAAATATCCCTAAAATCAGCAGACAATTTGCATTTCCATTTTTAAAAATAATGTGACAAGTGTTAGCGTTTATTATTATTCCGGCATTACTTCAATATATTTTTTTAATAAATTGCCACTATGCCAGTATGTATTTCCCTAGTTCAAAAAATATGTAGCGTCATTACATAGTTATTCAATTGTAGGGTTGGTATTGGCGTATTATGACGTTTCTTATGCTCGTGACGTCATGCTTTTCAGGGACACATTATTGAAAAATTAGAACTACCTTATAGATTTTACAAATAATTTTTTTGCAATTGCGATCGTATTTACAATAAACTAATACTACGAAATATAGCTTACATGACTTATTTCATAGTTTTAAAATTACATTATATTTCCTATTTTCTCTGTGCGGTCACGTTTACAGCAAATGCAAACACTATGACGAGCACATTCCATAACACAAATTTTTCCCCAATGTCAATTTGACATATAAAAATAAAATGAATAAATACAAACAGCACTCATGATTCATAATTATCATTTTTTTCTCCTTAGCAGGGAAATAATAATCATTAATTCCATGTCAACAGGGAATTAGTAATAATTGTTTGCATGTTTTGGAATTGAGAACTTTCGAAGCAGAATGCAGTTCAGTTATAAGGTATTCTCGATGCACGTGTTACAAAAAAATATTTTATTGATTTCACGAACAAATTTTTGCAATTGCGATCACAGTTCCAACAATCTAATACATACTAGGAAACATAACTTACAGGACTTATTTCATTGATTGTTATTATATTCTGTTACCATATTTTCTGTGCTATCACGTTCACAGCAAATGCAAATACTGTAACGAACACATCCCTTAGTTCAACTTTCTCTCCAAACTTAGACTTGATAGATAACAATAAAAATTAAAAACTCCAACGACACCCATAATCCATGATTATTATTTTCTCACTCTTAGCAAGAAAATGATGGTAATAATTTCCTGTCAACAGGAACGCTGCCGCTACCACTATATGGATGGTTATGTAAAACCCAATAATATAATACAATATCAATTATTAAAAAACTAATTGCGTAATGAAATTAATGTAATTTTATTCTGTTCGTAGTAGGTCGGCAGATAAATATCTATCTTTGGTGAATTATACATACCTACTTAACTTTGTTGGTGATTTGTTCAAAAAATGGATGACGCGAACGGATTTAGCAATAATAAATCACTGGATAGTGCTAGCATATGGAGAGACGGGACAAAATTCGAGACTAGAAAAGTATGTTTATGCCGAACGTTTTCCTCAAAGGCAGCTTCCTGAACATGGTATGTTTTGAGCAATTTTTATAATAATTATCATGAATCCGAGGTCCATGTGATACACTCATTTTTACATATTAATATCTTTGAAACATAATCAAATATCACTAATTGTGAATTAGTTTCATAGAAAATAATTAAATTTTGTTAGTGTATTTCAATAGTTATGTAATTTGGGCTTTTATCTACTTGTATTGTTTGTTCTCAATAGCACAGCGTATCCATTGCAGTACTTGAAAAACGCTGTATGGAAGTCACCTGTAAATTTCCGAATTTTTTGAAAAATTTTCTTTGATTCTCAATCAGGATATCAAACAACATATACCCTTAACACCTTGTACTATATCCAATGATGTACAAAAAAGTCACTTTATGTCCACGTCAGATTTTTAACCTCAAAATAGGCATTTGTTCACTCGGAGTAAGGGATTATAGTGTCTGGCAGTTTTTTTTTTCTTGGTTTGTACTTAGGCAGCGACACTATTTCGTCAATTGGTCTTTGCATTACATCGTCTTCAACCGATTATCCACCTCTTTGATACCTTTAACATAGGGCCAACTAATGTTTAGCAATCAATTGGAATGAAATTGATTCAAGTTTTCTGGAGACGAGCACATAACTCTAGAACTTTCCATCCGCGCTACGATCAGAGCTTCCTTTTTATAGTATGCTACAAGGTTTATATCGACTAAAGATCTGGATTACCAGATGTCCACTTCAAACGTGGAGTTTTGTTTTCAACATTAAATTTGTCTCGAATTCAGCCGTATGTAAAGTAACATCATCTTTTCTAAAGATTCACTTCAAACTTTTCGAACAAATCTATTTAATTTGTGGCTATAAATCCTTTTGAAGGACGTTATAGCAATTAAGATATCAAGGATGTTAAAAGGACAATAATGCCTAAAGTCAACAGTATATTTTCCGAGTGTGGCCCGAGGTGTGTACGTTGACCGAAGGCATCATCGTCCGTTCAACTCCCATGGTGCCTTTAATGTTCAATAACTGACTAAAGAACTATTTCAATCAAAATTTTTAGCAATATATGTCCTGTCATTGTGATTTCTGTCAGAAAATTACTCTATTTACTTGCTGTAAGCTAGGGATCATGATATTCCTGTTTGTTATTCTTGAAAACAATGCCCGAGGGTACTATTTTCAAAAATAATGTCCTTGGGTATTATTTGTTATGTAATTATCCTGGACATTAAAGTATCTATCAACGCTCATGACGTCTTCTACAAAATGTAATTGTCACTCTTATTCACTCGTTATCCATGATTCGTGCCCATGAATGAGTATAGGCCTATAAATTGTCTTTGAAGTGCTATTTTGGTTCTTTTCCCAATTTGTTTGTTTCTCCTTGTTTTTTGTTATTAATATCTTGTCCTTGATTACCTTTATCATGTAATTTTGCTCCTAAATAGACAAACATTTCGACTTGTATCTCTTTTCCGTCCAATACTGAGTATGTATATTCGTCCTCTATCGATATTACCATTATCTTCATGCTGTATTTTCTCAATTCCTCATTTCATGTATTCAGATTGTACTGCATGTCTTTTTAATTTCTTGAAATTATTTCGAGGCCGTCTGCATGAGCACATTCTCCTACCTTTGTGTAATAAGTGATGGTATCATATTTCCATTTTTCTTTCTTTCGCATAATAATAATATACGTTGTCTAGAAATATAAAATGAATAGAAGTTTACTTGAAGTTTCACCCTACCCCAGTCCTTGCGTTGTTCTAAATTCCTCTGATGTCTTATTTCCTGTCCTTATATAATTGCTTGTTCTTTTGTTTACAATCAATCTGAGATATAAATACAATTGATTATTGAGAAACAGAAGTCTGTTCTAATCTAAAAAGTTCACACGTTTCTGTCCTAGAATGATGAGTGTCCTTGACATTTGTAGAATGGATAATGAACGAATCTACATTTATGGAGTTTGACCAATGGTTTCATTGACAGCTGATCGGTAAGCCATTAGAAAGAGATAAATATGCTGATCCAGTCTCGTTGGTGCTCGGAGATAACTTTCGAGAGATATTTTCCTATTGTTCGATCCATCTCTCTTACCATGCCATCAGATTGAGAATGTAAAGCTGTGGTATTTGTTTCGTCAATCCTTAATAGTTGACATACATCCTGGGAGAGGCCCGATTCAAAATTCTGCTCTTTATCTAAATGAATTTCCAGCGGTATAACAAGCCGACTGTAGAATTCTTTTACCAGCATTTCGGTGACCGTGGATGCCTTTTGGTTGGGGATTATGTAATCTTCAGTCCACTTTGTGAAATAGTCCCTCACAACGAGGATGTATTTATTTCCATTTTCAATTTCAGGGAAGGGGCTAACGATATCAATTGCCACTCTTTACATCGGACTACCAATGTTTTACTGTTTTATTGGTGCTTTTCGTTTACCAAGAGGACCATTTCCTGCTGCACATAGCTTGCATTTCCGGCACCATTCCTTCACGCCTTCTCTACAATTCACCAAGTAGAATTATTTTCGAGTCTTTTTCAGCGTCTTCTTCACTCTAAAATGTCTTCCCGAAGCTCCATCTTATAGATGCCACGAAAATTCTGACACTACTCTTCGGCACCAACAACCGAGATTTTGTCCCAGTGCCCTCGACGTTCTCTTAGGTTCTCTTCAGAAAATTATCCTCCAGTGTCAGGGAATCTCATTGTGCCCAATATGCCTTCACTCCTGGACTCAGTGCACTAGTTTCCTCCCAAGACGATCTCTCTTCTCTCTGTTTCCATCAAAGTACCGATTTCAATAATGGATCATCTTCTTGATCCTTACGTAGATTTTGCGGTTACCATTCTGCGCTTATGGCTGTTGTTCTCCGTACTTCACAATTCTTTTCTTCCAGTCGAGAACATGAATACAATTCTCAGGACACCGTTTTCTGGATAACGCTTGATGTTCATTCAACCTTTATCGTTGTTATTTAGGGTGAAGACATTTTTCTATTCCACGATTACTCTCAATTTCTCCTAATTTGGATCATTCTGTAACTTGACACAATTTTATAATCATATCTATTAGATCTTTTGGATAAGTTTTTCAGGAACTTCATTTCAATCATTTATATCAGAGTTTCTTAAAGTGTGTTCCGCGGAATCCTTGTGCTCCGCGAATAACTCGTAGTAGTCGGAGAGCCCATGACCCATGTTGTATGAAGTGTTTGATTCAGATAGAAATTTTGTACAATAGTATCTTTAGGTAAAATGTATAGGAATGTACAGGAATGAAATAAAATTTGTGAAGACACGAAAATATAATAATTATATTAAACGCTCAACAAATAAGAGTAAAGATTGTTGGCATTTAATAAATCACGAAAGAAATGTTCCAAAACCGAAATTAGAATCTGCAAATATATCTTGTGATAAATTCAATAGTTTCTTCATTACGGTTGCAGCGAATATTGTCTCTAATTTACCTGATGGAAACACAAATCATTATCTCAATATTAAATTAATACACCATTTCCAACTCAAGAATTTTCTTTAGGTCCTATATCGGATGAAGAAGTCTTGGATGCGTATTTATCTCTGAACAATTAATCATGTCCGGATGTTTTTGACATGAATATTGTAATTCTGAGAGAAAGTATCGAATTAATTTTACAATATTCAACGCAGATTTTTAATAAATGCATTAGAGAAGAAAACTTCTCTGATGTATTCAAGCAGATCAAAGTAATCCCATTATTCAAGAAAGGTGATCCAAGTCAGGTGGATAATTATAGACCCATATCAATTATACCTTTATTCTCTAAATTATTTGAGAGAACTCTCAAAAACAAATTGCTATATTACTTTGGATCTAATTCATTATTCAACGATAGTCAATATGGCTTCCGAAAAAACTGTTCAACTGTACGTGCTGCGTTGAAAATAGTAAGTAACATAGCTGAGGGTCTGGAAAATGGTTGCCATACATCCATAGTTTTGTGTGATCTCTCTAAGGCCTTCGGCTGTGCTCCTTATATTTTACTTCTTACAAAACTCCAACTTTATGGTATAGTTGGTACTCCTCTGTTACTTTTTGATTCCTATTCTTGAAATCGGATGCATAGAGTATTTTTTGATAATAGTGTTTCAGATTCTAAAATAATTGAGGACGGAATATTTCAGGGTACGAATCTAGGACCGCTGTTTTTTTTGATATATATCAATGATTTCCCCAAATTCATGAGTCAAGTTGAAAGTGTTTTGTTTGCATCAGACGATACGACTCTCATGACGTCTCATCGAAACATAAACACTTTGACTGAATTATCAGAGCAAAATATTAAACGTGCAGAGGCTTGGTTCTTAGCTATTAAACTAAAACTAAATAATGAAAAAACTCAGAGTCTGATCATACCATCTGACTCGAATATTATCAAAGGCGCTTTTGTAAGTATTTTGGGCTTTTATCTGGATGATGGCTTAACGTGGTTTGCACATGTTGACAATTTATTGACTAAGCTAGCAAGAATAATTTACTTACTAAGATGATTGAAGGAGGGCGTGAATTTTGAAACCCTAAAAGTTTCATACTTTGCCTTATTTCATTCTTTGGTCAACTATGGCATCATTCTATGGGGTGCTTCATCTCACGCTGATAGAATTTTTAAAATGCAGAAACGGGCAATAAGAATAATGAAGGAGTCAATTCAAAAGAACATTGCCGACCATTATTTATGAAATTGAAAATAATGCCGCTACCCTCCTTGTTCATGTATTATATCATATAGATATAGTTTGAATAAAAGGCAGAAGAGTTCATTAAATCTAAATTTATACAATACGTTGCTTAACGACTTTAAAAATTTAAGTCATTGAAAGTTTCTTTTTAGAACACTGTTTTCACTTACGAAGAATACTTCACTTATATTAACACTAAATACTGAATTATTATCATTATGCAGTACCAAAAATTGGGAATTTTATTTAAATCTGTACTTACTACAAACATACATTTTGTAGTCATTTGTCAGAATTGTCGATGCTTCTCAAATCTAGACTTACTACAAACATTGTATGTAATGTTGTCAATATTAAATACTATACTACTATATTAGGTAAATTAGTGTTTGCCTAACCTACCTGGATACGCCAGGTACTTCGCATAAAAAAGGTGTAAAAAAATGTACCAAAAAAAGTTTTTTAGGTGATCATGACAAAAAAGATGTTTCTATGGCTCCTTTTGCGGCCGTGAAGCTTCATTTTTGGTACTGATCTGTCAAACACTACTTTTTTGGGACTGAACTGTCAGAAACGACTTCATGAACATTTCATACTTGCCTATATGGGATGCTTGATGAACTCTTTAAGATACAGTTTTTGCCGAAATACATATTATATTTCTCCGTCAACCTTGATAGTTCGTGCAATTCAAGAAATTGATACGCATTTTTTACAAATGTCACTTTGATAGGAGACAATGAAATAAAACAATTTCAACGGCAACTAACTACAATTGTAATGTTTCAGAAATAAATAGGTTAAATTTTGTGGTTTTGAATTATATCGTGATGATCGCCTGAAAAACGTTGTGTGCACCTTGGCCTACAGTTCTTTTTTGGTCTCACCTGAATTGCAGCCTCAGCTGCACTTCGGCCGCAATCAACAGATTCGACCAAAAAAGATAACCTTTACGGCCTTGATACACGAATAACTATTTGATTCAGAAGCAAACAAATAGGTTTTATTCGAAAGTTGAGTTCATTTTAAATAACAGAATAAATAAGGCAAACACTTTTGGATGTGTTAACATTAAACCTAAATACTCCAAAGTTGTATTTTCAAAAATCAAAAAGAAGTGATTGATTCACGCTGAAATTCTTATAGCATCTTAATTAGATATATCTAAGAGTATTTGCAAAAAGTCAGACACTTTTTTCCAGGGTTTAATAACTGGTCAACAATAAAATAAAGTTTTTATACCATTCTTATATGCGCAGTACCTGGCATACCTAGGTAAGTCAGGCAAACACTCATTTACCTATACATCTTACCTAAAAATACTATTGTACAAAATTTCTACCTGAATCAAACACTTTATGAAACAGGGATCATGAGCTCTTGGATTATAGGAGTTCTGAAAAGACCTGGATAATGTTAATCAAAACCGTACAAATTGTACAACAATCAACCATTAAACGCTAACAGTAATGAAAATAATTAAAAAGCCCGTGAGTCTATAATCTATAGTTCTATATTATTTTTAGTAGGTACTGGGTATTGACTTTCCTCCGAAAAAGTTAATAATAATAATTCTCATAGGGGTCCCACTTGAAAGAATGGTATTCTTTGATGCCCTATGATCTCAGAAAGTTTAAGAAATACTGAACCATTGATGAATGAACATGTGGGTGTGGATGTATTTGGTCTAATCACAACATATTTCCCCAGGATCACCGATTCTGAATTCACATTCATATTTCTGACTGGGACAATAGCTCTAACATTAACGGTCTTCCCTATTAGAATTCTTTGATTGATAGTTCCATCATTGGGCGCTTCTATCAATCGGAGGCTTTCCTGTCTGCTGTTGTCATCTAATCGTGCCGTGACAATAGTCTCACTCCGGGCTGGTAACACGATATATCTGGTTAGAACTACACATATTGGTTCTTCTCGTAGTTTATGGAATGGAAGCTCTTCACTGTCGACTTTAAGAATACCATTCTACAAGTATAGCGTGGCTCCTAACTTCTTCAGAAGATCCGTTCCAAAAATAAATTTGTCGGACATGTCTGTTATAATTACTTCGTGTTTTACTGTACTTCTGCCAATTCTAATATTGATAGTGGTTTTCTCATATGTACGAGTATGTATAATGTCGCCGATTGCAGTTCCAAGACGTACTGACATTGGAAACGTCTTAACATTCTTCTTTAATACTTCGCGACATATAATAGTTCTCGATGCATCTGTATTGACAAGCAGTGAAACGTTGAAACCGTCGATATTACCATCGATATACAGCCTATTAGCGCTGTCTGAAAGCGTGGTATTGATGGTGACTACTGGGGCTTTGCTTCCTAAAGTCGACGATCGCCCCTATATGCCGATTCGCTATAGTTTTCCGACATTTCTTTTTTATTGCAAAGTTTACTGCAATCACATCGCAGGTGACCCAGTTCTCAATAGTTCCAGCAGCGCGGCCCTTGTCTCCTGGAATTTGTTCTCACGTAGAATCTGCCATACTATTTCCTCAATATCCTCCGTGGTACTCTTATGTTTCTCTCTCACCATTCTCACGCGATTATGTCCACGCAAAGCAATGAGCTAGCATTCAAATGTCTGACAATTGAACACCTGGCAACAATGAGCTAGCATTCAAATATCCGACAGTTGAATAGCCCGCAACAGTTTGATACCTAAGTGGCAAAATTCAATGATTAATTGAACGTTCCCACGGTTACCTGCGAATAACGGGTAAAATTTCTGTCAGTTTCAAAATTCAATTTATAAGAATTGAATGCTTAGTTAAACTCTTTGGGATATTTGTGGCTCATAATGATACTCATTATTTGGAAAAAATAAAGCAGACTGTTGAGAAAAGTGTGACCATGAACACACAAAAAGCCCACCTTAATATTTGGTATCAATTTATGGCATTTTGTCACAGTAGAACTTACTGCTAAAAAAAACTAGAAGAAAACGCAAATATTTTAGAAAACTGGGCGTTCAACATTTTATAATATAGTAATTATCACTGTAGTCAGCTTATTTATGGAATAGTCATGACGAATACCATTCATGATATAACTTTACCTGATAAAATTTGTCGATTAGTATACTCAAGCTCAAAACTTTGGTGCAAATTCGCTTGCTTACAGCTCGCAGTTTTGAAACATCAATATCTCTCGCGAAATTGCTCAGCAATAAGCTCTTGTTGGAAAAATTATATCACTTATGCTATGATCAGAAAGTTAAACATTTTTAAACACGAAATAGTATATTCTACAATAAGTATTGGAATGGCCTATATTCTAAACGAGCGAAAAGTTTGTAAACCGAGCTGAAGGCAAGGATTACGGTCCGCGAGTGTGGAATACGCCATTCCAAACATGTTATAGACCATACTTTCTCTAGCAAAGTTTTGGAAGCTCACCAATATTTCACAAGAAACTTGAAAAATTGTTAAATGTCAAACGTAAAACTAGATATGAATATTTGAATTGTTAGAGAGTAACCATGGTAGTTAGTAACCAAACTAACAGCTTCTGATTCGTCAAAATTACTCTAAACGGCATATGGAATCATTCTAAACGATTTATTGGAATTTCATTCGTTCCAATATAATTTTTGGTTATAGAATATGCAAATTCCAAAACAGTGTTGGAGAATAGTATATTCTACAATAAGTATTGGAATGGCCTATATTCTGAACGAGCGAAAAGTTTGTAAACCGAGCCGAAGGCGAGGATTACGGTTCGCGAGTGTGGAATACGCCATTCCAAACATATTGTAGACTATACTTTCTCTAACAAGGTTTTGGAAACTCACCAATATTTCAGAGGAAACTTAAAAAATTATTAAATGTCAAACGTCAAATTCAGATATGAACACTTGAATTGTTAGGAAGTAACCATGGTAGTAGCCAAACTAACAGCTTCTGATTCGTCGAAATGATTCTAAAGGCTTACAGAATCATTCTAAACGGTATAGGGAATACTTCTGAACGATTTTTTGGAATGTCATTCGTTCCAACATAATTTTTGCTTATGGAATATGCAAATTCCAAAACAGTGTTGGAGAAAATCATATTTTGAATCAGTATGATTTTTTAAAATCAATAATTTCGGTATTTTTTATTAATTTATTAATATTTCTACTGTGAAACAAACTCACAATTCGAATCAGGTGCTTATTTAAAATATTTGAGTGAAAATTCAATTCGTTAGAACATATTTTGAAGGTTTCTAGAATAACAGTAAAATATCAAGTTGTGAGCACGTCTATTTAAAAGTGCTATAACTTTAAATGCACGATAATAATCCAAATTATAAATAATTATCTTTGAAATTTATTTTTCATACATTTAAATAATGAATACTAATAATTCTATTCCATTTTGTAGAACAATTCTGAAGAATTGAAAAAACAATAAAATTAAAAAGACCATGATTAATTCGGAGAAATCTATTATTTTTGATATCTTTTCATAATATATTACAATAACGCCTTGCTATAATAAATATCTTCATTCAGAAACATGTTTAATTCAATATAAAACTAATTAATACATAAGAACCACTCAAAAACAACCCTCGCCATGGTTACGCTTGGTGCCTACTCTACCAGCCCAATACATCACAATCCTCCCCGCTAAGTCTGGAAGCATGCTAACATTATTTGTTTATGATGTAGTCTTTGAATTTGGCTGGCATGCGAACATTTCGCTTTGGCCTCAACGTCTTGGCTGCTGCCACGGCTGGAAGCTCGACTGAAGGTGCCGGATCAGCAGGAGGTGCCGGATTAGCTTCATTATCCGATCGTTTTCTTATCTCCTCAAAACTAAGAGGCTCAGACTCAAACACATTTCTCGTACTGCAATGTGCCTTCCCCAAGTTACTATCAGAATCCCTACCCGGGGCAGCTACCGGCTGCTCTCCACTTTCTACGGGTCTCAACTCTTCACCAACCTTAGTATTAATTTCCTTCTCTAGAGCTCTGCTAGTGCTCGTCTTAATCAATTGATCTACATGACTTCTCAATGTTTTACCACTATCTATAGCCTTGCACAGATATAGCTTATTCCCTATTTTATATAATATATCAGCCGGCTATCAATTTCTTTTCGCAGGCAAAGCATAGTCTCTCGCATACACTCGTTCTCCTATCTCGAAACTCACCTTCCTACTACTTCTCCCTCCGATTTCCTGCCTCGCTGCAGTCTAGTTGGGCATTTTAATCCCTTACAATGCAGATATCGGATTTACCTGTGTCAAGTATCTATCCGCCTCCATGACTGTATGATTATGTTCGCAAAATATTTATACATTTCACATTTTCCATAAAATTAACTTTTTAACTTCGCCTACTCCTAATACTATGTACTGTTTGGTCATTGCCCTAATTGTATGTATAGCTTAAGGAGTTAAAAAGTTCTAGAAAATATGATATTTGCGTTTCATCAGTTATTTAATATTCAGTGATCATGGAATTAAATTGCATAGTTAGTGAAAAGCGAAAGGAATTGCTAGTTATTGACAATTTTAAATTTTGCGTATCTTCGACAACAAACGACAGAATGAAATAGTGTTGTACAAATAAAAATTATCGATGTACCGCTGAAGTATATACGAATCGCAAGTTTAAAATAATAAACAGTGACTTGGTTCATAATCACGAAGAAGAATTAAACATTGAACGGCAGGCGCTAAGGAATATTGTCGAAAGAAAAGCAGTCTCCGACTTTACCGAAAAACCATCCAAGCTGATTCGTTTGGTGTTTGAAAGAAATTAATAGTATCATAACTTTAGAGTCTCGTATGATAATTGAAATTTGACGGAATAGAAATAAAAGCAGTTCGAACTCACTTCTTATATACAGAAAAATACAGGTAGAGAAATGCCCAACTAGAAGAGCTTATTACGCCTACCATTTCGGTTGTAAGGGATTATCTCAGGTACAATGCCCAACTCGGATACAGCCCCTCCTCCTTCACTTTTAATCTTAATCTACTTGAAAGGATCAGGTGGCTACGACGGCTGATGAAAGCAAAGCTACCAATTTGAATGCAAGTTTTTCTAGAACTTTTTAACTCTTGAAGCTATACATACAATTAGGGAAATGACCAATCAGTACATAGTATTAGGAGTAGGCGAAGTTAAAAACTAAATGATATGGAAAATGTAAAATGTATAAATAATTTGCAAACATTACAATCATACAGTCATAGAGGCCGATAGATACTTGACACAGGTAAATCCGATATCTGCATTGTAAGGGATTTAAATGCCCAACTGGAATACTCAGATTAGGGTACCCTTTACCGAATGCCCAACTAGACTGCAGCGGGTGGAGGAACTCAGCTATGGGATTATCCTTCCAACCTTACGGTCGAGGATTAAAACAGGTAACTCCGGTATTCCCTGCTTATCCATATATGGAACGCAGGGGCTAGTTCACACAGCGCAGGAAAAAGCTGAAGCCATCGCCAGCAGTCTAGAGCAGCAATGCACTCCGAACTATCAGCATGCTGATCTAGACTTCATCAGTCGCACCCATCGATCCGTGAAACGTGCTCTCAACAAACCGAGAGAAGAAAACAACACTTTCATCACTCCAAAGAAAGTTAAGCATATACTCTCTCACACAAAAGTTCGAAAAGCACCAGGTCCAGATGGGATTCCAGCAGCAGCTCTACGAGCGTTACCATCCAAGGCAGTCACTGCGTTGACCAATATAATCAACGCCATTTTACGACTACAATACTTCCCAGTCGAGTGGAAGAAAGCTGTCGTAATAACGATACCAAAACCGGGGAAAGACAGTCAATTTCCACAAAACCATCGACCAATCAGCCTGCTGAATCTGCTTGCCAAAGTAACTGAAAATGTGCTTTTTGAGCAACTGAAAAAGCACACGGAAGAGCAATTCGGGTTTCGTAGCGGACACTCAACCACACACCAGCTGGTGAGAGTCACTGACCTCATCATTAATAGGTTGAACTTCAAAAGAGCTACCGGTGATATCTTTCTCGTTATAGAGAAAGCTTTCGATAAGGTGTGGCACAACGGCTTACTGGACAAGCTTATTAGATTCGGCTATCCAGCAAATCTCATCAGAACCATCGCTTCGTACTTGAAAGGCAGGAAGTTTCAAGTTCGGCACCAAGGAGCACTGTCCGAAGAAAAACGAATAACGCACAGCAAGCATCCCGAAACAATTACAGAGCGATTACAAGCTGCAGCAGACAAAGTCGAAGCATGGTGCACCAAGTGGAGAATCGCCGTTAACCCAGAGAAAAGCACAGCAATTCTTTTCACAAGAAAACATCTCGAACCAACGGGTGTAATACGACTTTTCGGACGTTCTATACCGTCACTTACCTAGGGGTTATCCTCGACCGCAGATTGAGATTCACTCAACACATCGTCGGAGCAATAACGAAAGCAAGGGCTACTTTTGCTCGGCTGATTCCGCTAACGGGAAGACGTAGTACACTTTCACTAAAAAACAAAGTGAAAGTGTACACCACAATAATACGGCCACAATTACTTTACGCATCTCCAGCCTGGGGGTGCGCATCGCCGCGAATGCTCAATAAGTTGCAAGTGCAACAGAATAAGATACTCCGAATGATCACAGGCGCACCGTGGTATATCAAGATGTCAAACATACTCAGGGACTTGCAACTGCCCACCATTGGCAGCTACATGCACAAAACGGCGACAAAATTTTTCGCAAAAGCGGAAGACCATATGAACGTGCTGATTCGTCTCGCAGCAGCTTTTGATGAGACGGTACCAACTAAGTACCGCCAGCCTAAACATGCGTTATGTGACTTTCTTGATACGCAGCAATAAGATGACCACACCCACATGAATGGGATGGCACAATAGTGCCAAACAAAATAAATACAACAAAGTGAATTTTATGAACAAAATTTACGAAATAAGGAGAAAGAGAGCCGTTGGCTCAAGATCCATAAAACGGAACCAATAATAATAATCCCTGCTTATCATATTGCGCACAGCAAAATTATAATAATTTGAGAAAAATTTGTGACGAATATCACTTGTGTTGTGACAGTTCAGTTGATTTTTGATTGAAGTTCACATGGGATAAAAATTTGAAAAATTGTTTCTGACGAATGTCATTTCTGACAGTTCATTGGATTTTCATTTTTAATGAATAATCCACACATGAAAACCACATGAGAATATCGTATATATATATATATATATATATATATATATATATATATATATATATATATATATATATATATATATATATATATATATATATATATATATATATATATATATATATATATATATATATATATATATTTAACCGGTTCTAATTGATTTCACGGAAATTAATCAATATTAATTGATCTGTCTGATGCCTATTTACAAATACAATTTTCTCCAATATTCTTATTAAAGTGTTGCCAGTCGTATCTATAAGATATATTTTCTTTAGAATACGATCGTAATTACTGTTTTCTTCTAAACAGTTTTGAATTATTCTGATATATAAAAATCTGACGTGAACATCACGTTTCTACTTGTACATCATTTGATATATACACAAATTTATTCAATGAAGTTTTCTGTTACTCCAGATTATAATTAATATAATTTTAATAATATTTTGACATGCAAAATGTCAAACAAAATCAAAAAATTGACAACAGATTATTATTACCATTGCCTACCTTATCATTTCAATAAAACTGATTGTTTTATATGGCAAATTCTGAATGTCAGCTATACATAAAAACTGCACTTCCGGCTCAGTGAAAACGAATCAATGCTCGGTACTGAGAAGTCGCAATACAATTTCCGTGCAACGAAGTTATGTACAATTTCAACTGTACTGTAGTATATATATATATATATATATATATATATATATATATATATATATATATATATATATATATATATATATATATATACATATACAATTCACATGTTTTCATGTGATGTTCAGTGGCTACAGTACAGTTGAAATTGTACATAACTTCGTTGCACGGAAATTGTATTGCGACTTCTCAATACCGAGCATAGATACGTTTTCATGTCAAAAAATGTTTTTGAAATTTACACCATTCTCAACAAAGTTTGATTTTCAATATTTCCATTAGTTTTTTATATATCAGAATAATTCAAAACTGTTTGAAAGAAAACAGTAATTACGATCGTATTTCAAAGAAAATATATCTCATAGATACAACTGGAAACACTTTTATATAAAATATTGAAGAAAATTGTATTTATTAATATGCATTTTCATCAGACAGATTAATTAATATTGATTAATTGCCGTGAAACCAATTAACCAAATTAATTCTTCTTTCCTGGCTGCCTGCTACTTTTCAATAAGCTACCGATTAATGAAAGACTTAGGTCAATATTTTTTAAACTTCAGGAAAAGAAACGGAGACACCAAACACCAGACATCAAAGTGAAAACAATATCGTTTTTGCTCTTGTGAAAAGGCGCTAGAAATATTTCTTGGAATAATTGTTTATTTTAATACGATTTATGAATTCAATCGTCCAGTTTTTAATAATCTTCAAATAAGATGTAAATTAAATATAATATGCTCAAATTTCAATTGAACTCTAAATCACAAATATAACAATATAAAATTATTTTATTATTATTATTTGGACAAATACGAAATACATCTGTATGAGTCTATGTAAAATATTCGTAAGCCATTTGAGAAAGTTAACCTTTCGTTATAGTATGAAGACCATTGGTTTGAATATATAATTTTTACAAGAATCTTCGTCTTTGATAGTCCTATATGTTCCAGTTCTTTCCGAGAAACTATTATTCTATAACGAAGTCGTTATTCTATAATTTCCACAACGTTTAAACACTCTGTTTATCAATTTGGAAGTAGTGTTTTATCAAGACAATATTTCTTGTCTTGATAACCATTTCTTGTCTTGCCTTCATTTTCAAGACAAGAAAATAAAAATTTCTTGTCTTGCCCATTTCTTGACGACGCATTTCTTGTCTTGTTTCAAGAATTCTTGATATTTCTTGATCTTGACTTTTAGGAGGAATCCCCTTTCTTCATTGTTTTATCCAATCTGAACACTCAGTTTAGCGTTAGTGTCTACCCTTTATCCTCCCTGTCAGTTATGTTATGAATCGATTCTAGCAACGTTTTCCAAGATCGCCACCAATAGAAATAAATGAAAAGTCTGTCACTTTCATGTTTTAATCAGTATTTGCAATTGTTATTGTTATATGATATAGCAATGTTGCTAAGAATTAACAACTTTCATAGAGTATTGGGGATTCTACCAATACATTTCTCTTCTACATAAACGATTTAATCACCGGAGACTGACGACTTATGCTTTCGATATGTATCAAATATTTGTTCTGAAAATCATAGTCACCGATACTTTTTACTCCCCCGAATAGGTTTAAATTTGTAAATGAGGTTTTTCAACTAGAAAATTTAGAAAAAGACTCTTAATTTTCAAAAATACTTATATTGTAAGCCGTTATCTATCACCATAACAATAACAGCTGTCATTTAGACAATGAAAGCCGTCACTTCGACAATGACAGCTGTCACTTTGAAAATGACGCTGTCACTTTGAAAATGACGCTATCTCTTTTACAATGACGCTGTCATTTTGAACTGTCAGTTTGACAATGACAAATGTCATTTTGAAAGTTGGCATGATACTCCTAAATTCATGAAACAGTGATGAAACTGACCATGAAATTTATTGTCTGAAAAAACTGTGATGACCACAGCAGATTTCAATATTTCAATAATAGAATAATAAATATACAGATTTGAATAATTGTCAAGATATCAAGATTTCTTGACAAGAAGTCTTGATTCTTGATAGTACGTTCTTGTCTTGTCTTGGAAAATAAAAAACACTTCTTGTCTTGGTCTTGTCTTGATTTCAAGACAAGATCAAGACTATTTCTTGGTTCTTGTGAAACACTATTTGGAAGGCAATTCTAAAGAGTGGGATATTCCACTGTTATTTTTTTCTGATAGGACATGAATAAATAAAAGTATTAGTGAAAATGTGATTCAAAAAACCTCGTAGTACCTATTTTAGAATTTTTTTTTTTTTAATTTGAAAATTTTCCGTGACGTCCAAATACCTATTGTATCATTCAAACGATGGGTCTTATTTTTGTGCAAAATATAATATACCTGATTTTCATTAATATTAGATATTTATTAATGAGCATAAAAATGAAAACAAGAATGTGATTTATTTTGAAAATTATTGTCATTTTTTTATCCTATCATCAAATATTTTGAGAATATTGTCGTAAAGTAGACTAGGTGGCAGTGACGTAGCTTGGAGGGGACAGAGGGGGCCATGGCCCCGGGGTGGCATATGAAAAGGGGCGGCGGTAAGCACCGCGATTTTTAACACGCTTTTATTAGCTTCACCTGTTACTTTGTATTCATGTAACGGAATCTTTCGACATTATTTTCACCAATTTCGAAAGAATTATTTCATTTGAAAGTTTGCATATGCATTATGCATAAAACACAATAGCAATGCAATAATTTTACAACTTTGTCACAATATCCTGACTGGGATCATCAGGATCATGAGAAAATAATATATTCTATAGGTTCTTCATAGCGTAAGGTGTTTTACTATATATATTTTCATGATAATTTCACTTTCATTTAAAGCTACAAATTGAATATTTATAACGTTTTCGAATGACATGTTATAAAGGCGTGCAATTTATTTAGATCAAAAATCAAAAGATCCGATTTCAAACTGCAAATCGTGATTTATTTTGCCTTCGATCTAAGTTCCAAGAGAAGATATTTCTGTCGTAAACAAAATCCTTCTTAGAATTTCATTATCACTTCCAAGAATTTAACAGTTTGTTTAACTTATGTGTTCCATGCTCTATGCAATGCTCATCTATTATATTTTCAATTATAACATAGGATGCCATTAGCCTGAATCTGCCTCTGGACTTTGAAAGTTTCAGGTGTAGTGTAGAGTACATAATTTTGTCAGTGTAAACTCTTACTTATCATTTATAAGTAATTTGGTGTTTGTTTAAAACAACATCTCTAACTAAATATGAAAAGAGCAAAAGAAAGTGGAGCATATTATCGGAATAAGAAGAAAAAAAAGGAGAAAAATATCAGGAAGAATGAAGGAGCTATATTGAAGTTTGTAAGACTTTTGGAGACGCCAGAGTGTACGCCAAATCCGCCAGAGAATAGGCCAGGACCTTCAGGTGTGAGTTCTTTAGAGATTAGTGTTGTTCAAATCCAAGAAGTAGCTCAAATAGAACAAATAGCCGATACTGACGACTTACAACCTTTGATTGATAGTACTAATCTGTTAGATTCAAATATTACTGCCGTGATTCCTCAAATTCCAACACTAAAACAAAATATAACCGCATATGCTGAGTCCGATTTTGATATCAACGACATTGGGAAATGGCCTGAAAGTATAGATTCAAACATAAGATTGCTATTGATACAGAGAGGCCCTGAATTCGTTCAACACGTGAATACAGATTTCTCTGAAAAGTCAACAGTATCACGCACGGTTCAGTCAGACAAGGACTCTACAAAATCAAAAGTATTATCGAGGAGGCGGCTGACTAGAGATTGGTTTTATCGCACATTGCCAAACGGCGAAAAAATTGTACGCTCCTGGATGGCATATTCTCCTTCGAAAGTTTCATTGTTTTGCTTCTATTGCCGTCTATTTGAAAACGCTAATTCATTAAATGCGTCGAAATTTCACTCCACCGACGGAATTAATACTTGGTGGAAATTGAATCCCAAGGTTGCCAATCATGAATCAAGTGCTCAACATAACAAAAATTTTTGCAAATAGAAGGAGTTAGAGAAGAGGCTTCGAAAAGGACAAACAATTGATAAAAAAGAACAAGAAATATTGGCCAAGGAAACTAAAAAATGGCATGAAATTCTAACAAGAATGTTCGATATTATACAATTTCTGGCAAAACAAAATTTGGCGCTACGTGGCCACAGGGAAGAAAATACCAGTACTAACAGATGCAACTTTTTAAAATTGGTCCATCTGCTGGCAAAGTACGATCCTATTCTCAGAAAGCATTTAGTAAGGATAAAAATGGGCCAAAATATTTCTTCCTCTTATATGTCACCTCAAATTAAAAACGAGCTCATAGAAATTTTAGGAAAAAATGTTCGCCTAGTAATTATAGCTCGTGTCCAAAAGGCCAAATATTATTCCATGATTTTTGACAGCATCCCGGATATTTCCCACAAGGATCAAACAAGCCAAGTTTTACGATACGTAATGATTGAAAACCAGGAAGTTAGAGTAGAGGAATCTTTTACAGAACTGCCGAAGGCATGAGTGACATGATAGTAAGCAAACTCAAGGCTGATGGGCTCGACATCAAGAACTGTAGAGGGCAAGCTTACGATTATGCTGCTAAGATGGCTGGATGCCACACAGGTGTGCAACAGCGGATAAAAGATATCAATCCCAATGCCGAATTCATTCCTTGCTCAAACCATTCACTGAATCTAGTTTGCCTACATGCAGCTTCAGTGGAGGTAAATTCGGTGATTTTCTTTGGTACGCTAGAAAGCTGCTTCGCTTTTTTTCTACGTCGACGCACCGGTGGGAGATTCTCCTTGCAGCCACAAGAAAAAGTTTGAAGAGGGTTCAGGACACACGTTAGAGTTCTAGAGGTGATGCTGTAAATTCCATTAGACATCATTACAACCTTGAAAGACTGACGGAAACGAATGAAAGTTTGAACACACAGGCAGATGCAGGAAATTTATTAGTCGACATGCAATCATTTTCGTTCTTATGTTACTCTGGTTTCTGGCAACCGGTACTGCGTGAAGTCAAAATTGTTTGCAAATAGAGGGACTGAATATTCATCAATGTGCTCAAAAAATAAGTGCATTGCAGACCGTATTAGCAGAAAACGAGAGAAATTCGTCAATGACGCTTTAAGATATGCTAAAAGTTTATGTGAAGAGCTTGAAATTTCTTTTGAACCTCCATGACAAATCAGGAGGAAGTATATATTTGACGACAGAAGTAAAGATGTTGGGTTATCGTATGAAGATGACTTGAGGCAAACAATATTTTCTTCAATAAACAAAATAACTGCTGAAATTCGAGAAAGATTTCAACAGCTGCATAATCTAGCGCAAAAATATGCTTTTGGGTGCTAATACGAGCTTTCGTAGCTGCAACAGATCCAGACTGTAAAAAAGAGCTTATCAAGTCCGGCTCTCTGGGCTTATTAAAATATATTATTGAGTTCAAACTTGAAGATGGCATACCAAACATAGTCATAGCTTTGAGAATTTTTTTAACATCTGCCATTAGTAATGCCAGTTGCGAAAGAAGCTTCTCTAAACTGAAGTTGATCAAAAATTATCTTAGATCGACCATGTCCACATTGAGGCTATCAAATTTAGCTATTCTGTTAATTGAACATAACATATATATTGATATTGACGATTGTATAATAGTTATTTATGTAATTAGTGTGTAAAGTAGGTGTTTTTTTACCGAGTCCGAAGTTTTTCGCATGAGCGAAGCGAATGCGAAAATTGTAGCACGAGATAAAAAAACACCTTTACACACGTGTTGCATACAAATTTTTTTCTACAACCAAAGTCTATAATTTTATGAAAATTTTAAAATAATTATGTCGTAAGTCATCCTAAAAACAAGTTATATGTGTTGTTAGGGTGATACCAATAATTAAAGTAAAAATTGTTTGTTGTCTTACGTCAAATATAAAGACAGAAATTGCTGTAATTCATATGTAAAAAAGTGTAATATAGAATAAATACTAAGGTGAGTGATAATTGAATGTTTTCTAACTATAACTGATACAAAATTTCATATTGAAGGAGTTTGAAGCCAAAATGGAAGATACATTTTCCGATTCTTCAGATTTTTACTGCACACCTCCTAATCTAGCAGAGACAGCGAAACATGCAAGTTTAGATTTATTGCCTAAGAAATCAGTAGATATTTATGAACGGCAATATAAATTGTTCATGAACTGGTGTCAAGAAAATAAAGTAATTAAATATACAGAAAATGTTCTACTCGCGTATTTTTCTGACAAATTGAAAAATTATAAACCAGCGACGCTATGGTCTATCTATTCTATGATAAAATCTACTCTAAAAGTTAAGAATGATATTGATATCTCAACTTACCACAAATTAACAGCATATTTGAAGCAGAAGAATAAAGGTTATAAACCAAAAAAATCTGGAATTTTTAAAAAAGAACATTTCATGAAATTTGTGTTAGAAGCTCCAGATAATGAATTTTTGATGATCAAAGTTGTGTTTATTATTGGTATTTCTGGAGCATGTCGCAGAGAAGAATTGATGAAAATGACGACAAGTGATATTGAAGACAAACAATCAGTACTTATTGTGAAAATTCGCGAATCAAAAACAGATATCGAAAGAATGTTTACCGTTATAAATCCAAATGACTCCATAGATTATTTATCTTATTATGCTGGGGCCACATTTACGTCTAATGTCATTAATTGAGGCGTTATTCAATAATGAACACATTGTCAATGACAATATGTCAATTGTCACATAACGCCTTACTTAACGGCATTAGACATAAGTGTGGCCCCTGCATTACAGAAAATATATTGCATTAAGATCCGCTCTGAAAGTTGACACACAGCGGTTATTTTTGAAGTATCACAACAGCAAATGTAATAAGCAACCCGTCGGCATTAATACGTTCGGAAGGATGTCTTTCATAATAGCTAAATATCTGAATTTACCAAATCCCGAGATTTATACTGGTCACTGTTTTAGACGGTCATCTGCGACTATGCTTGCGGATGCTGGAGGAGATTTACTAACCGTTAAAAAACATGGAGGTTGGAAGTCTTCTGCTGTCGCAGAAGGATATGTAGATGACACAATAAATAAAAAAATAGAAGTTTCTAATAAAATATTGAGTAATAATTCTCAAAATTCTAATTTAAATATAGTAACTGATAATAATTTGATGATGAATACAGTTCATGAATCTTCAGGAACAAATACTGCTATTGAGAAATCCGACGGTTCAAAATTCTACAATTGTACGAATTGTACCTTTAATATCAATATTGTTAAAAATTGTTATGTATTCTCCAATATTATACATATTTTGTCAAAATAAATTATAGGAATAAGTTCTATTGATTTGAGTTCTTTTCAATTTTTTATTTACAATCTGACATTTCGTTACTTAGCAACACTTTTACGCACTGAGTGCTTAAAAAGTACTTTTTACACACTGTTTCATGAAAATTGATTCTTTACAAACTCCAAAGAGTGCTTAAAGTGGGTACTTTATGCGCGATTGTAGAAAATAGATTTTGTGATGAAAAAAGCACGAAGAGTGCACTTTTAATTAATAAAAATATTTTAGAATGCTTCATTTGAGTTTTATTAATTTTCTTGATTAATAATTAAGATAGAGGGGGCGGCAAATTTCCGGTCGGCTCCAGGCGGCGGAAGCCCACGTTACGCCACTAGTAGGTGGCGTTAGTGTCTTGCTTGTTTGGCATCAACTAAATTATTTTTGATAGTTGTCACTTGTCAGTCATATTTAATTTTGATATATGTTTGTTGTGAGCAGTTTTGTTAATCCTTTATTATTATGGTATGGAGCCGGGTGTCTTCTTATCATTTTTATGGACTAATCCGTTGCATTTTTCTGCAGAAACCAAGAATATTATCCCAATTAACATTTATCTAGAATATACACTCTATTTACTTGTCACGCTTCTTTTAACCAAACAAAGTTACCAGTAGCTTGAAGCTGTTTTCTTTTTATGCGCATGTCTGTGAAACAAAACCGGCTTTTGGACGTCATCATGACGTCATATAAATATTAAATCATCTTTTTAATGAAGCAAAGCAATATTTTATATCATTTCCGTTGCTTATAGCTATTATTTATCCCATATTTTCTTATTTTTATGAAAGTTTCTCAAATTTTGATAGTAATGGAATACATTATTGGTGTGATTGAAAATGGTATATTATCAATTCTCATTCGATCAGTTGAATTCAATAATATCAATATTTGTTGACAGTAATTTTTTGCCTATCAGAGTCTCATGAGCATACTTAACTTTCGAAAATATACAAAAATGTGTCATATTCAATCTATGGTTTAGAATGAAGTATTCTGGCAATACTCTCGGCGATATCTAAATTCACTGAATATGATTTCACGCAAATCAGCTATTGTATTTTGCCTTTCATTACACTGAAAGATGTTTATATTAAAAAAATTATGTCAAAATTGTTCAATCAGTTAAGATACCCCACGTATTCTAATAACTTTCCTTTTTTGATATTGATGTATACATTATTTAATTTTGTCTTTCATCAGGTTTGTCTCTCTGCCTCAATTATTATGGTAACGATATTACCCTAGCAGTTATGTCCGATGCTCTTTTATCTCCCCATCACATCCCCATTGCTGAAAGCTTCCCAGGTCACCTAGAAGCACTTGCTAAGGGTGTAGGTCTATAGTCTGATAAAAATATATTTTATATCAAAAATATATGTTTTGTATTTATTTATAGTTTATTTACTTAGCACTAACTTGAGTAATGCCGATGTATGAACGTAAAATTAAAAAATTAAAAAATTAATATTAATTCTAAGCTATTTATCATCTAATTCCTGATACCAAACAATTTGATTTCCCATTGTTGTTAATTGTTGAGAGGCACTGGTATACTCCCACCACAACTCGCGAAACATATGAAAGTGCGTACAGTCGACTAACTAGATTGCGTTATTTGACGATCGCCTGTACGACAGGCAACATTTAATACTTCTGTGCCTAAAACTTGTATGTTAACTAAAGTGACAATTTAGGATCTGCAGTGCCTTACACAAATTGGGTGGAAGGTGCTTTTAAAATTTAATGTAAATATTAAGTGGTAAGTATGGTTATTCGTTCATTATGTCTTATAATTTCGATTATTTATTAGAAAATAATTTAAGTAACTACCAAAAAATATTCAATAATAAATTTGCATTTTAAGTCTGATTAAGCTTTTCAATAACCGCATACAGATATAAAATTTATTGTCGATTTTTTTTATTGAGATATTATAATAATGTATTGATTTTATAATTGAATGTTCATATTATTGATTATTCCCAAGATGCGTCCAGTAAAAAATTTCAATAAACATTTTTATTCAATAATAACATTAAAAATAGTTATATCAAATCGATGTGCCAAAAGTGAAAATTCGCAGTATGACGCATACAAATTTATATTTAACTAAAACTAGTATAGTCTAGTTCTTGTTTCTTTATTTGTTCCAAATTTTCACATTTTCTGGCTCATTTCCAATTTTTTTACCAAAGGGTAATAAATAATCATTATTTTGAAATTTTATTTTAAATATTATTCCCTATGTTAAGTCGTGCGAATAGAGAAAGTAACTTTAAATACATACTCAGAATACTTCCTCATTATAAACAGTTACTAAATCCAGATGTATCCAGATTTGATGAAGCCATGTGCAAAAGAACAAAATTTGACAACGGATTAATTTATATATTTATTCTTAGAATTGGTTATATAATTTTGTATGTAAACAAATAATAACAATATAATCAGCAAATTTGCAAGAAATAATATAAACAAGTTCTCAAATATTTGATAAAACTCTATTTTTTTTTTTTAATTTATATGAATCCTTGGGATATAATTTGAATTCTAACGCTTAACATGAAACTAAAAGGTTGTACTAAATTTTAGTATTGATATTTGCGGTATACGGTTACCATAGCAACTATGACGTCAGTAATCGATTCCGGAAGGTCATTACTCGGAAATATGACGTCGCAAACAGGACAACCGGGTCAAATTTGAAAAAAAATATTTCCAAATTTTTTCATGAATGTAAATAAAATTTGCTTCATTATTAGAAATTGATTGAAATAGGATGTAAGAGTTTTTGAATTCAAGTCAAAATTCTCTTGAAACCAAATTGGAAATGAATATATTATCTGAACGGTTTCATGTAGGCTTCTTTTGGAATCAAATCAAAATTTCGTCTAAGTTACACAAGAACATAAATAAAACAAGTCATCAAAATTATAATGTTTCTAAACATCCTTTTACTAAGCCAAACATTTAAAATATAATGTAAAATTATTAAAATGATATAATACAGAAACAATTTTATAAATATGTTTATGTAAATACATAATTATAATAATTTACTTTATATTTTGAGTTGAGGCAGGTTAGGTATCTCAAAAATAAAATAGTCGTCTGGTAGGCATCTGAAAATATCGACTGTGAACATCACCTTTTATATTCTCTACTGATTTATTAATGAATTTAGCATGACAGGCAAGGTTAGCGATATAATTATTATCTGAAAATGGCCTTAAAAGTTGGAAAATAAAGTATTTTTAATGGTGTATACATTACAGCAATCTAAATATTTAAATTTTATCATTTATTTTCATCATCAAATACTGAAAACTAGATAACTTATAAGCTGAAGGCTAGTAGCCACACACGTTCAGGTTATTATTACTTTAGGTACCTTCTACTACTCAGAACAATTTGCTTCAATTTTAAATACTAGGTTATTTATATTTTTATTTTTTTGAAAACATGTTATAAAAGCGTTTTACGAATGTCAAAAGATTGAGGACTGGATTACCAACGGAAAATTCCACTAGGTATATGCTCTAACAGCGGCTCTCAAAAGTTTCACACTTTCATTGAGATCTCTTGTCAAAAATAATTATCTTATACATATAAATAATATTTCAACTTTTCTTTGAATGTTTTTACAGTATCATATACAGGATGTCCCACGACAAGGTTACACTATCTATATTTTAAATACTATTTAATATAATTCTACAAAATTTGGTATCTGTGGCTTTTCCAACATGCCCATTTTAACTAAAATATTTTCAAACAGTAGCACATCCGGTGTCAAAATAGGACATGTTACATAAAGTATCCTTATTTTTCATCGTAGAATTTAATTATGCAATAAAAAAAGACTGGTTCCATTTAAAAAAATAACCTTTATGATGTTTGTCAACTGTAGCTTTGGCGTAGCGTACCTGTCACATTTTTATGAACAACAAAATAATTATTCACCATATTATAGCTTCAATCTTTTCTTATAAAATGCTGTTTTCATATTATGATAATTCAAAATCGTGTTTTCATATTATGATAATTCAAACTCGCTTCTGAAATACAGCGTTTTAAAGGTGTGCCGAATTTCAGACTAAAAAAAAAAATTGAATTACATCAAATATAATTGGTCAGCAGCAAAATGTTTTTATTGTTTCATATGTAAAATTCTCCGCTAAATTGGAAGGTAAAATAGGAAATAGGGTATTCTATTTTAATTAGGAAAGTTGAGGCCAATTTCTTGTCAAACCGGGAGTGCTACTGGTTTGAAAATATTTTAGTTGAAATGGGCAGTTTGGAAAACCTATAGATACCAAATTTTATAGTATTACATATATTAATTAGTATTTAAAATATAGGAATTTTCAACGAAGGGTCAATGATAAACAATCCAATAAGGCTTCAACAATGTACTGTACAGTGCTATAATAATTATTGATTCCTACAGAATATTGCAAATGCATTTTTTCAAGATGATAGAATACGCACACTTCTCTTGAGATAGAAAAATGTCCTTCGGTGTTAGGGATGGTCCTCCTAAATGGTTAACTTTTCACTAATACTTTTACTTCTTCATGTCCTATCATAAAAAAATTAAAGACCTAAAAATAAAAACAGTGGAATACCCTATGCAAGTATTTCAAGGCGATGTTTTGTAATTTTGCTATTTTATTTCTCAAAAAAAAATTCATTGAATTAGCAACCGTAGTTGCTTGTTGTGAATCATTGTGAACATTCTAGCAGAAAAAACAAATGTGAATTTCATCAATTCTCGGTTGCAAAATAATAATTATCAAAAAATTAAATGGGTAGCTGCGGTAAGAAGGAAAAAGTGATTACTAGCATGATCTTTATTTCCGTAATAAAAGTAACATTGAAAATAGCAGACATCAGAAAATATACAGGTTTCTATAGATAATCAATTCGTTATTTTTTAAAAATAATAGAGATAATTGCATTTTGAGATGCTCAATCTTTTTTCATGTGTATTTTATCCAACTAATACTCAGGCAACTGTTACGAAATATGTTAAAATAATGACAGAAAATTCATTAAAAAAGTTAACAGCAGGTTTTCCAAGAGTGTCATGTAATATTTTACTCAAACTCTGATATAAACGAGATTAATATCTGGTGAAAGCACAAATAATTTTTTTGGGTATAAATTAAAAAAATTCCAACACATTCTACACATTTTTTTTTTTTTTCTAAATTAATTTCCACTTTCATCAGTATTAATATTTGTTTTCAAAATCTGTTTCAATTTATTTCTGAGATATGTATTTCTTGAGACTCATGCAGTTGTATGTGAAATATATATTCATTTTACAAATTGATAACAATTTAGTTAAGAGATAACTATTTTATTTTTCTATAAATTTTTATTTCATATTATTATTTAACAATAGTTTTTTTTTGTATTTCAAATTTTCTTGCATTTCAAGCAATTCTTAAATTGATCATACTCACTTTTTGTTAACTGAACTAATGAAAATATGTATATAATAAGAATGAATAAACATTTCTCTTGCTTTATAGATCCGTAGAGTTTTATTAAAACCAAAAATTCAATTTTTCATTTGCGAAATCCCATAAATTTTTATTGTCAACATCTTCAAATATTGCCGTTTGATTCATATATTACTTAGGTTGAGATTGTGGCTCTGGAACAATAAAAAATCACAATGTCACAATTATCTGCTTTTTGAAAGAAATTGTTATAAAGACAGATTTCAGTGTTAAGCTACTATTGCAAATATGAACCAGTAAACTAAATATTTCTATTGCATTTTGGTGAAAATCGTGATGAAAGTAACAATTCCAAATATTTTGTTGAACATTCTTTTTTCATAATCCCATCATATTTATTATATGAAAGCAATTAACGATTTCCTTCAATTATATTTTGTAGTCTCATTATTACTTAAGCTCGCCGCACACGATACAATTTTTCAAGCAATTTTGTTCACTTGGAGCCGCGCTGGCTGCCACACTTGCTTCGATGCAAGAAATTTGGTCCGCTGCGGGATACTAGACTTACCACGAGACTTGTTTTACAAGATAGATTCGGTGCTATTTTTCCTTAGATCATAAATAATATCTAGATGGAAGGAGTCCTATATCACACAATACATTTTTTCGAACGGTTATGCCAGAAAGAGAGGAAAGTACAGTTTACGTTAGAGGGACAAAGAAATAAAATATAAAGAAAGAATAATGAAGTGAAACGAACTGCGCATGTCTATCGAATTTTATTTGCTATTAATAAAATTAATGTTAAGAAGATATACTTTGCAACTAGAAAACGGCGAATGAATATAAATATTTTTAACGGAAATAAGAACTCATTATATCATTTGTTTGTCATTTTGCTGGCTTGAAAAACCGAAATTTGATTATTGTCACGCTTGCGCAGTTTATTTCTCCAGCATTCTTACAATATATCTTCCATCTCTTTCCGTCGTAACTGTTCGCAGCTTCTTCCATCTAGATATTATTTATGATCTAAGTATTTTTCGCACTTGCTGTGCCGCTGGCTGCTGTCCACAGCCAATCAGAGCAGACGACGAAATCACGTGACTACATCACATTAGTGCATTGTGTTTTGTGGTGTTTTGAAATACAAATAAGTAAAAATTATGGCTAGTGGAAATTAGGTTATGTCTACGTACCCGAGCTCAGGGTGTATACCAAAAAATTAAATTGAAATTTCCTGACTTTTTCAGGTTTTCCAGGTTATTTTCAATAAAATTCCAGCCAGTAAATAACAAAAGTTTGATATAAGTTCACATATAATCACAGATTAATGTTGCAATTCTGTGTGAATCTTATAAATCTGTAAATTAAAAACAAAATCGCAACAAACTTGATATCCTTATGAACGAATTTACATTGATCGACAAAAGTAGATGCAGTTAAATAATTTTTTTTTTTCATGAATTTGTAGATCTGGATGTCTTATATATACACGCGGATGGCCCTAGTATCCTACAGAGTGAAAATGTACTTTTATGAGTAATAATGCATAAATATCCTATAATTTATTTTTACAGACAAATATCAGAAATTCACTAACGGTTCCATGACATTTCCAGTTAATCTAAATTCTCTGACATTTCCAGGTTTTCCAGGTTTGGTATACACCCTGCTAGCTCGTCAAACAACATGTTGAAAACTCTGCAGCCTTGATTCCTTCTCAAAAGACACTCTCTTGATCAAAGTTTTTTCTTTTTTTTTTCTCTGTCTCGTAATTCTAATTAATTTGCAAGCTAGAACTGCAGCAAATGCTCATGCTCTCCTCCGACAATTATTTTCGGCAACATCCATATTTGTAATAAACAAGTTTACCAAGTCTACGTTCTAGAGTCAGAATGAGTGGCGCAGCTTGCATCGTGTGATGCGAAAATAAGTGCCACACTAAGTGCAGTTCAAAGTGGCCCAGTGCGCAAGAAAACTTGCTGCAAATTAAGTGAACAAAATTGCATAGAAAATTGCCTCGTGTGCGGCGGTCTTTATTTTCCTCTAATGAGTTATGTGAATATAGTACTTATTATTTTTTAATAATCCTCATAACCAAAAAAAAACACATTTTTCAAAATACATATTTATACTTTTTGTAAAAAATTATTGAATAATGTGTTACAAATTATGTTGATTCCTTCTACAAAAAGTTGCAAAACCGAAATAAGAATTTCTCAGGCGTGAGCGGCTTAAATTTCGGCGATAAAAACGTAGATTGCAATTTGACATCAATTAATCCCTACTTATTGACGATAAATCGAATTATCATTTAACCTGGAGCTCGGAGAAAAGATGAAAGAGAGAATGTTTATAATGTCAATCACATTATTAACAGTATCATAACTAAACAAATTGTGCGATAAAGTGAAGTCTTTTGTTTTGTGCCTACGAAATGGCAATTTATTTGGAAGATCTCGCGATCATTCGACCTGCTATGCGATGGACGACTCTCTGCGGCCACTCTATCAAAATAAAACTTAATCATGGATGTAGGATTCAAATATTATTTTGAATTTTGCAGCAACACAGTGTTTACATTTTGAAGATAATTTTGCAGTACACGAAAATTTACATGATGTAATTGGCATTATAAGTGAGTGCGGATGGCCGAGCGTATTTGTTCACCTATACATGCTGTGACGTCACTCGACCAAGAAGTCGCAGGTTCGAATCCACTCACCGACAATGTGTGATTTGTCGTAAAAATAAAAAATGCAGCTACTTGCATCATCACACTCGGGTGCTACAGGTTGCCAACCTATACACCTTAAAATATGTAGCAATGGCACGAAATTCTGATCGGCAGTACGGCGGTGTTATACTGCGGCTCGGTGATACCGATTGGATAGGCCCAGGTCCTTTCAAGGGCTGTTGCGCCAGTGATGATGATGATTGGCATTATAAACAATTTCTTCCTCTATTCTCCTAGCTGCAGATCAAATAAATTGAATAAGTTGATTCACTAGCAATAAGTAGAGATTCATTGATGCTGAATTGCAAATTACTTTCTATCGTTGAAATTTAAGTATTAATTTGTCACCGCATATTTACTGGTGAATAAAATCAACACAGCCAATAAGGTGCATACAACATAATCTGCGTCATAATGTCCTTAAAACTTTCATTTTTATTTTAGTAGTGATATGATATGCTTCTAATAAATATATTTTTTAATTTCCCAAGATAAACAATGTATTTTTGAAATGTATCAATATCATTCTAAAACTTTGATGTCATGCCCTGTTTGTTATGATGCGTAAATTGAACGTTTCTCATGTCTCAGATTTGCCATCATTTAAACTCATAGCAGTTAAGTTTGAATTTAGTATTTATTTGAATTCAGGTTTCTGGCACCTCTCACTGATCCATTTGGCCAGCAATTTTAGTTACTTGGCAAGCCTCGTCACCAAATATCTACTTGGCCTCGTGTGATAATGCTCAACTTTACATTCTTGTTGCTCAACTTCCCGCATTATTTATCTTTAATTTCAATTCTTATTATTATTCTTATTCATAATTGTTTTACTGATTTGGATGCAATATTGTATCTTCTGGAAGTTGTATTTGCAATTTTTATTTTTAAAATAATTATGGCAGAAGATAACCACAATGGTATGGTTTTATGTATATGTTGCAGTTGTTTATTGGAGAACCACAGTTACAGCTTTGTATAGGATATGAAAATCAAACATAAAAGTTCTCATGATCATGTGGGCTTCGACGCAACTAGAAGAAGTGTCAATTAATAAAATAAATGCATTTAAAAAAAAAATTCATGTGAATATTAAATATTCGAAGTCGACAAAACTAATGTCATAAGGTCATATCTGGTGTATGTAACGTACGTACTAAATATTTAAATTATTTCCAAATAATGAGTTTCTTTGGTATGAAGCATCGAGGCTCACATGTTCATGTAATAATTTGATGCTCTGTTCTTATAACTAAATCTAAATCTCAACTTATAGAGCACCTACTGTGAATAACCTGTTTATTCAATCAATAATAATTATTGATTGAAAAATTATTTGCAATAAATAAAAATTAAACTGCAATTGTGTACAAATCTCAATTTAAAGAATTTTTTAAGGTTTTGTATTGAATATAACGATAAAATTATCAATATGTTTTACCACTAATTTCATTCCTGCAGAATTTTGTTCTCACAGAGAGGATATAACCAGTTCTTTTATCTTAACTAAAGTGCCGTAATGTTAAAATGTTTTATTGAAAGATTAGATAAAGTTGAGATAATTTAGCTAATAAATAATATGAGCAATATTCATTTTTTATCATTTAGTCTGAATTTTGTTGATATGTGCATTCTTATAAATTACTAATAATGGTGCTACTCACAATGACTGATATCACGAACTATGTTTTTAGCTTTTTTAGAAGCGTTATTTTAAGGATGGTTGTAAGGCAATAAAAATGCTCCAAATTATTCAAAGAAAATGTTTTAAATAAATATTGTAGATAATTATATTATTTGTAACTTGTACCTGAAGATTTTTCTTCAAGGTAATTTGAAGCATTTTTATTACTTTAAAATACTTCTTAAAACAACGTTCTCAAGACACTCAAAAACAAAGCTCGTGGTACGAGTCAATATGTTCAAGGTAAAAATCTTAAATCCAAGAAATATTGTACTAGTTTTTAAATATTCGTGATAAATTATATAACTTTTGAAATTTGTTTCAGGTTCAAAAACGATTCTGAAGAAAATGAGATTTTCGCAATAGTCAAATTTTCTAGTGCTTTCTTGAAAGTTTTTGCCACTCTGCAAAACCTTCACGTCATAAAACCTTTGTCAAGTCGAGCGTCGACTTTTTCTTAGATACTGGTGTCTTCCAGAAACCGCAGGTCATTGATGACCAGGTTTAAGAAACCCTGTACGATTCATTTGACCTCTAATCGATCTTACTTTAGCAAAGACCCCAGATTAAGACTACAAGGATACCTTAAACGTTGGGCCCAATATTTAAAAACACAAATTTAATAGAAATATAAACATTTTTTTTTCTCTGGAGCTGTGATATTGAAAATGGAAAATAAAAACAGTGAAATAATCCGTGGGGGCAGTCCCACAAGTGATTTGGGAGAAAACACTTTGTCTTCATTCAGTAACAATACTCAAAATCTCAACTCCACTGTTATAGTGGATAATTTGGAAGTAAAATTTTGTGGTATTGATAAAGATAGTATTATGTCGTCATCTACATCCTCGTTGGAGTCTTCAATCGAAGCTGATAAGAAACCGAATATACCCGATGGTGGTTGGGGTTGGATGATTGTACTGGCGTCATTGGTTTTATCGATGATTGCAGATGGAGTTAGTTTTTCCTTTGGATTATTATATGTTGAGTTCTTGAAAGAGTTTCAAGAAAGTAAATCAAAAACAGCTTGGATAGGAAGCTTATTCATGGCAGTGCCATTATTATCAGGCCCTATTATGAGCGCGTTTGTGGACAGGTATGTATAAAATTATTCTCGTTTAATTATAAGTAAATTTATTAAGAATTTCTTATAGATATGGATGCAGAAAAATGACAATCTTGGGTGGACTCATCTCAACAATAGGTTTTATCTTGAGCTCTAGAGTAAATTCTATAGAGCTTCAATTTTTAACTTTTGGGGTAATCGCAGGACTTGGTCTGGGTTTATGTTATGTCACAGCAGTTGTTTCTATAGCATTTTGGTTTGACAAGAAAAGAACGCTTGCTGTGGGACTGGGAGCCTGCGGTACAGGGATAGGCACATTCGTTTATGCTCCCCTAACACAATTTCTTATCGAAGAATATGCTTGGAGAGGTACCATTTTATTACTATCCGGTACTTTTTTGAATTTTTGTGTTTGTGGATGTTTGATGCGGGATCCTGATTGGTGGATAGCTGAACAAAATAAGTAATAAGAAGGAATGCGACAAAAAAGAAGGGTTGAAAAACATTTTTTTTTCAGGAATACGTCACTATCTGGTAGTAAATGTAAATCCCGCAATTCATCAAGTTGTGCTTCAGTTTCTGGTACTTGCAATCCTAATGACACTGAACAAGATTTATTTGGTGTTGAGGAAATACGAAATTTGTTAAAGGACGGAAGAACGCCTGAATACATTTTGACTACTTTAGTTACGAGCTTACAACAAAAAAAACCTTCTACAGAAAATGAAAATAAAATGGAACATTGTCGTTCAGTAGTCAATTTGCCAACTTTTGTACGCGAAAGTGAAAAAGTATTATATGTCTCTAGAAAATGCTGCTAAATTTTGAAAATTGTTTATTTTTTCAGGTTCCTTTAGAAGTGCTAGAAGTTTTAAGTCACAATAAAAAACTGTACAATATTATACTGGAAAATTATCCATCTTTACTGTCTTGTAGAAGTACCTCAGAAAAAGGTCTAAACAAAATATTAGAAGAATCAAAAACAATTGCTCGTATACCACTTCGAATGTCAATCAAAGTTAAAAAAGCGGGAAAACCACTTGCTATAAGCCAAGCTTCACCACCTTACGAATCAAAAATAGTCGATAAATCTGTAATGGTACCTTTGTTAGAATCACCTAGCTACAAGCCACGAATTAATTTTCCAAGCAACGCCATTTCACCACCATGGTTACAACGTCAATTCAGTTTGAATACTCGTAACCAACATCAAAATTACTTTAAACATATACGACTTCATAGAAATTCTGTAATGTACCGCGGGGCTATGTTGAATATTCATAAATATCGTCTACGCGCTTCCAGTTGCCCAAATATTTTCAAAAACTCTATGACGACTCTAGCGAAAGAAAACCAAGAAAAATGGTATGCAGACTTCCTAGAAACATTAAAAGGCATGGCCGATTTTAGTATGCTGCTAGAATTCCATTTCTTGTTAATTAGCATCTCAACTATATTATTATTCACTTGGTTTATCGTTCCATATTTTTATTTAACGGAATATCTGAGTCGCTATGGTTATACAGAAGCTGATTCTAGCAAGTTGTTATCAATAATTGGAATCACCAATACTATAGGAATGATTTTTTTGGGCTGGGCTGGAGATCAACCTTGGATGAACGTTTGCAAAACTTATGGAATCAGTTTAATATTATGTGGAATTTCAACAGCAGCAATAACTTATTTTGTTGAGAGCTATATAATGCTAGTAACGTCTTGTGCCCTTTTCGGTCTTTTTTTCGCAAGTAATTTCAGTTTTACACCGGTTATATTGGTGGAGCTAGTACCCCTAGATAGATTTACCACTGCTTACGGACTGATTTTGCTATGTCAAGGAATTGGAAATCTAGTTGGACCACCTTTAGCAGGTAAATTGACTCATAAGTTTTAAAAAATAAATAGGTTGTTTCTACTATAACATTTTTCTGAGAACAATTATTATTTCTTGTAATTAATCTCATTTGTATTAATTACAATATGACTTTGGATTAGTTTAATCAATTCAATAGGACAAAAAGTTACAAACATTCAATATATTTTTCAACCAAAATAATAATCCGTTTTAATAATTTGCTTGTTTTCAGGTTGGATTTTCGATGTTACCAAAAGCTGGGAGATAACTTTCATTCAAGCAGGAATTTGGATCGTTGTTGCCGGGATTCTCATCTTAATTGTTTCTTTTACTAAAAATAAGAAAATATGGGGAACAGGACCTTTAGAAAAAGAACAGGACAGATTAAGTATAGCTTAAATGATTGAAATGAGTAAATTAATCTTGAATAACACTGAATGAATTAAGCAAAATGACAAGCCTCTAAAGTATTCACTGTCTAGATATTTAGCGAACTATTTAAATTATTATTATTTATTGTGATCGAAAGGTCTCGTTTATAAAGTTTCATTGTATTTAGCAAAACATTGGCTTAGTAGAAAATTGTGCAAAATATTACTCGAATTTCAAATATTCTTTCGAAATCTTACACACAATTTATTTACAAATGAATAATACTATTCGTGTTCTACAAACAATGGAGAAGGAAAATTTGCCTTTCCCAATCTATATTTGAAGACTGCCAATTTTTCCGTTATGTTTATTGTATGCAGTATTCTTATATGGTATTCTATTTTTCTTCAAAATATGTGTCTTTATTTTTATAATTATGTTTTATGTACCTATACAGTATTCCAATAAATGATGCATATATTCAACTATATTCCTTTCCAATTTGTCATATTTACGAAGTAAATAGAAATGTCGATTAAATTTTCTTCTCTTGTAAACAAAATTTGTTTTTTTTGAAACTGAGAGAAATGATTGGATTATATCATTACTTGAAGAGAATCCATAAAGACCGGGAACCCGTGAAAAAATCATTGTGTCATTTTATTCGCCATAATCAGTTATTTGAATCGAGTAATGTCCGGTTTTATAAAGGACAGAGTAATTTACTTCCAGAGTAAATAAAATTTATTCTATTAGATGACAGTCGATTATTTTACACCAATGATTCTGTTGTCATAAGAAAACTCAAATTGATTAGAATTTGTCGAATAAAATAAATTTATTCCCGAAGTAAATTTACTTTTATAAAACCGGCTCTAAGAAAGGTACCTAATAATCCCGAAGTCGTTCAGCGGGACATAAATGTAACAAATAATATCAAATATGTAAGTTTTCAAAGTGTTCTTGCCAAATCTTATTCATCGTGAATTCATGAAAAAACCTTTCTTACACCTGGCAAGTGGGCCAAAGTTGTTCTTGTGCAAACCATGTGATGTTTTACAAGGGAAGTGTCAAAATTTATTCAATTAATATGAGAGGTTATCTATCTGTCAATGGGCACATTCAGCCGACTTCTGGTCAGTGAACAGGGTCAGCTATTTTCTGCTGAATGCTCTGTTCAATGTGACCGGTTCGTTTTATGTTCAGTGATCAACCGACCACAAAATTTACGTGGTCACTTCTCTTGGTCATGCGCGGTAATTTTCTATTTTAAATTTCGACTTATTTGTAACTGTCAAGATTTTGTTTTTCTTTAGGGATTTCCAGCCAAGCGCTACGCAGTCTGGTGGCAAATTTTAGAAGCTCAATAAGAGATATTCGCAATACGTCAGTTACATTCTTTTATCTCTTTCAATTGAATTTATTAGAAATTTAACCATTATTATTTAAATATTTGATTTGAATAATTATGTCAACTATATATTGTTGTGTAGGCTGTAGTTCTTGAAAAAAGCGAGATTCAAGCTCAATTTTTTTCCTATTGCCTAAACAGGGAAGTAAGGTTGAAGTGAAAAATAAATTTAATGATTTTGATTTTATAAGTAGAAAAAAAAGTATGAATTAATTCTTTCAAAATTGGAAAAAGAGTGAGAACTTTTATGAAAGTATTTCTTCAATTTTATTGTGGCGGTGAATGCAACGCAGAAGTTTGCAAACGTAAACCGTACAATTTCATATTTAAATCTGAGTTGTCCCGTGGAGATCCACAAATAATTATGTGGCCAGCATTAAAAATTTCTTCTCCTTCGTAAACTACTCTGGAATTTTAATTTTAATATATCGGAAATATTCTATCAACAGAAATCTTACATCCTTCGTCATTCCGCTATTATTCATTGAATGATTTATCTGAAACATAAATGTAATATAAAAGTGAAGAGTCAAATTCAGAACAATATCAATCTGTAACATTATAATTTCTATTAATGTACAACTTTTAAATACAGCAAATTCTTCGTAAATAACCTTATTTCCACTTGTACACTATGCAATAAACTCGCGCAATGTCTCTTTTCGAGCTTCGAATTTTACTCACGTGGCGCTGATAGCATAACTTTAAATCCCTTTAATTAGATTTCAAACAAGGGTGAATCTGTGAATGAATTATCGCTTTAAAAAGTGATAAAATGTGTAGAATTGTTGAATTCATTCGCTTTTGTTTATTTTGTTTTATGAAAGTATTCTAATAAAATATCTCATGGTTCCTACAAATAACGATTGACAAATGTTATATTAAATATGTTCCATAGTTTTATAAAATCACAGAAAAAAGACAATTTTAAAATGAACCAAAATACACAAAATGCATTCAGCCTGAACGTGAACTGTTTACTGATCATTCGGTCATTGTTCAATGACCATAGATGTACGCTGAATGCGCCCAATTTCATCATTCATGGTACAAACTTCCCTCGTAAAATATCACATATCTTGCACTCTGTAAGAACAACTTTGTCCAGCTTGCCAGATGCATTGATTTTATAATATAAAATTATAAAATCAATGCCAGATGTAAGAAACATTTTGCCATAATTTATTTATTGAAAACTAACCACAAAACGAGTTTCACGATGAATAAGATTTGACATACCCACTTTTTTTGTCTGTTCCTCTGCAGAAGTTGTCCCCCATATTATCCCCTGCTTCAAGTGTAAGAAATGATTTTTCAATTTCAGAATGATGTACTCTATCGAATGTATAGTGTTTTTTTGGTGAAGATTTGACACAAATTTTGGTCACGGGCTTCCAGTCTAAATAGAATATATATGTTATAGACAAAATATTTCCCACAAGTTTTAAATACAAAACACTATCTTAGCAGTGGCAAAATATTTTCCACAAGTTTTAAATATAAAACATTGTCTTAGCAGTGGCAGATCTTGCTCGTTAATTTTGAAAGAGGATGGACACAAGAAAAACTTAGAATATTTTGCACACAATTAACTCCACTGGCTCCGTCATTGATAATAAACAAACTATAAACATTAATTCACATTAGAATTCAAAACATGACGAAAATTACGGAAACAAATAAACAAACACACTGTAATAAAGTATAATAGATACTGAGAGACACGCTGTTCGGTGCTCCAAGTCTACCGTATAATCGTGTTGCGAAGATAACCGAATCAACTCATAGTAGATAGGTACATTTCAAACTTCCCCTGTAGACGTCTACAGCTCGACGCAGTACTTGACCTGCGGAAAGAAGGTTTGACTATTTGAGCGAACGAAAGCAACGTGTTATACGATTTTAAAATTATTATCGTGTAACGTCAAAAATAAAATAATGCGCTAAATGATGAATGACATACTTATTTCTTTCCATTTATCCGAGCGGTTGGATGAGCTCGTGCCCTTATGTCCTTTAGAACCAGCCGCCACTATAGTATTGAATAATAACAAATGGAATTTTTTTTCCAATTCAAATATTTTTAATTGTCTGGTATATGTACAAGCCTATATTTTGGATATAACTTTATAGCTAAAATATTGGAACTTTGTTAAAATATACATGAATTAAATACATTTTTTAATTATATAAATGAATTATGAAGAAAGACAATAGAATTTACTTTTTCTTGAAAATTTATAAATACAATCACAGTTGTGCTTACAATAGTCTATGGGAGCGGCAAGCAACTGTTCCAGTTAATAAATCAACTAAACAGTTACTCAATGTTCGTCGCTCCAACGAAAACTTCAAACATATACTATAGATATACGACAAATGCTATTACTTTTTCCTACATAATGGTTTCATAAAATCTAACTTCGCACTCTATCTATAGTTGTATGGTTGAAAGAAATAAATGTTAGAACATCGATGTTTGTAGTGCAGTTGATTGTTGTCTGTATTAGGTGAAGAGTTCAATACACAGCCAGGATTCCACTTTGTCTTAAAAAATAATTTTAAAAGGAATTTTCAAACTAGAAGTTCACGATAAAATTAGATAAACTAATTTTTCAATCCGGAAAATAATGAGCTACTAGCTGTACTCTTTCAAATTACTCTTTGTTCACAATACAGTGTCATAAATTTTGAAATAAAAAACAATCAAAATATTTTCAGAATATTTTATATTATAAAGTGCATATTGTACAAATACGTTGTTTTTAGAATATAGTCTAAATTATTACTAGGATCAAATATGTGTCCTGAGATTATCGGGTCCTAACTAACCCTACAATTAAATTAATCACTCTACTAGAATATGAACTTTCAAAAATGTGACAAAAGTGCGATAATATAAAATCGGGAACAATCAATCAAGTTACCGCAAACAGTACTAGCTAAAAGGAATACTTTAGTGCATAATATTCTAATAAAATACACTCAAATATCTTACAATTTACAATTCGGCACCTAGACATCGTAATTTTCAACGCTTTTAACGCCCACCGAAAACTTATTACAAAGCATTCGTAAGATGGCACATACTTAAATTGTTTGACTTCTAATGTTTGGCTTTCTTTCCATCTATCATTAGTTAGTGTCACAATATTTATCAATAAACAATTCAACGTAATTAAGCAACTGATAATTTAAACGTGGTTAACTTTTACAGTGTAATTTTTGGTAGAACCAGTTATACAACTGGCTAAAATACTATGAAATCTTGGTTCTTTGGGAGAGCAATCACTGTCAAGCCCTAAGGACCCATCGGATACTCCATTGGCTTGCCTCTGTAAATTTTGAAAGTACTTATATCGATTAGTAGCAGGTAAGATTACTAATAATAGTCCAGACATTGCTATAAAGAACCCGGCTAAGTAGAAAGATAAATCGTATTTGCCTGTGATGTCATACAACCAACCTAAAATTAACAGAAACTATTAAATTTTATATCAAATTAAAAAATATTTATATTTACCTCCTAAGGGTGGTCCAATCAAATTAGCAATACCTTGCACTAACAAAAGAAGTCCATATGCGTTTGTAAATCTTTCAATTGTTATTAGTTCTACCAAAATTATGCTCGTTAGAGAATAATTGGCAGCTATAAAGAAGCCAAAAGCCCCAGAAACTGCACATATGCTGAGATAACTCGATAACAATGGAATCATAGCCGTTACAGCACCACATAACCCCATACAAACGGCATAGACCAAACTAGCGTTCACCCAAGGACGATCTCCTGCCCAACCTAATAGAATCTGGAATAATACATATTCACAGATCTGTATAAATAACTGAATAGAGCATAAATCAATTATGTGAGGCTAAATGAACTGATCGCTATTGTGAGGAAAGTGGTCATCCGACTGCAACAGATCAGACATAGCCCCAGTTGCATAAAGCATTGTCAACTTTAATCACATTGTCAAATATTTGATTACGTGTTTCTAACCGTATTTTTTGAGATTCCAATATGAATGATGATATTCTTATATCACATTTTGTAATAAATGCTATCAAAAATTGTTACAAACAATTAAAATATTCTTAAAATCCAGTTTTCTTGATTAAACGTCATTCAAAAATTGAGTTAACAACATGTTAGCAAACAACTTGTCAACAATGTTTCATACAACCGGCCCATAATGTGTCAAACGTATTTTGCAACATGTTTGGAATAGGAATAGTTTGTTTAGTTGTAATATCTGATAAATTACTGTTTGAATAATAGTAATTTCTAAAAAACGCTAGGCCGGTTGAACACTCAACACACTTTTTCTGCTTCATGCTTATGAGTTATTCAGCTTGAATGCTCTATTCAGCTATTTATACAGATTAGTGTATATATTTCTCGAATACTAAATATTTAAAGGTAGCTGTCGATGATGAAACATTCTACAAGAGAAATATATATATAATATGAAAAACACTTGATTAAGTTTCAGTAAATAAATTTAGATTTTATTGTAAACTTCTGAAGACGGTGTTATAACAGAAATATATATCATGCCAAGTCTCAAAAAAAAAAAATCTACGACTATAGAAAAAGCGATTGCATTTTGCATCATTTTCAATATAAAAAGTAGGCTTTAATGAAAAATTTTCTTAAATTCAAATGACTCACACAATAATTTCCATTCTATTTTTGTTAAATTACGAATTTTCACTTATTTAGATTTAAAAGATTATATTACCTCACCAACCATGTTGACAATTCCAACAACAGCAATCAGCATTGATGAGTCGGTTTCACTAAATCCCATTTCGATAGCATTATCGGTTAAATATACATAGGGAACATCGTACCATGTATATAACAAGAAATTTGATAACGAGAACAAAAGAAATCTTGGTTCAGAAAAGTGAGAGAAGTCGAGCATATCAACTAATAAGTCCCAGAATTCCCATAATCCTGCATACCACTGTATTTTCTCTTTTGCAATTGTTGTCATTGAATTTCTGTAAATATCTGGGCAAGATGAAGCTCTAAGTCGATATCTATTAATATTTAGCATAGCTCCTCTATACGTTAAACTTAATCTATGCACTCTAAGATCTCTAAGATATGCTGGTAGTTTCCTCTGTGGTAATCTCTGAGTTTCCTGGTTACCATTTCCAGTTTTTTTCAACCACCAAAGGAACGCTGCGTCAGTATTTGAAGGTCGGGGTCGAATATTTTGATTTTCCAACGCCAAAGGGCTAATTGTAGGGACAAATCTTGTAGTATGCATCTCATGAAGTCTTCCAGATTCACTAAAACTTCTAGATGAGGTTAGTAATCCTGGATAATTTTGCATTAAAACATTGTAGACATTTTTGTGTGTTGATAATAGTTCTATCACTTCCACTGGAACTTTTTCGCCGTTACGGACGAAAGTTGGTAAATTTACTAATGAGCTGCATAAGCGATTATCTGTTTGTCCAGTTTCGTCAACATTTGTTTCAGCTGTTACTTGTTGTAATGCACAAGCTGTATTAGTACTGTTACTAACAGAAAAAGTTTCTGCAGATGAATCGTTTCTCCGACGCTTTTTATCTCTATTTTTTTTTTCAACTTTTCTTTTCTGTGTTGTCCAAGGTAGGTCTCGCATAAGTGCTCCGCAAACAGCTAAATTTAGAAATAATCCAGCTAATATCAGAGTAGTACCTCTCCATCCATACTCTTCTAGTAGTTTTTGAGTCAAAGGTGCGAAAATAAATGTTCCTATGCCAGACCCACAAACAGACAGCCCAGTAGCAAACGATCTTCGTTTATCAAAATAGTAAGCAACTATAACAACAGCTGCTACATAACATAAACTTAATCCGAAACCTGCTAAAATACCAAAAGTGAAAAATAATAGCTCCATACTATTGGAAAATGAGCTTATAACAAAGCCAGTACTGGCTAAAAGTGATCCAATAATTGAAACTTTTCTACAACCATAGCGATCTGTCAAAAAACTAGCTACGGGTCCCGATAATAAAGGCATTGCCATGAAAAGACTGCCAATCCAAGCTGTTTTCGACTTTCCTTCTCCAAAATAATTTAAAAATTCAACATACATTACTCCGAACGAAAATGTGATACCATCGGCTATCAGATTAACTAAAAATGATGCGGCGACAACAACCCAACCCCAACCACCATCTGGAGGTCTTGCTTCAGCAATTCCAATTGAGCTGTTATCTTCTGAAGATGAGCTACTAGATGATATGCTGGTAGTGGGACTTAAACAAGAATCCTTAACGGGCAAAGTACTTCCTGAATTACTTCTATTATCAAATTGTACATGTAAAACCGGTTTATCAATATCTTCTGATGAACTTTTTGTAATACCTTTCTTTGTTTTTTGATAATTATTTTCTGTTGGGATGTTCGAAGCTGATTTGGTGAGTTGAAGACCGCCATTTTGTTTAGAAGTAGAGTCAGTTTTTATAATTTCAGGGATAGTAGACTCTGAGGATAGTAACTGATCAGTTTCTGATGGATTTTCTTTAACAATTTCATTTTCTAACGAGTTCTTAAACATTTCAGCTTGTATTTTTCTTTCATCCTCTTTTGCTGTAATATCCGCTTCAAGTTCTGCGCCATTAACCCCTTGTACACCGTCATTTTGACCATTTTTGATGCTCTTTGTAGAGCTGCTATACACTGTTTCACTTTTTGAGTTAACACTATTCACACTTTCTGAATTTTTTGATTGAATGTCTTTGGTAGCCATTCCGGCAAATCTCTCGTAAATTGTAAACGTAAGGTGGTCATGCGGAAGCCGCGGAGCCTAAGCGCGCGGCAAAATGGACCTAAAAAACAGGCCATGCGTGGGACAAAACCACGGGGGTTGGGATGGAGCCTATAACAGAAAAAAAGCAAATATATAGTGTATACAATATAAAATTCCTATAAATCTGAAAATTTTGATGTAATATTTTTTTGGCAAAAATATGTACAATACACTCCTGTATAACAGTGATGGCGACCGAGGAGGCAAGGAAATTAGCAAAAGGCAGTTTTGATTGTATAACAAAAGACAGCGATATTAAATTTGTTTTTAAATAAGCGGTAGCGACCTTAAGCTGCTAAAATGTAACGTAAATTTTTTACAAGTACTATATATTTTTCAACAAGCTATGTGAAGAAGCAATTTTACAATCATTATTGAAATCTAGAGAATAATTAACACTTATACCATTCATACATAACCATTCCCCTTTATTTTATACGTGCATTTTTTTTTTATTTCAATCATTAAATAAATATTGTCATTTGCCGACTCAAATAGATATTTGAACAAGTCTGGATGAATTTACTGTTCAAAGTTGAAACCAAAATATAATCTGTTTTACGTAAGATGCACTATTTTTAATCTGATTTGAAATTCATAATGTAAACAAGCCACAGTACTAAAAGAAGAAGTTTTTCGAAGAGTTCCTGTTTCATTATAAGTACGAACTTTTTGAATTTTTCTTGAATATTATAATAATAATAAAAAATTGATCAACTTATTGTATATATTTTTTTTAAACTAATATAAACAAATTATCATTGCCAGGTAACAGAAAATTTATGAATAAAAATTTCTTTATTTCGAAAAGTATTTAAACTCAATTTATTGAATAAAAATTATCAAATTGATATTGTAAATATTTTATTACGTCTACAATATTTTTATTTAAAAGTACAATTCTATATAGTAGTATGAAAGATAAAAGTTATCTTGCTTTGGGTAAAATTGTTTTATGATAATCGATTGTTCGGATCAAAAGTCGACGATCTAGTTGTGACGTCACTGACCTCAATATAATAAATTATTAGAATGGGAAAATAGCAACATTTTTAAAAATTGTTATGTATCAAGTAGTTCTTTAATCAGATATTCGAGAGTTAAGAAGATATTCTAGTTTTTAGAGTGCTATTCTACTCGACCAAAACATTTCAGATTTAGCGGAAATTTCTAAAATAATTAGATAAATCTTATCTGAACGAGAATTTACACATTAAATAATTTTTATCATACTAAAATTAGATAAAATTTATTTTCCATCAGTATTAAAAAATAATTCTGTTTCTTATCGGTCACGCTATCAACTATCGGTTTAGTACTGCCATGACAAAAATTTGGAAACTTAACGATGAGCCAAAAAGGGCAAAAAAATCAAATATATTAGAACGTCTTGAAATTTAATTGATATAAAATTGGAAATTTCCCAAATTTGAGATGTAGCTAGAAATTATTTTCAGACAATAAAGAAAATTAGAATTATTTTTAGCTGTCTTAGGATTGTTTGATTTTCACCATTCATGCTGATGAATAATTTCTAAGTCAACACAAAAATTGAAAAAATTAATTTTATTCTGAATTTTTTCAAATAATTACTTAGTATTCAAATATTTCAAGAATTCTTATATTATTTGGAAGAAATAATAAAGTAATAGTCTAGAATTTTCAAGATGAATGAAATAATATAGAATTTGATTGTACTTCCTGAATAAAAAACATGTTTTACTTTGAATGAGTAAAAACAATAAAAACAATAATGTTATTAGTACATTCAATTTTTGATCTGAGACATTCGATTGTGAATAAACATAAAAAATATAAAATTTTTGCCAAAAAAAAACAGCCAAATACTCGAGCAAAAAATAGAATTTCTGACGTTCATCTAATTCGAAAGTACTGCCAGTTTTTTTTTAATTAGAAGTTAAAATATAAAATTAGACGTTACGTAGTTTAAAAAAAATATATATAGATTAATAGTTTGTGATAAAACGCAAGACATACCATAACTATTCACTTTTTAAATTACACTAATAAAATCTAATATAAAAACAAACAGAGCACTTTCACGTTTGCTTCAATCATTTGTTTAAATTACGATTAATTAACTTTTCACTTAAAAACAAAAGACGCGCGAGAATTTGTTGACCAATGGACGGGATGTGCGATTGCTCCGAGCTGAGCATCAACTGTTCTTGACACAGTCAGCGCACTCAAAGATGAGATATAATGTATTGTTACTTTTTATGATAACTGCTAGCACAACACTACATATTTATATCTTTTGGCAGTCGATTATTAGGGAGATATGACTAAATTAACAGTAAAGCATATAATCCGAAAAATATCAAATATCATATATTTTATTAATCTTTGAACATTTTATTACGTAGGTATTATATTATCATCGAATGTAAAAATAATTCCATTTTTATGAAGACAAAACGAAACATTTTGAGAATAATTGTTAAAAAATACTTCTAGTACATGCAGTATGGCTTATACACTTTTCATGTCTCATTTGATTTTTTTCTTACATTAGTTTTACTGGCTACTCGATTCTCTATAAAAAGTTAGACTGAAATTGCAATTCTATGCAAATCCATAAAGGCTGACAGATCTAAGAAACTGAAAAAAACACATGAACTTTTGTTAGTTAATGTCAGGATGTCCAATTCATTGCGATTTTGTTCATAATTTATAGATTAATGATTTTATAAGACTTATAGATTCATCCAGAATTATTGCAACCTCGATTGCAACATAAAAAAACCTGGATGATCAAATGTTTACTATTTATTTATTCTAAAATTAAAATTAAAGATGCATTCGGTGACTATGGCCAGATTTGGTGTATTAAACCATCAATGAATAGTCGATTTTATTCAATTCCAATACTTCATCCAATATATTGGGCTTCCTTAGGAAGATTGTTTTGATAACTTAAAAGCTTGAGAAATACCGAAATGAAGTTATTTTTTGTCGCATAATACGTTACAAAATTTTGAAATACATCATAAAATCCATGTTAACTTTGTTTAGAAACATGTGCTTCAGGAAAACAACCAATTTTAATTCTACCTTACAACTAGTCGCTGTGACTACCCTGCGCAGTATTTACTATTCATTATTAAAAGGATAATAATTTTTATAATGAATTGGGAGTTATATGAAATCCTGTTCTGTTAATAAATTTTGAAATGACATCGAACTTACAGAGCTTTGCTAGAGGATATTTGAAAAAATAAATTCATCCATAAAAACTAAAATATCTCAAAAGAACTTTCGATAAAAAATAAGCATTTACTTACAGCTGATTTTATTGGCATTAAAAAAATATAAGAAATGTCATTCGATAAAGTAATGTAATATTTCCAACTTTTAAATTACTAGTAATTATTCATCATGAAATTATGACCTAGTTTTTTTGAGTAAAATGCTATCGAAATTGCAGGAAGATTCTATTTATAATTTGGTGACTTTTTTTCAAACAGTATCTTTACATATTATTATCGGTCAGACGAGGCACACATATTTATTTATTTAAATATTGAAGCCGTACACCGTAACTATTGATGTTATTTGTTGTTACTTATATTTTATTGCATTCACTGGATAAAAATTACGATATCAAAGAATAGAGAATATAGAATATTGCATTTTCAATAAGTTGCAAAATATAATAAAATTTATAGTATGTGTAATAAATTAATAAATAATTTGCAAAGTTGAAAAAATTAAATTCTCATATTTATGAGTCTATAAATTATTATCTCTCAACACTATTTAAAGCTTTTAGTGATAAAATAATTGATAAAAACAAAAGATGAATGACTTGGTATCAGAATTTTATTGGTTGAAGGCCGGACAAAACTATAAATCCGCTATAAACTTTACTACAAAAATTTGCGGCTGTTCTTCCGTTATACTATGTATAATAATTTACTATAATAATTTATTTATATAAGAATTTTGGCATGCTACCTGTGCAAGTTAGCTTGGAAAAAATTATAAACAAAAGTGAGAGAGTTTTTCATGACAATAAGTGATTTGAAATTTCCTCCACTTTATAAATTTTTTAATTACGAAAAGTATAGTGTTTATTGCGATTAATACAATATTTTTCTATATCTATCACGTATACGTATATGAGAGAAATGGTAAATGTACAGTGTGTCACACATAATACTTGGATTCAAGGTTAAACTTGAACAGCTAACTGATAAAAACAAAAGACAATAAATTACTTTTACATTACACAAGAAAATTACTGAATAAGAAAAGTGGAATTCATTTGTTAAATTATTGTGAATGATTTCGACCGGTAGGTAAGAATTGGATCATTATATCAATAGTAATTTTCCACTATACATAACAGTGAAATTCATTTTGCAGATATCATATTTAGATTCCGCACATACTATCAAAAACAACTACATAGTCGGAAATTATTGATCCTATATTAAGCAAAGGTACTACTATACTGTCACCTCCCTTAAAGGGCGAAATTATTGAGCTTGACCTTCAAATTTTAGCAAACCACGATTATCAACATTTTTTTTTTATTTACACAACGGAGAAAAATGGGTTTTAGATGATATTGTTTATTATCTGCTTGTCGCAAAAGCTTAAATATAATTGTTGCTTGTTTTTGTTATTATTTAAAGAACGTACGAACATGTTCGAGAAAGATAAATATACATCACTGCAACAATATAAATAAATCAGTATTTTTAGATGAAAGAACAATGCTAATATTTGCTAAACAGAGCTCTTGAAAGATAACCTAGATTATATAAAGCCACATCATTCATCTATAATTTTTGCTTCCACTATTGATGGTTATTTTTCGAAAAATATTTCATTTTAAAATAATTCATTATAATTTTGTAGTGAAATATCCAATTTCTTATCAAATTATTCAAAAAGAATTAACACTTTCATATGCATAAATTGATTATGTAACCGATATAAAATTTATCCAGTAATTACTAAATTGAAAAACACATTTAATAAATAATAAAAATAAAATAACCTTTCAAATAATTGCGAAATGAATAATAAAACTAGAACAGACCTACAAAAAATTCCCTAAAACTTCTAAATAAAATATCTATAAATGAATAACAGTTTTGTCATAACGCCAGCAAACATTCGCTATAGAATTAAACTTACCAAAAATGAATAAAGTTCTCGGGAACTCCTGCTAAAAAACAGCGACCATTTCGCGCAATCGTAAATACACGTCTTATTGATTATATTTCCTTGTAAAAACACAAAAATTAATCGGAATAGCACTGCACAATATTACAAGTGATTAAAGAGTGCTAGTTTATTAATAACGCTGTTTCTACACGTTGCAATGTGAATAAGGCCTTAGGTTTATTGTACTTTCCGAATAAAATTTTATTTATCGTGACACAGTCAAGTGGCGCTTTGTAGCTTTAGTTTTGCTTAACTTGACGCAGAATAGTGAACCATAGAAACAGATGTTTGACGTGGTGGGGGTTCCGCAGTGCAGTGGTACTAAAAATGTAAGATGTATGCGAAGCTGCGAACACGAAGAATGGCACAGATAATTTAAAATTATTGTAGAAAACGGACACTCAGCCACTCTTACACTTGAAAAATATGGCCTCTTGAATGTAATGTAGACAGAAACGACAAAATTAAGCCTAGCTACTTAGGTCTACAAATGAGATAATTTAATGACTGATTGAACATTAACTAAGTCATCTCACAGTCTTTGTAGCATCATATTTGGTAAGAACAAAGTAGTAGAAGATTAAGGTTATCATAAGGATAAATTAATCAAAGTATAATTCAATATAATATTTGTATTAAATTCCAATCAAACATTACAATAAAACAATATTCATCTATAACTGATGTTCAGCGGCCGCCAGTCTCAGAGTGTAAATCTCATGTATTCTGGAAATAAAATATAAAATAAGCAAACTACTGGCTTAGTGAGGAATCACATCCACACGCACGTTATTCAATCAATATCATCAACACCAAATCACACTACATGGTATACATATAAAAAGGGGATGCACAAATTGCGAAAACACATAAACATCAGGGTGCGCCGACCAGTCGACCTGCTTCAACCTCGGTGGGAGCGCTGAACTGTCGACCTGCTCAAACCTGCCGGGAGCGCCAAAGCTACATCCAGCCCGACCTGCTCAACCCCGAGTCCTCAAGACGACGTCAGCCTCCGGAGGATCGTCCACAGTCTGGAAGTCGAGAGTAACTCAGTCACGTCTGTCTTGAATTACCCTAGCTGCGGTAACCTCGACGGCTTTACAAAGGACTTATGAGTAGGGCTGGGAAAAATATCGATATATCGATATTTATCGATATTTCTCCAAATATCGGACTTCGATATCTATTTTTTACCGTATCGATATATCGATATTCCGATAATTATCGATATGTATCGATAATTATCGACATCTATCGATATTTATCGATAATTATCGATATTTACCGATAATTATCGATATTTATCGATATATCGATAATTATCGATATTCACCGATATTTATCGATATTCATCGATAATTATCGATACATATTGATAGTTATCGATAATAATCGATATGTATCGACATTTATCGATATTTTTCGATAGCTATCAATAATTATTGATATTTAGCGATAGTAATCGATAATTATTTATATTCATTGAGAGTAATCATTGGTATTCAACAATTCTTGACGAAGATTTTTTTTGATGAAGTTCACAAAAAATATGATTACTGCTCTTATTTAACACACAATTGCATGGAAAATTGTGAAAATTTTGTGAATGAATAATAATAATTTGAGAAATCTCTTTTGCAAAAAAGTTTTTCCGCTATCCCGGGAGTAGAAGACGAATTGAATCCCTTAATTCAGGGACTTAAGTTTGGGTTTAGTCCCGAAGCATCTGAGATGATAAAAATTTCCAAGGAACCAAAGCAGAATGAACTAATAAAGACCAAGTAAATTCACTCCTGAAGTAAATTTATTCTATGAAACAAATTCTAATCAGTTTGAGCTTCCTTATGACAACAAAATCATTGCTGTCAAATAATCGACTGTCATCTAACAGAGTAAATTTCATTTACTCTGAAAGTGGAATACTCTGCCCTTTATAAGACGGGCATAAGGCAAGTGAATAATCGAAGTACTTGAGTGTCGAATTGAATTATTTGTATAAGAGTTCAAATCTTTATCATTGATAATAATTTATATCAACCTTTATATCAGTATTATTGCAATTTATACAATTTTACAAATGCATCGTATTGTTGTCCGTGAATTTTCAGATTTTCAGGGTAGTAAATTCTTCTTACCTTTTCTTATTTATTCAACGACTGCTGTACCTAGCCTTGTTACTATGGTGATTTTTTTATCAAGTTTTTTGTCAAAATTGGAAGATTGAATAATCTGTTTTTAGACTATTGTGATTCAATATAATACGGTAGTGCGAATAATAGCGTATATAACAGAGGACTCAAGTGCATTCAATCTCTCAGGTGAGAATTGCCCTCGAATTCGTCTCGTGCGTCTCAATATTCCATTTTTTCCAATCGATATATACTCCAATAATTATCATCAATATTCATCAATAATTATCGATATAACTCAATAAATATTGATATTCATCCATAATTATTGATATTCATCTATAATTATTGACTTCCCTCAATAGATATTGATAGTTATCGATATTTATCGATAATTATCGATATTTAACAATATTTATCGATATTCATCGATATTTATCGATATTTATCGATATATATCGATATTTATCGATATTTATCGATATTTATCGACATTTATCGATATTTATCGATACTTATCGATATCTATCGATATTTATCGATATATATCGATATTTATCGATATATATCGATATTTGTCGATAATTATCGATATTCATCGATATTTATCGATATTCATCGATATTTATCGATATCCATCGATAATTATCGATATTTGTCGATAATTATCGATAAATCGACATATCGATATATCGGAAATTATCGATAATATTTCCGTATCGAATATCGATATTTGAAACTGAATATCGCGCAGCCCTACTTATGAGGCGTTAGAAAAGCCAAGGTAAAATCCTCTGCCCCTACCGTATAGTGACCCAGCGAAATACTTACACAAGGCTAGCAATTGTGCACACAAATAATGTCGCCCTCTTGGCTTGCGCTCTCCACTCAGAGCTACGACCACATAACAGCACAAGGGATATAATCACAATAACTTAGGCTCAACGTAGACACAAATAAAGGCAAATAACTGTTTCACCAATACTCACTCTCAAAACGCTCTCTCTCAACCAACACACTGCATACTCATTCAACTCACCCTTAACCGCGCCCTTAACTCTTCTAAAATACACCCAAACACTATAGAACATATCTTGCGTAAATAATAACACAAACTGAGGTAACAAATGATTGCCAAGCTGTTTAAATAACTTACGTATTGTGTAATTCCTTGAAATATTTTAAAAATGATATGATTATTTATTGATCTTACGTAAAGCCAGAGAAAAATATGCGTAACACGGTGATAATCAAGTCACTCCTGAATGTGGTGTAATTTTAAAAATGAATCAAAAATTCTTCTATACAAAAACTATCTTAATATACTTAATCACATTTATTTCAACAGTGACAATCAAAACATTCTAGCAACTAACTTAAAAGTAGCGATAAAAGAGGCTGCATCCTGCACCAATATGTTAATATCTTTAAAAAAATATTAAATCCCATGAATTCTCTACAAATAAAAACCACGAACTATGGTTTGACAAGCGATGTCTTGAAGCAAAAAAAGAGTGCAAAAAGTCCCTAAGATCATACAAAAAATCATAGAGAACAAAACTTGAAAAGTTATATTTCTGACAAAAAAAAAAAATTTGAATTTAGTGAAATCAATTAATGGTTCATTCTTCAAGAATATGCAAAAGCAGACTGAGCAACGTTAAGAATAATAGTGAATTTTGGAAGTCAATTCAAAGCCTTAAAATGAAAAGGCCAAGCTAATGTAATCACTAGAAACATGGGCAAATTTTTTTCTGGAAGTTTATAATGAAGTTTCGCTTTTATGCACACAATATTCCTTAAATAACTATTATAATCCAATATTTGATGCTCCTACAACTTCAGATACAGAAGACATAATAATAAATAAAGGAGTAAGACAAGGCGATGTCCAATCAGCCCCGTTATTTAATTTAGCCTTAGAATACGCAGTGAGAAATATAACAAAAGGAACACTCAGAACAAGAGGAGGACAAATAATAGCATACGCAGATGACATAGCAATTGTAGCAAAGAATAGAAAAGTGATGAAAGAAATATTGGAGGAAATAATAAGTGAAGGAATAAAAATAGGGCTAGAAATAAACGAAAGAAAGACCAAAATAATGATAATTGGAAATAAGGTAGAAGAAGATATAATTAAAATAGGAGAGTTCAAATACGAGCAAGTAGATAAATTTAAATATCTAGGAGTATTGTTAACGGACAGAGGAGACAGAGAAATAGAATATATATATATATATATATATATATATATATATATATATATATATATATATATATATATATATATATATATATATATATATATATATATATATAGATATATATGTTATTAAGTTTATTGGGTAGTCAGTCTTCAATTATTATATATTATAGTATATATATATATATATATATACAGGGTGGGGCAGAAAAACCTATCCGATTTCAAATCCCTTTTTCTCAGAAGAGGGGGCAGGTAGAGTAGTGGGGTAAAAACCGTTAGAAAGCCGGTTTTATGCCATTTGTCAGTAGTCAACATGCCTTGGTCTGGTGAACATCGTGCTTTTGTTATTGAGCGGTTTATCGAATGCGACGGTTCGATAATTGCTACACAACGTGCTTTTCGAATTCATTTCGGACTCGGGCGTCATGATCCTGTTCCACATCACGCTACGATTAAAGTGTGGGTGTCAAATTTTAGCCAGACGGGTTCAGCATTGAAAAAGAAGTCGCCTGGACGTCGCCTGGACGTCCCAGGACAGCAACAGGACCTGAAAACGTGGCCAATGTGAGAGATTTCCAACCGCAGTATTCGGCGCATTTTGCACCGGGACCTCAAAATGCATCCCTACAAAATGGTTGTTGCACAGGAATTAAGTGAAAGGGATTTTGAAACCCGTACGAACCTGTGTCGCGATCTCCGAGAACTCCCAGACGACGATGTTGTGCTCTTCACGGACGAAGCCCATTTTCACCTTTGTGGTGCCGTTAACAGGCAGAATTTTCGATATTGGAGTGACGAAAATCCTCGAGAAATCCATCAGGAACCCCTCCATAGCCCAAAAGTGACTGTGTGGTGTGCTCTTTCCCGCCTAGGCGTCTGGGGCCTTACTTTTTTGAAGAAAATGGGCAAACCGTAACGGTCAACAGCGAGCGCTATTGTTTCATGCTGGAAAATTTTCTTAGACCCAAAATGGAAGAAAATGGCGTGGAAAATGTGTGGTTTCAACAGGATGGTGCAACCGCCCACACATCGCGACGATCAATGGACATTCTCAGGGAACTGTTTCCCGGTCGCCTCATTTCCCTGAGAGGTGATCTTGGCTGGCCGCCGCGCTCACCGGATCTCACACCATGTGACTTCTTCCTTTGGGGTTACCTCAAATCAAAGGTTTACCAGCATCGACCAAGGACCCTTCTTGCTTTACGAAGGGAAATTGCTCGGGCAATTGAAGAAATTCCTGTGGAAATGACGGTGAAAGTCATGGAAAGCTACCGCGAGCGCCTAAATCAGTGTATCCGCTCCCAAGGACGACATTTGAGTGATGTGCTTTTCAAAACTTAAATTTAAAAATGGCATAAAATTTGCGATATGTTAATAAAAAAATTTTTTTGACAAGTTGACTGGTTTTAATTTTATATCGTTTTGAAATCGGATAGGTTTTTCTGCCCCACCCTGTATATATATATATATATATATATATATATATATATATATATATATATATATATATATATATATATATATATATATATATATATATATATATATATATATATATATATATATATATATATATATATATATATATTCATAACTTTAGATGAAATAGAACTCAGTTTATACAAGACAAATAAATCCATCTGAATGAGCTATGACTTCTTAAATCACTAACCGTGAACTGGATTCACTACATACATAACTTTTTCAACAAAATCCTATCGGAAAAAAAAACACCGATTGCTGAAGTAATATTCAAATTAAGCTTCTTATTCATAAAAAAAGATGACCCAACGAATCCACTCAATTACCATATAATTGACCTAATAAATTCGATATGTAAAATTTTTACACAAATCCTGAGCCAACGTATACAACTCTGGTGTGAAGAAAATAAAATTTTCAGTGAGAATCAGTCTAGTTTCCGAAAAAAAGGGGTATCTTAATAATATATTCTCTTTTTCTGTCATCACACAGTTGCAATTAAGACTTTTCAAACTTAATACTTACGCGATTTTTGTTTTGGCAGCGACGTTCTCCGCTGCGCGCTAGTGTCGCAGGCTTGAATCCCGCCTGGGGCATAGCTGTTTGTGTTCGTCATTGGATACTTGGTGAAAAATGTATGTGTAATATTATACTCAAATTGCAAATAAAGTGTCCACTAGGGCTATAAGCAAAGTAGCTTGAAGAGCCGTCAAAGTATTATTATTATTTTTATCATTATACTTTCGCGATTTTCATACATTTTCACAGAGCTTTCGACTCCATTAACCACTCAATTTTCTGGCATAAATTATATTATTGAGGAATTTCCTCTGAATTAATAAGAATTTTACAGAGTTTATATAGCTTAGCGGTTTCCCGCATCAATATTGATGGACGAGATGAACTTTTATTACTGGCCTACGCAGACGGTCTCGTACTATTAGTACACTCTTAAGCGGATTTAAATAAAAAGTTAGCCTTGCTTCACTATTATTGTACCAAAAATCTGCTACAAATCCATCAAAATAGTAGTACACTTACCTAGGAACTATTTTTGTTTCTTCGGGATGTCAACTTCAATTTGTTAAAAATATTCTTAGAATCCCCTCTAATATCCCAAACATTTATATCAGGCTGGAAACTGGTCTAATAAATATTTCAGTCAATATTTGGAAACGTGTTCTAAGCTTTTAGTCGAAGATATTGGAAATGGAGGAAGATAGAATCCCTAGAATATTGTACAACAAACTGAAAAAGCTGGATAATTCTGAAACAAAAGTGAAATCAACTGGTGTAAAAAACTTAGAACCTCTTTAGAAATGTTAGGATTTGGTGATGTTTGGCTACAGCAACATGTCAATAAAAATTTAATCAAACAAATTTTAGCAGTATTAAAAAACAAGCTTGAAGAAAAGGACTAAGACAAATTTAAAGAATCCAAATATAATTGTCATTATAAAATGATAAAATCCAATTTTCAGACTGAGAAATATCTTAACTTAAACATAAGACATCTATAAATAAGATGACCAGATGTCCCGCTTTTGGAGGGACAGTCACGATTTTTAGCAATTTTCCAGCGTCCCGCGACGTTTTGAGAAAATCCCGATTTTTGGAAAGCTAGAAATGGCTTGAGAACGGGAAGGAAATCTTACGGTTTTCGGCGGTCATGTGGCTAATCGCTAGCGCTAGCCAGTCTATGAAACTTGGTAACTGTAAGTAAAGTGTGGACATCAGAAAAATCACAATCAAGTGTTGAGACTTTGGAAGCCATTTTATATGTGGAATATAATTCAAAAAATTCTAGTGAAAAATTTCATTACCATTCAATCAACGACAACAGTCTACAAAAATAAATTCACTCAAATGATAAACATGCCAGAGAATAAAATAATACTATACTACTATACAAAATTTTTTTTATTTATTATATTTGTGAATATTATAGTTATATTGAAATTTAAAAAAATATAGTGTCACAAATATGAAATATTTGTAGTAATTAGGTCACATAATTATTCATTTGAATTCGCTGTAACTGTAATCCTAGTTAGTACTGACAAGGTCGATGTTCAATTGTCGGACATGATTGACAGGCTATGGTCACTAGATGTTTGGTGGTTGCCAGGCAACAATTGTTAAACAATTGAATGTTGGCCCATTGTCGGCTTAGGTATATAAGAGCGCATGCTAGGAGAGAAAATCAATCATTCAGTCAGTGAGTCAGTCAGCGATTCAGTACGAGTGACAGTCAGTGATATTGTGAGTATACGAATATATAAAATAAATACTGGCACTGTAACCTGTGTTAAAAAGTTAATTACATTAAAATTTGTAACAAATTGGTGTCAGAAGTGGGATCATGAGAAATTGTTTGAGAATAATTTTGGATCCGGACGACGAAGAGAGTGGATTAGGTTGCAATGTTGTGAAGTGTTTAAAATTGAGTTGGGACTGTTGTAAATGGCCAAGACCAGAAGCATGGCCACCAGCGAGATGCAGGATCAGCTGAAAATGATGATGGAATTCATGAAGACTTCGGCAGCTGAGCAGAAAGCGTCAGCGGCGTCCATGGAGAAGAGAATAACGGGGTCTTCAGCGGAGCGGTTGCAGTCCATGGAGAGGAAAATGGCTGAGTCTACCGGAGGTATAAAGATGGCGGTAGCTGAAGAGATAAGAACAGTGAAGGAATCAACAGAGGAAATGGCTACCGAGTTGAAGAAGATGATTTCGGAGCAGAACGAAAGTATAACAGGAAAAATCCAAGAAGTTGAAGAGAAATTTGATGGGAAACTTACTCAGGTAAATCGTCGAGTTGAGCAAGTTGAACACGATTTAGAAGCAAAATTAGATTCGATTATTACCAACAAACTACAGAGCCTCAGTCTCAATAGTGATGGCGAAGCTCTACGGATAGAAAGTGCTCCAGCATCTACTCCAAGGGAAGTTTCAGCTAGTTTCACTTTGAAACCGACGCCGTATGATGGCAAGACTTCTTGGGATGAATATTTTGCTCAATTTGAGCTAATTTCGAAAAACAATGGCTGGAGCAAAGAACAAAGAGCAATTGTACTCGCTGGAATGCTTCGTGAGACAGCTCTGACAGTTCTCTCAGGTCTAAATGAACAAGAACGCCTCGATTATGAGAAGCTGACGCCTGAATTAAAGCTACGATTCGGAGAGGAGCACATGAAAGAATTGCTTCACGGACAGTTGCGGAATCGTACACAGCTACACAAAGAGGATCTGTCAACATTTGCATATACTGTGCAGAGTCTGGCCAGGAAAGCTTTTGCAAATTGTCCTGGCTCAACACAGGAATATGTAGCTGTAAGACAATTCGTGGATGGTATCTGCGACGATGAGATTGGTCGAGTCGTGCGGTTAGCGAATCCAAAGACAGTGAGAGAAGCGCTAACAAAGGCTCTGGAAATTGAAGCGGCCACGAAGGCGTCAAGACTGGCGAAGGGAGTGAGGTGGCTTGAGCGCGATGAGGAGGAGCCCGAGGTGAAAAGAACCACAACTTATACTGGGAGTCGCCAACGAGAGCGATATTCTTCTCGATTTATACTGACTTCACCTGGACAGAGAAGAAGAATGAGATGCTGGCAGTGTGACAAGGAGGGCCATCTTCGCGCCGACTGTCGTGCCAAACGTACCGTCGGTTGTGGCACAAACACGTCGTCGGAAAACTAAATTTAGCCAGCTTTTGGGGGCAGAGGCTGGCTGTATCTCCCATCGAAAGCCCTAAGATCATCAATCTCCATGTACTCAAAATAGAAAGTAGTCCAGCTGTAGAAGGTTTCGTGGGGAATGTACCATGTAGGATGCTGCTGGATACCGGGGCGAATGTCATCATTGAACATCCAGAAGTTTTTGCAAAGATAAGACAAATTCCAAGAGAACGTACCCAGAACCAGCGGATATTACTCAAAACAGCAAATGGGGAAAGAATACCAGTAATCAGTGTGGAGGAGATTGAATTCACAATAGGCAATTTAAAGAAGAAACATTAAGCTCTCATTGCTGCAATCGTGGATGATTGTATTTTTGGCGTCGAGTTCCTGCGAGATCATGGTTGTGTCTTGGATTTGATAGGCGATGTCTTACGAATTGGTAATGAAGAAGAAGTACCTTTTCATTGTCGACAAATGAAGATGGAAGTGAGGGATGTTGTTGTTCCAAAGAATTTCCTGGTACCTTCTCGATCGGAAAAGGTGGTTCCACTCAAGCTAGACAACATTCCAAAAGGTGCAACGTATATCTTTGAGCCAGACAGAACATTGAGCTGGAATAAATCCGTTGTACTGGACAGAACTTTAGTAAACTCTTCATGGATGGCGGTTAGGATTCTGAACGTTTCGGATTGTCCAGTTCGTATCAAAAAAGGAACACCGTTAGGTAGAGTAGAGACCGTAACATTGATTCGTAAGATTGAAGAAACAGTCATCAAGAAGACCCCATTTTCAAGAGAACTGTGTCACACAATTCAAGATTAATTCAACAGAAGCAGCACTCACCTAACAGAAAAACAAAAGAAGAAGCTACGCGATTTGCTGCTGGAATATCAGAATATCTTTGCTAAGGATTCAAGTGATTTTGGGCGCACACATCTAGTTCAGCATAAAATCGATGTTGGAGATTCACAGCCGATAAAACAGCCCCCAAGGCGAATACCTATATCCCGGATTGACGAAGTTCAAGAACTGGTAACCGACATGCAGAAGAGAGGAGTCATTGAGCCATCTACAAGTCCGTGGGCCTCTCCGATTGTTTTGGTAAAGAAGAATGATGGTTCTACTCGGTTTTGTGTGGATTACCGGAAATTGAATGAGGTGACAAAGAAAGACTCATACCCCCTGCCAAGGATCGATGACACTCTGGATGCTGTTGAAAATTCGAAATGGTTTTCTACCTTAGACTTGCAGATACTGGCAAGTTGAAATGAACGAAAAAGATAAGGAAAAGACAGCATTCACGTCCTGTGCGGCTCTATGGCAATTCACAAGCATGCCTTTTGGACTCTGCAATGCTCCAAGTACTTTTGAGCGATTGATGGAAAGAGTGCTACAGGGGTTGTCATGGGAAACTGATGATGATGTGATAGTTCCTGGGAGAGACTTTGAAGAAGAAATGACCCGACTGAGACAAGTGTTCCACCGGTTGAAGAAGCCAACTTAAAATTAAACCCGAAGAAATGTCACTTGTTCCAGAAGACAGTCAAATATTTGGGACAAGTGTTGTCCAGTGATGGAGTACAAACAGATCCAGAGAAAATTGAAGCTGTGAAAAATTGGAAGATCCCCAGCAGCATCCACGAACTGAGAAGCTTTCTTGGTTTGGCCAGTTATTATCACCGATTTGTAAAGAACTTTTCATCGATCGCCAAGCTGCTGTTTGCTTTAACAGAAAATAATCTGAAATTTGAGTGGAACGGTGAGAGTATAGAAGCTTTTGAAGAACTGAAGAATGCTCTTACAACGTCTTCAGTGCTGGCGCATCCAAACGAAGAGGGCAAATTCTACTTGGATACGGACGCTAGTTATTTCGGAATTGGAGCTGTTTACTCTCAAGAACAAGACGGCGTTGAGAAAGTGATTGGCTATTACAGCAAAACTTTACATAAAGCCCAGAAGAACTGGTGCGTTACAAGAAAAGAGCTCTGTAATCAAATCGGTTGATAATTTTCACAGCTTACTATACGGCCGGAAATTTATCGTCAGAACGGACCATTCAGCGCTGCAGTGGCTGATGAAGTTCAAAAATCCTGAAGGACAAACAGCTCGTTGGTTGGAACATCTGCAGGCATATGATTTTGCAATCCATCACAGATCTGAAAAAGCTTATGCTAATGCGGATTCTTTGCCCCGTCGACCATGTGACGATGATTGTAATAACTGCCGTAAGCAGGAGGAACGTGAACGATCCATAAACATCACCAGAGTGGAAGAATTTGAGCAAGATGGGTTCGTATTATCAATGCACGAAGTGCAACAGGCCCAACTGAATGATTCTGTACCGAAGCCGATCATGGAGTGGGTAAAGACTGATCAGCAGCCTGGTTTTCAGGAAACGTCAGCTATGAATCCGATCACCAAGGCCTATTTGGCGCAATGGAATTCTCTGACAGTCTGAAATGACTTACTATACCGACTATGGGAGAGCTCCGATTGAAATATAACGAAAGAGAAACTGAGAAGGAGATAGTGCCGAAAAATTTAAAAGATCGAATTTTGGAACAACTGCATGATGGTAACAGCAGCGGACATTTTGGCATCAAGAAGACACTTGATAATGTCCGAGAACGTTTCTAATGGGTTGGCTATCGGGAAGATGTAGAACAATATTGCAAGACTTGTGAACGCTGTAACTCAAGGAAGGGGCCTGCCACTCGGCAGCGTGCCAAGATGCAGCAGTACAACGTGAACTCACCGTTTGAGAGGATTGCCATGGACATACTTGGACCTTTACCTATTACCGAACGGGGAAACAAATATTTGGTTGTTGTCATGGATTATTTCACCAAATGGCCGGAAGTAATATCAGTGAAAAATCAAGAAGCTGAAACAGTTGCAGAAGCCCTTATCGAGAACGTGATTTCAAGATTCGGGGTGCCATTGGAGTTGAACTCCGATCAAGGCAGGAATTTTGAGTCTGAACTTTTCAAATGTGTAATGAAGATTTTAGGCATTAGCAAAACAAGAACAACGACACTACATCTACAGTCTGATGGCATGGTGGAACGTTTCATCAAAACAATTCTGGATTATCTGTCAAAATTCGTCAACGATTGAAATAAGAAGATTCGCCTGTACCTATTAGCGTACAGATTGGCAGTCAATGAATCCACTTAGTACACTCCAGCCAAGTTGACGATGGGTTGGACATCCACCTGAAGACAACGAACAACAGTTGCTGGAATGGGTCAGCCATCTTCAGGACAACTTGTGGAGCGTCCATGAGTTTGCACGGAAGAACATACAAGCTACCAGCGACAGAATGAAGACCCGATATGATCTGCGAGCAAACGGTCCGAAGTTTCAGCAAGGCGATAGGGTGTGGTTCTATAACCTCAGGAGAAGAAGAGGAAAGTGTCCCAAATTGCAGAGAGACTGGGAGGAACCATACGAGGTCATAAAATGCTTAAACGACGTTGTATTCCGGATACGGAGGGGCAGAAACGGAAATCCGAAAGTCGTCCATGGTAACAGGTTGTGGCCGTACCAAGGACGAGATTCTGAGTTCACCGAGGACGACGAACTATAAGTAGGGAGCAATGTCACAAATATGAAATATTTGTAGTAATTAGGTCACATAATTATTCATTTAACTTCGCTGTAACTGTAATCCTAGTTAGTACTAACAAGGTCGATGTTCAACTGTCGGACATGATTGACAGGCTATAGTCACTAGATGTTTGGTGGTTGCCAGGCAACAATTGTTAGACAATTGAATGTTGGCCCATTGTCGGCCTAGGTATATAAGAGCGCATGCTAGGAGAGGAAGTCATTCATTCAGTCAGTGAGTCAGTCAGTGATTCAGTACGAGTGACAGTCAGTGATATTGTGAACATACGAGTACATAAAATAAATACTGGCACTGTAACCTGTGTTAAAAAGTTATTCACATTAAAATTTGTAACAATATATAATACTATTTTTGCGTTCAAGGAAATTTTCGCAAGATGTTTTCGTACATATCTTGACTTGGTCATTCGAAAAACTTATGCCATTCGTTTCTACGAGATACTCATGATATCAACTTTCATATGGACAAACGGCAAAAACGAGAAGAACGTGAACAATTGATATAATTTTGTTGCACAATCGAGCTCTCATTCCAAACCCTCGGCCAAGTGGATCACTTCTGCCTATCGTTTTCCGCTGACTCTTTTTTCCCTAAATTTCATTCCGTATGCATGGCAAAAGCGAGAAAATTGGATCAGAACATGTTTCTTTTATAAAAATTTTAAAATTAATTTTTATTATGTTGGCCACACGGTCCAGCTTTAATTTTGGCATTATTATACTTAAAAAAAAAAAAAAAATATATAGGGGCACTCAAATCTATGACTATCTGACGGTCTATTACCCATTTTCAAAAGTTCCGGAAAGCTTTCTAGGTAAAACCACCAAATGATTGTACTATAGTGGAAATCGAAAAAAAGATTCTTAAAGAAGAGAAAATTTCTAAATCAAAAGTCCCACTATCTAAAGTCTAAATTATATAAGGACATCGCCCCTAAATTCACTGACATTACAGTATTTCTTAGTACTTTTCCATAAGCTAGATCATCATATTTCTGTAACATAAATACTGTCTTTTCCGTGAGAACAGACAGATTTTGTAGTCGCTTCGTAGGGATTAGTCGCAATTTGATAATAAAGTGAACTCTGTAAAAATCAATTGAATAAAAATAGTTTTTTTATTAGAATTGAGAGTTTGCGTATTTTAACTTCTATCTATATTGTTTATAATTCTAATCTAATGTTGAAAATAGAATTACGCGTAACCGTTATAGCACGAGCACACCAGCTGTTGAGAGAGTACAGAACATTAAATAATTTAATAGTTTAAAAGACAAAAAAAAAAGATCAAACTTCGGAAAAAATCCGGGAAAGCTGGACTTTTGCATGAAGCTTCCTTTCGTTTCTCTAAACAATATTCTAAAAATCCCCGTTGATACATGTGATAATGTGCCTTGAAGTATTGGAGAATTCACTTTCGTGAAAGTTTCAAAGTCCATAATAATACAAACGAACGCATATATACTACACAATAGTGTCGACTTTACTCTGTAATAGGCTATGTATGAAGCACCAATAAAAGAAGTGTCCATCGATAACCACAGATATTTAACGTTTGCGAAATTAACACACCTTCAAAAACCTGTAGAACTATTTTCTCTTCCGCCAACATTTAGTGCTGCTCGATAACATTCATATCAGGTTTACTGCAAGTATGGCTTGGTAACGAGCTTGACCTTCTAGACTGCGGATGGTCATTGCAAGATCAAATTTTGGAGCCTGTTGAAACTCTTCTTCCACCCGCACCCGATAGTCTACTCAACTTCATTTTTTGTAACTGCACTAAGGGACGTACTTCAAATTATGGTTGCAGAAAAGTTGGATGATACTGTTCACCAGTTTGCGGTAATTGTCACGATCAGTGGTGGAACTACAACGACTTAACATTGACACTGACTTGATTTTTTTGTCAATTTTTACATTTAGACAGGAACTAGATCTAGTTATCCTTCAATAAAAATAAGATCCAGATAATGATGACCTGAATTGGGAGTTCAAGACAAGATAGAAATATGTCACTGTCGACTCGATGTGGTACCAGGGCAGGGTTGTTGTATCACCTGATGCGTTTAATGACGTTAATAATGATGAGCCAGCTGAAGATGTAGATCCATTGTGTTCCTTGACTGAAACTATGGAAATACGGGCGACGGAAGAAGATTGAATAATTCGTCTGATTAATAAAGAATCAATCATTTAACTGTTCTATAATAATTTTTATAATTTGAATAAGCATTTTCTTCTAGAAAAAATTTGTAATAATGAAAATTTTAAAAAATATATATCTTTTTTGAAATAGAAAGAGAACTAATTAATCATAATTTTTGTATAAATAGTCATTTTGCTAATAAAAAAAAGTTCATAACTTGTTTATTTTCGTCAATAAATAAATATTTTTCAATCAGATATAAACGTGGATTATGCCTATTGAGGACACCACTCAAGAAAAAATCTAATATCTATTATTGGAAGGGCACATATTATATGAAAAATGAACGACAGATCTATTTGAATCGGATTTTCTCGAAAATTGTCAATCTTACAAAAAAAAAGAAGGAACATGTTTTTTGTAGGCAATTTCCTAAGCTACAAATTTGATAATAACAATTTTTTCGATAAAAGTCACTATTAGCAGGATTTTTGCGAAAAACCGTTTATCTTGACATTTGACCCCGCATAACATTTTTGAGGCGCATGTATCAGCGGGGATTTTTAGGATATTGTTTAGAGATACAAAATGAAGCTTTATCCAAATAATAGTATATTATATAACGAGGGACTTAAGTGCTTGATTTAATCCTGAAGGTGGATCGTGCAATACTCACCTGCGGGATTAAAGGCACTTAAGTCATCTATTTTCTACGCTATTTTTCGCACTTCTGTATTATATTGAATCACAATAGTCTAAAAGCAGATTAACTAATCTTACAATTTTGACAACGACAAGCTTGAAGCAAAAATGTTGAGTAAATTCACCATAGTAACAAGGCTGGCAGTTGCTAAATAAATAAGCTTGCTGTCAAAAAGATGAGTGAGAAATTTGATATTGATAAGGCTGCGGAAGAGATGAATCTAAAACTATTTTCCCAAAAATCTAGAAAATTTACTAAGAACAATACGATGCATTTGTAAAATTGTGTCAGTTGCGATAATACTAATATAAATCATCAATAGTAAAGGTTTGAATTCTATTAAAAAAATTCAATTTGACATTTAAATAGGTACTTTGATTATTCAGTTGTCATAGGAAAAATTGTTTATTTTACTTCAGTCCCTTAGGATTTTTGATCATTTTAGATCCCTAGGGACTAATCCCAAACTTAAGTCCCTGAAACGAGAGATTAAATTCGTCTTTTACTCCCGGTAGTGCGAAAACATATTAATAAAATAATTTTTTCGCCAACTGTCAAAAAAACATGATATTTTTGTATTGTTATGGATACGCAAAGTTCGTGATTTTTTCACTAGTGAAAAAATGAAACATATTTTTTCACTAGTGTTATGCCTCATCTCTGAAACTCTAGCCGCGTCAGTAACGGCGATTCCCAACTCGGCACATATACAGGTAGTCTCTGCTAATGACTCCCCAACTCGGCACATACGAGTATCTCAGGAATCTGCAATGATACCCAACTTGGCACACTTGCAGGTAGTCTGGGCATTCTAATGTTTTTAAATAGAATAAAATCAATTTTATTGTTTTTTTTTATAGTCATACAAAATCTGACATACAAATAACTATTTTCGCCAACTGTCAAAAAACATGATATTTTTGTATTGTTATGGATACGCAAAGTTCATGATTTTTTCACTAGTAAAAAAATAAATTCTTCTTTTGCACGCCTAATCTAATATAATTCAGTTTAGTAATGCTACAAGGATAGAAACAAACAGGTATTTAACAAAAAAAAAATATGAATTTGTACACAAAACTACTTATTTTTGAATATAAAAATTAATTGGTAACAGTTCTTCATTTATCAAACAACAATTGCGCATACTTTTGGTTACAATACCCAAGTGACTGCAAATTAATTATAGTTTGTACTTTTTTCCTACATTTTACTGAATAAAACAATAATTATTGTTGATCTATTATTTTTTGACATTTGGCGAAAAAATATTGTTTGTATTTCGTGTGCGAAGTGATTGTATTTTGTTGCGCTTTCGAATGAATTTGTTACCTCGACCTTACGGTCTCGGTTAAAATTGACATTCTCACGCGCAACAAATTAAACAATCACTTCGCACACTTAATACAAAAATAACTATTTTTATAGTATTGAATAACAATTTAAAATTTTGAATAAATTATGGTGTCATCTTTAAACGTGAAGTAATAAAGTTTCGTTAGGATAAGAATTTTAAATTTATTTCTAAGTGAGGCTATTGTTAACGAGCTCATTTTTTTCGAACCTCCATTCTCATTGAAAGCAATAAAAAATGTTTAAATATTCTATCAATAATTTTTTTGCTTCTTGAAATCTTTCTTATAATGTACACTCAACAACATTACGTCATATGAGTATCCAAAAGTTATTTATCCTATTTATTATAATTTTTGAACTTTACAAAAAATTTAAAATCTAATAAATGTCGTATTTTTTTTTTCTGTATTTGTTATGCTATTGCTGATTTTATGTCTAACAACGGCATTAAAAGACCTTGTCCTAAAATTTTCCAAGCTATTTGTTTATAATCGCTCATATTTTTTGGACTCACTTCTCGACTAGACTATATATAAAAAAAAATTATCAAAATTTTATTTTGATAATTGAGGATGATTGTGAATAAAATAGTATACATACTTTGATCGGAATTCCATCACGGCCTTGAGCTTTATCATATAGTAAGCTCTCGGTTGTAATGAAATATTTCCCAGCTGATGTAATAATAACTAGAAAAATTTTTTTTTCATGATTTACACCTATATGTGATATTCTAGCAGATTATTCAATCTAACATTGATATCTGTGATATCGACTTACTATAATTTTTTAGTTACTTGTACAAAGTAACAAGTAAGTATTGTGAAACCGACAAAATTCACCTATAAAGATTTTGATGGAAATATCCGTTTTGAGCATCCCTGAATCCATTTTCACTATTTTTGGCTTGATGTCGGTACGTATGTTCGTGCGTGCGTGCGTAACTCGCAAATCTCAAAACTGGTTGAACGTATAATGTTGAAATTTTGTATTTAAGACTGGTATAGGGTCTAGTTGTGCAGCTCGCAATATGCACGGAAGTGCACTTTACTTGAAACTTTTTTCGAATTTCTCTAATAAATCCAGAATGATCAACCGAAGGATGTTGAAATTCAGTATTTGAACTTGATCTAATATCAGAATAGTTACCTGCTATTTTTGTATGAATCGGTCAAGCCGGAAGTGCACTTTACTTAAAACTTTTTTTGAATTTTTTGCATAAATATAGAATGATCCGCCATAGCATATTGAAATTTCGTATAAAGAGCTTCTATAATATCTTATTGTACATCTTGCATTATGATTGTGAGCGGCTAAACCGGAAGTGCACTTCACTCAAGACTTTTTCCAATTTTCCGCATAAATCCAGAATGATATATATATATATATATATATATATATATATATATATATATATATATATATATATATATATATATATATATATATATATATATATACTGAATGTAAATCTAGTTGGCGAATCCGTAATAAGCCAGACGGTTGAATGAAAGTAAATTAATTTTTGAAAAAGTCTTGTACAGCGCCGGGATTCGAACCCGAGATCTCATGATTTCCTAAATTAAATAATCATGAGATCTCGGGTTCGAATCCCGGCGCTGTACAAGACTTTTTCAAAAATTAATTTACTTTCATTCAACCGTCTGGCTTATTACGGATTCGCCAACTAGATTTACATTCAGAATATTTACATGAGAGTTAATTACTCACGAATGTCAGCCGTTGTCCTCCATTGTCAAAGACACAAAAATGTGTCGTCTTTGGAGCGTACAGCAAACTTGACAAAAATGCAAAGAATCTTGTACAGTGTTGGGAGACTCACTCAGTTGTCTCAGCGTGGTGTAGTGGTTATCACGCATGACCGGAAATCCTGGGTTCGAATCCCGGCGCTGTACAAGACTTTTTCAAAAATTAATTTACTTTTATATATATATATATATATATATATATATATCAGTGTTAAGAGTGTTGATTTATTTGAAATTTGTGTCTTAAACTAACATATATATATATATATATATATATATATATATATATATATATATATATATATATATATATATATATATATATATATATATATATATATATATATATATATATATGTTAGTTCAAGACACAAATTTCAAATAAATCAACACTCTTAACACTGAATTTCAAATCTATATTTTCAATCGCAATTGCTGACTATCACCACAAACTACAAGACACAACTGACTGAAGTAATTAACAATTATTATTCATTTTATAAACTTACGAAATCAAATTAAATAATTACAATACGTAATGCCCTGATAAATGAATCAAAATTATATCTACATCACCCATATCAACAAACTATAACATGTTTACATAATTCATATTAACAAACTCTAACACGGCCATTCTGATAATGGCGCGGCCTCGCGCCTCAAATTAGATAAATCTCAGCAACTATCACGAGTTCATAATTCATCTCTAATCACATTATCAATCATTCAAACCTTATCAACCATTTAAGGTACCCTTGACGGATCTTTGACCATTTAAGGTCCATTGACCATTGAAGGTCCATTGACCATTTAAGGTCCACCGACCATTGAAGGTCCATTGACCATTTAAGGTCCACCGACCATTTAAGGTCCACCGACCATTTAAGGTCCACCGACCATTCAAGGTCCACCGATCATTTAAGGTCCACCGACCATTTAAGGTCCACCGACCATTTAAGGTCCACCGACCATTTAAGGTCCATTGACCATTTAAGGTCCACTGACCATTTAAGGTCCACCGACCATTTAAGGTCCACCGACCATTTAAGGTCCACCGACCATTTAAGGTCCACTGACTATTTAAACTAAATAACTAGATATTGCTAAAGCATTGGTTGCTCTCTTCATCTCCCATCTGTTGGTCCTCTGGCCAGTTTCTTAGTTGCTCGTGTGCTGCTACTTTTGTTACTCTTGTCTTCTTATTACTTCTTCTTAACACATAACGTTCGTTCTGTAACAGCTTGACTACTTCATATGGTCCAAGATATCTATCACCTAATTTACCAGAACCAGCCTTTTGTGAATCCCGGACTACTACAACGTCCCCAATTTGGAATGGAATTGCTTCCAATCTCTTCTCATTGAAAGATTGTTGTTGCTTCTCTCTATTTTGTTCTGATCTTCTATTCGCTTCAGACCTCATATAACTGATATCTTTTGAGTACCGCTTGAATTTGTGGTAAGACCGTTGTCCATTTTGATTCATTTTTATTAGTAAGTGTGCTCCTCATGAGATTGAACAAAGTCCGCATTACTCGTTCTACTTGACCGTTGCCTCGCGGAACTCCAGTGGCTATGAGATGTAGTTCCACACTTTCTTTGTCAAGAAAGCTTCTAAATTTCAATGAAGTGAATGCTCGTGCTCTGTCAGCTACGATTCGTCCGGGCTTACCAATTTGTTTGAAGAGATTTTTCAAGGCAATAATTGATAATTCTGTCGTTTTATTTTTCATTGGAGTAAACATACAGTATTTTGAAAAAGCGTCGATTGTTACTAGAATCTCAGTGCAACCCTTTGACTTGACGAGTGGTCCAGCATGATCAATATGCCAGATTTCTAATGGTTGGGCTGCCTTGTTGCCCATTTGGTATAGTCCAACTTTAGGCCCAGTGTGCGATTTTCCAACAGTGCATGCTCTGCAGCTTCGGATATATTTCTTGAAAGCTTTTCCCATTTTAGGCCAATATAAATCTTCTCGCATTCTCAGAAATCCTTTATTCCAACCAATATGAGCTGCATCGTCAAGATACGCTTTCATTACTTTTAGTCTTGCTGCTTGCGGCACGAAACACCTCATTTGCGTCTCCTTGCCTTTTGTTTGTTCAACATGGTACACAATGTTATCTTGTATTATGAATTCCTTTAGAGGTTGATTAGGTAATGATCGACAAAAATTGTCTTGTGCTTCATATTCTGCAATTGTAGTACTTTCATTTGACCTCTTAAATCTCTGGATGATTGGATTTCTACTCAGATAATCTACATGGCCCATTTTGCATCCTTGTCTATACTCAATAGTAAAATTGTAGTCTTGGAGCTTTATCCACCACCTGGCTACTCTTGGGTGTAGATCCTTCTTCAAAAATGTGGCTCTTACGGAGTTGCAATCAGTATAGATTGTAAATTGAATCCCGTAAAGGTAAACACGAAAATGCTCAGCTCCTTCTACAATCGCCAATGTCTCTAAATCAAATGAGTGATACTTTGATTCACATATAGTAGTTCTTCGACTAAAATAGGCTACAGGTCTAATGAATCCATCTTCTTTTTGTAAAAGAGCTGCTCCGATTCCAACAGAACTAGCATCAGTGTGAAGTTCAGTTGGTAGTTTTGGGTCGAATATTCTAAGAACAGGTTGTCTTGTTAATATACTGATTATATCTTGTCTTATTTTCTCATGTTCCTGTGTCCAGCTGAACTTCATGTCCTTTTGTAATAATTGATTTATTGGTGCAGTCATTAGTGAAAATCCTTTAATAAAACGTCTGAAATATCCAGCTAATCCCATGAATTGTCGAACCCCTTTCACGTCTTTCGGAGGGAGAGTGTCTCTTAATGCTCTTATTTTTTGAGGACTTGGTTTAATTGTACCATTTCCAACAATTGTCCCTAAATACTCGGTTTCTTTCTTGAAGAAAGTACATTTCTCTAGATTTAAGGAGAAACCAGGGTACCTATTCTATAACTTTTCACGACTTATCACCCTCTTGGGGTGATATATTAATGACGTCATATGACCTTCCACCGTTGAAGCATCTGAAGGTACTCGTCTAGTAACTTTCACTTTCTTAAGTTTCTGGTTATATTTATTTATGTTGGTACACTATAGCTTGGAAATTTGTTAGATTTAATAATTATTCATATTTTACAGCATTTATCAATGAGAATTAAAATCTGACTGCATATATTGAATATTACAGTTATTAAAATTTAACCTACTACATTTTTAACGTAAATAAGATTTCAAATTAATATTTGTTTCAAATTATTATGTATTTTCATCTTATGGTGGGTTTATGCACAAGAATTTTGTGTACTTTAGCCCACAACTAAAAATCAGATCCATTTAAAAATAAAATATGAGACATCATAACCTCGAACGTCAAAGTATCACCGGTGATAAGTTTCTACCACCATCTCTTTGCTGGGTGATAGGTACGAGGTGATACAATTTCACTAAGTATGACGTCACATAGCCATAGTTCGGCAGAAGCGCCGCAAGACGGCAGCCCAAAATATATCACCCTGTTTGCGTATCACCGGTGATAAAAGTTATAGAATAGGGGCCCTGGGCTTGAGAGAGCGATTAATACTTTTTGTAGGCGAATGAACCCTTCTTCGATTGTCTGAGAAGTTATCATGATGTCATCAAGGTATACTTGTGCCACTGTATCCTTTAGTTGTCCTAGAGCCTTGTTAATAGCTCTTTGGTAACAGGAAGGAGAGTTTGCGAAACCAAAAGGCATGCGGTTGTACTCATAATGGCCATCAGGCGTGATGAACGCCGTGTACCTTTTAGAATTTTCATCTACTTCGATTTGGTGAAATCCAGCTTTCATATCTAGAGTTGTGAAGTAAGTTGCTTGCCCCAATGCATCCAACTGATCACGCAAATTTGGTAGCGGATATCGATCTCTTATTGCTTTCTTATTTATCTCTCTATAGTCTACACATAACCGGAGAGCTCCATTCTTTTTCTTAACGAGTACAATAGGGCTAGCATATGATGAAGTACTCTCTCTAATTATTCCTTGTTGTAACAAATCATGAATTATTGCTTTTAGTTGAGTTCGTTCAGCAAAAGCTAAGCGTCTTGGACGAAATGCTACTGGTATATCGTCCGTTAGCTGTATTTGCAATTTTCCTGTTGTAACTACTGTCGGAGTTTGGGAGAATGTAAAATCCAAAAGTTTATTCAATCGCTGTTTTTGACGCTCGTCCAATCCTGACGATACACTGATTTGCGCTGTGTGAATAACAGGTTTGAGTACTGTGCAAAGTTGAAGATCCAAGCCGTGTTCTCTTGTGACGATCTGTAAACCTGGACGATTAATCGTTTCCCAACCAATTAATGCATCAACTCCTGGGATGGTGTTATCAGGTACAACCATGAAATCAATTTCTAATGTCGCTTCTTGAAGAGTAACATATAAACGGCAATATCCAATTGTTTGCGTTTCTCCTTTTCCTAATCCAGGTAAAGTTTGGACGGATGGAATTATGTTGGCATTAACAACTTTAATCACTCGATGATGGATTATAGACCAATCTGCTCCTGAATCTACAATGTATGTAAATTTATGCTTTCCGTCATTTGTAGGAATAGTTGCGGTTGGCATAATATGACATCTTCTAATTGATACGCAACGTACTACCGGCTTACCACGCTTCTTGAAACATGTGTACTCGGTATGTCCAATTCGTTTACAGAAAGTACATACAGGAGCGCGATTTTCATTTTCAACAACTTTATCAGCTATACGACTTTCTTTTGATGTAAATGTTGTTGTGGTTTTGCATTGATACTTCTTGTGGCCCGTTCTACCGCAATTGAAGCACTTTCCAGAAAACTTATTCGATGGTTCCAGTCTCAAACGCTTTGGTGGTCTTTCTATACTCGAAAACTCATTTAATGTCTCAGTCTCGTACTGACGAAGCAAGATCATAAGCTCTTTCTGGTTTTTTGGTTGGTGTAATCGTAGACCCTCACGAATAGCACTTGAACTTATTCCACCTATTACCGGTGACAAAACTCTTTCCCAAGGTAACTCCGAATAAAAACGGTAAAGACTGCGAACTTTTTCTAAACCATATTCGCTAATACTAGCAAAATCGGTGCTTTTCATATTAGCTGCTCGCAGTAATTTTATGTGCCATGTTTCACTATCAGGGAATGCAGTAAGCAAATCATCTTCGAAATTTGACCAATTTCTTGCCATTGGTCTCCATCCGTCGAAAAATTGGCGTGCTTTTCCTTGAAGTGCTTCACCAGCTTTCAATATCATAATATGATCATCAATTTTGAATCTGCCTTTGATGTCGTTAACATCTTTAAGCCAATCTCCCATAGAGTAGTTATTTTTGTTAGGATCAAACTTTACCAACAAGAAATTTATCTCTTGATTAGTTAATGATGAGTTTGCTTGATATGGAGCAGGCTGTGACACCTTTGAAAATTGATCAAAAAACATTTGCATAAATTGCTGCATACCTGGTACAGCTGGTTCAATACTTGGCAATTGATTAACTTCGTTTTGATTGGAAGTTTCAAATTGCTGTGACGTAGATCCTTCACAATCTTCAGATGCATTTTCCATTTGTTATTCCACTTATTTTTACTAATTCACGTGAGTTGTATCCCACTTCTGATGTTAGTTTAAGACAAAAATTTCAAATAAATCAACACTCTTAACACTGAATTTCAAATCTATATTTTCAATCGCAATTGCTGACTATCACCACAAACTACAAGACACAACTGACTGAAGTAATTAACAATTATTATTCATTTTATAAACTTACGAAATCAAATTAAATAATTACAATACGTAATGCCCTGATAAATGAATCAAAATTATATCTACATCACCCATATCAACAAACTCTAACATGTTTACATAATTCATATTAACAAACTCTAACACGGCCATTCTGATAATGGCGCGGCCTCGCGCCTCAAATTAGATAAATCTCAGCAACTATCACGAGTTCATAATTCATCTCTAATCACATTATCAATCATTCAAACCTTATCAACCATTTAAGGTACCCTTGACGGATCTTTGACCATTTAAGGTCCATTGACCATTTAAAGTCCACCGACCATTGAAGGTCCATTGACCATTTAAGGTCCACCGACCATTGAAGGTCCATTGACCATTTAAGGTTCACCGACCATTTAAGGTCCACCGACCATTCAAGGTCCACCGACCATTTAATGTTGGCATCACTCCGCAAAAAAAAAAATATATATATATATATATATATATATATATATATATATATATATATATATATATATATATATATATATATATATATATATATATGTATATATATATATATATATATATATATATATATATATATATATATATATATATATATATATGTATATATATATATATATATATATATATATATATATATATATATATATATATATATATATATATATATATATATATATATATATATATCCAATGATGTACAATTAAGATATACTAAATAACTAGATCTGTGAATGTCTCTTTTAGTTATGAGTTTTTTTTTTACAGGCGGAAAGTGTTATAAGAAGCAAGTATCTAAGGAGTTTACAGAATAAATGACATTTAAATTTTTTAAACAATTAAAATTGAGAGAACATAATGTCAAACAAATTTCATAAATAGTAAATGATTAATGAAATAATAATTTTACCCGTGTTCAAAAAGCCTGTGCCAATTTCAAGCTGTGCTTGAAATGGTGCAACCCACAATTTGTGATCAATATAGTTATATTTCAACTATGAGAGTTACATACTTCGTTTTCGTTTATTATTATTTTTACAATTGCTGAAATAATTCAACTAAACTGTAAATCATACAAATAATTATTTATACTCTCATAATCAAAACATAGTCTTACTGATCACAGATATGTAGATATAAGATAATTATGAAATGCTGTTTGTGATTTTATCTAATCTACAGACACAAAAATGTAGTTTCCAGAAATTGTGTGACCAATTTGAATATTTGGATCTGATATATGTTTCAACGAAATCATTGAAGAAAAGTATCAATTACTATCATTTATATTTTCTAAAAACTTTACAGGGATTACATTATTTGTGTCTTATTCTTTCTTAAGAAAATCGTTATTTTCCTCTAGAATAATTGGACTATGTTGTATCCTATAAGTTAGCAGTCTAACTGGATTCTATGACATTGTTAATTCAATTATATATTTGAGCTGCCAAAATTTAATTACGTAATCCAGGATCAATATTTCTATCCTTAGGGCCGTTTGACACGATGTATTAAATGCTGCATTTTGATGCAAAGAAAAATGCAACGTGTCATGCTTAAGATCAGAGTTCAATGCACAAAATTTTATGTATGACACAGTGCATTTTTCCTTGCATCAAAATGCAAAGCAAAATACAGCATTTAATGCATTGTGTCAGACGGCCCTTAGATAATTTACTGGTATCTATTTAAAATATTATAGCCTAGTAATAAATGTTTACTATTTTAACATTTTAGATAATTTCATATGAGAGTTAATAAATCAATACTTGATTCTTAATATAATTCGTAATCATGTTATATTTGAGAGTGGAAAAAAAAATAAATAAAACAATTTCTCTCATCTGCGGGGCCTATTTTATTATCTTACATAAATACTATATATGTGCGTAAATTTCTATATAAAATAATAATATATTCATATACAATAATAATACTTCAGAAAAATAAGACTTAAGTTATAATCATTTTTTGGTCAAATTTTAAAATGTGTGGAGTTTTCATAAATCAATTGTCGATAAGATTTATGTACAAGTTGCATGAATGTTCATGATGTTCTTGAAAATTGAACAATATAAAATCAGAATTTTGATAGCAATAGTTAGTAGCCTATTTGACATATTTATTCGATTTGATATTGTTCATATTTAAAATACTCTCAAGTTAACAAATGTTCCTGCAACCAGGGGCCTGTTGCATAATAAAATACAAGTTAATAGTATTAGCGTTTTCACATGCATTTTCACTAATAGTATTAACTTGTATTTTATTATGCAATAGGCCCCAGGTCTTTGAGATCATTATAAATAATAATAAATTGTATGTTTGATCCTTCAATGAATAAACACAAGTTCAGAATCTATCAACATGAGTATACTGGAATAACATCAAAATACTTAAAGCTATATTAATCTCTAAAGACATGACCGTCTTTAAAACATTAGATATCACTAAATACAATAAAATGATAGAATACAATAGAATGATAGAATTCCGTCAAAATTCCATACAAGGCCTCAAGCATAAACCATAAATGCATAATTGAATTTGGTGCTCCAAGACATGCTGCAAATGCAGAACGATAATTTTAGGGTTCTCCAATCAAGGCCAATAAAGCTCTTTTGTAGCAACCAGAAGTTTCATCCTAAAAAAAAAATTATAGAACAATGTACATAGTTGACATCGAAAATGTGAATATTTAATCTTATATTATAAGTTGAAGATTTATTTTCAGCTTAGAGACGATTTGTAATTAAATGTTATTTTCAAAAACTGTTGTACAATAACAATTATATTTTGGTTTACTGTCAAATATTGTTATTTAATTAAAAGAATAAATGGATACTTGAGAAAGTGTAGAAGAAAATAAATACGATAGAAAAAGATAAATGAATACTTCAGAAAGCGTAGAAGTGTTGGCAGCAAGTGCCAAAGAATCACAAATATTGAGAGAAAAATGTTTTTGTAACAAGAAGAATTTATCTTCGGGTCTAAATATTTGCGACAATATCAATTGTGTTATAAGAATTTAATACCATAATAAATAATAATGTTGATTTACTTGTTTGAACTTATTTCATGTTGATCACTATTTTTGTGACATTTTTTTGACAGTGACATTTCCATTCAATAAAATAAAGTAAAAGTACTAGTCCAATAAAGTGGCACATTATGGGCGCTAAATGCAAGCATAAATTACATGATTATGATGCAGTCGAACATAAAATATTTTTTTAAATAAAAAAAATATACTATTGCTCTTACTTTTTTTGTACTAGACAAAGAAACAAAAGTGGATATGTTGTTAATATCTCACGAGATCAAATTTGCAAGCACGACTCCTAAGAGGAAATTCCTGACATGTTTGTGTACGATACATGCATTATCCATTCAAGTTGTAGTCACTTTTTTCACGATAAATGAATATATGTTATGATGTTTATTGGGTAGTCAGTCTTTAATTATTCAAAAATTCTCATTTATTTCAATGACCCAAGCTTTCACCAATAATTTTTGGCTTCTTCAGAGGACTAAAGTAATGTAAACAATAAGACAGTTAAATCAAATTGACAAGTAAAAACGGATAAACTTCAACTTACAGAAAAATAGAGAATTAATAATCACAAACATTGAGAAAAACTAACAACTGGACAAGAGTAAACCAACCATAAAAAACCATCAAAAACTCTTGAAAAATCAATAAATAAAAAAGGATGGAGGAATAAAACAACTGACGATGATAAAAATATAAAAATATATATTCTTCGCAAAACATGTGTAGAATTTGATAGATAAATAAATGAATAATCAACAAATGAATAAATTCTTTGAAATTGAAAAAATAAATAAACAAGGAGTGTCATGAATATGAACACTTGATTATATTCGAATAATATGAACTTAAATTTTGGGTATCTGTTTTTTTATTAAGAGTGTTGCTATGGAAATTTACATGATACATTTCAAGAAACAGACGTTTGACATAATTATCACTCCTGTCAAGAATTTCAACATTATCAAAATCTGGATGATGCTTGGATTTGTTAGTATGAATTGATAATGCACAACAGTTGACTTTTCTAGGATTACTACATATATATATATATATATATATATATATATATATATATATATATATATATATATATATATATATATATATATATATATATATATATATATATATATATATATATATATATATATATATATATATATATATATATATATATATATATATATATATATATATATATATATATATATATATATATATATATATATATATATATATATATATATATATATATATATATATATATATATATATATATATATATATATATATATATATATATATATATATATATATATATATATATATATATATATATATATATATATATATATATATATATATATATATATATATATATATATATATATATATATATATATATATATATATATATATATATATATATATATATATATATATATATATATATATATATATATATATGTATACAGGATGGTGACTCGAAAGACGCACCATAGCGTTTCCAATGCTATTTTTGAAATGTTCAATTATTGGCTTCCCCAATTATTTTACATCAAAAAAGTTAAATAGTTTATTGTAGAGAAAAAATTTCTGCATTTTCTGACACTAATATTTTCAATATTACTCTGCTAGGAACCAGTAAAATTACGGACATGTTTATTGATAATTTTCTTAAATTCAACAGTGCCATGAAATTAAAAACAACTGTATCCCTGAATGTACCCATTCAAAGTTATTGCTTATATCTGTCATTAGCGTTTTATATCAAGTGTCTTGAATTAAAATGTATAATTTATAAGAAAAACTAGATATGGTGAAATGGTTTTATGGTCAAAATAGTGCTCGACAAATATCAGTTTTCTTTAATTTTATTTTGTTATTTCATGACACTGTTGATTTTAAGAAAATTCTCAATAACATTTCCGGGATTTTACTGGTTCCCGGTGGAATGAAATCAAAAATATTAGTGACAAAAAATGCAAAAATTTTTCTCTACAATAAACTATTCAACTTTTTTGATGTAAAATAATTAAGGAAGCCAATAATTGATCATTTCAAAAATAGCATTGAAAACGCTATGGCGTGAAAAAAATTATGAATCAAATATAGGGACGAATAGAATAGCCAATATAAAATAGTTGTAGATTAAGTATAGTATTTGACTCGCGTATAATGATTATTTTGCAATCAGATGATTACAACCAATCGACTTTGGCTCGTTTCCTAAATTTCATCCTTACTTATTATTATGGTCTCGATCGTACAAAAAAAGTAATAAGCATTGTGGTCAGTGATCTTTCAATATCAGATGAGATATTATCAAAAATATTTTCATCCGGTAGGAAAGGATGCCTTTAACGCCTAATCAATCATTGAAATGTAAATTATTTGATTAATTCATTTTCAAATAGAATAGTTTTAAATATTATTTAAATAAACCGGATTTTATTGTAGTGGAGATTTAAATTTTGTATGATAATACTACGCATAATGTGAGCAAAATTAAAGTGTATTTGAAAAAATTATTTGAATTTAGTTACATATAAATGATCCAAATGATATGGCCACAAATTCAGAAATTGATTAATTACGCAATTAGAATATGAAAATACCAATACTGTATTTTTTTTTGCTATGGCTCAATTTATGAACTCGATGTTACCGTTTCACTACCGTAACCGTTCAAAGTTGAAACATGTGTTAGCTGTCAAGCTATAGTCATTTATAAAGTACGCTAACGTTGCCGTTAGTTTTTCGTCAAAATTCGGAAAGAACATTTTTCATTTATTTTTGTTTGAGCTCCAACCAATCTAGTAGAAAATAAACAGTCATATGATTTTTGCGGTACTGGTACTCATGCAATTTGTTTGAATTGTCGGTGTTTGTTTAATTTAATTTTCCGTTCAATTAAACGTGTTTTCAGGGTTCACCTGACCTTGCCACCGCGGTTTAAAAATATTTAAAAGGTGAGTCCTAATAATGTTTCTTATATCAAATGACATTCAGGAGTTGTATAACTGATGCTCGTAGGGCACGGCAATCAAATATTTATTTTTTCACTTAATTATAGTTTAGGGAGCCAACATATTTAGATTGTTCTGGCTGCTAGCTCAATTCTGTCTGTAGTGTTATAAAAATTTTGAGAAGCGCACCATGACTGTTTTTTTTTTAAGTTTTATCCTTTCTATATTAATTTCTGTAGACGCCCATTTGTTCTTCTCATATGCAGAAATAACTATTTATTTAGGATTAAATTCTGCTCCAAAAAAATTATTTCTTGATATAGCATCACAATTGCGAATGAAATTAAAAATCATAGCATATTGGTCTGAAATTACATTGCCATGCAATTAAAACGTAATCATTGTAATAATCATCTTTACATTCATTAAGTACTTGGAATTACCATAGATTTTACCTCACTATTTATAACGATAAATCAAATTCACAAAGTTGATGTTCGCGAAATTTTTCTATCACATTGACACAGTGGCTTCGCTAGGGTCGGTGGTGTTCGGTGCGAAAATTAATTATGTAACTCCATAAGTTAATAGTGTCATCTCCTAAGGCCATAAATACATTTATATTTGACAGGTATCAAGCTCTAATATGAAATAATCATTAAATTAGATGATGGATCGTCTGATGATGGATAAATCAGGATCAGTAAATAAATTTACATCACTTGAGCAAAAGTTTCGAATCTTATTGATTCTTCTTCAGTGCCTACAATATTAACGGTTGAATCAGCTGAATTGACTTGAATCTCTTCTTCAAAGCAGATATTAATATAGTCGATGCTGACAAACAGTGCTTGCATTGTAAGAGGAACACAATGCTTTTAAAAAGAATGTAATGTATTCAAAATAATTTTTATGGCAGCTTGTAATCTAATCACTGTGTATGAGAGCAAAACAATTTAGTAATGAGATTGTAAAAGAAAAATTGAATTGTTAATTTTGTAGGCACTAAGGAAGAATCAATAAGATTCGAAACTTTTGCTCAAGTGGTGTGAATTTATTTACTGATCCTGATCTAATAATAGTATAATTAATATACTATTTTCTGCATACGATTTATACTTCAATAATCAATCAAACCAAAAAAACATTGAGTATTTTTTGTATAATTTTCCATTGCATAGGGAAAAGAGATCACCTCGAGTATAAGCCTGGAACGGATTACCCCTATTATAACCACATAGCAACACAAAAGCATCAGCATTAAATTATTCTTATTTCAAACTCATGTTAATCTGATTCCAAATAGAAAGGCTTTAATGTCAATAAATGATCAACATTGCGGTTACTTGAATTTTTGACTTGAAATTAGAACAGTAATCGCTCCCTGAAGTTGTATCCACATCTTTTGAAACATTTGTATATGCCAATATTTCTGTACAATTTCAACATTAATAGAATTTAGAAAATAATTCTGTCACATATTTCTTCTTGTAATTGTACGTATGAACCAACCAAATCTTTGCGTATCAAAAGCAAAGCGTGATTAAGTTATTGCTTACCTCCTATAAATGGCAAAACGCAGAATCGAAAACACAAAAAAAGATTAGAACATAAAAAATATTATATTAAAAAAACTGTAGCTTACCCGGATTTTACTCTCCAGAGTTTTATTATATATTCGTTCATACTCATTTTTAACCGATCCCAAATCAATTTCAGAGCGGCTTACAATAATGCGGATTAAAGTGACATCATCTGTTCCACCTCCAGCCATTGCTTCATGTAAACGTATTGCAAAATATGCAGGAGGGCTCTGAACGCATTCAACTGAAAAAAATCATATGTAAGAATATTTTATTTCAGTATAAACAAAAATTTCAATTTAATGAACACTAACCAATTGCCAAAGTAGCTTCTAACAGCTCCCCATCAAGTTCGCCTTTCAATGCTTGTTCGATAGTATTTCCAGCTATTTCCTTATATTCTTCAAAAATCCTCCTTAGCTGATTAAAGTTTTCATGGGCTAATATTTTAGTTAAGATGGCTTCATCTGTCCCAAATTTAGCTTCTCCTGCATTGAATAATTCTTCCGCCTGTTCTCGGGCCTTATCGGCATTTACATTGGTCGATTCATCGCGAGTTCCGGTTATTATTAGAGTCAGCAGACGTCGTAGGTCGCCCTCAGTTTCACTGCACATGTGTTCAGCTAGAGGACGATCATACACTAAAAAAAAAAAGTTTAAATTTCAAATAATTCATGTTCAATTCAGGTTTCCTACGTCCACGACATGAGTCAATTCTTATTAGGTAATTTATAGTCGAAAATACCCTATATAAGCACAAGAATAATTAGTTTTGACTTCATTTAATGGCTTATAGTTAATAGTCATTTTCAGACAACGGAATGGAGTTTATTCCTGAAAATTCGTATATTTATATTAAGGACGTATGTATATGTATGTTTGCTACAAGAGTTAGGGATGAGAAAATTCTATATTTTTTCATTTCATTCATAGAATTAATTATTCTGATCTCAAAAACGTTTGTTTTTTGTCGCTTGGGTACCTAATAGTTCAGATATTAATAAAATAAAGTTTCAAATTGAAATACACTTTAATAGTGTTTCTTATGAGAAAAAAATTTTTCCTCAACAGTTCTATGAGCCGAATTTGTCAAAATTTTATATAAACGTAGAGAAATCACCACTCAATAAACTGGTATCTAGAAAAAGACACCAGCCTACGTGTAGATAGCTATAAGAGAAATTCTAAAAATATTTAATAAATATCAGTTTTTCTTTTCGTCTGATTTCAAGTTGATAACACTCTTCACGCGAATATGTATTAATTCAAATACTATTCTCCTTGAAAGTAAAAAATTGAAGAATCATCTTGATGATGAAAGCGCATTTTTGACAGCTCATGAATGCATGTTACCTCAGAGTTTTCGCAAAAAACCATCTCTCATAATCACTGAGCTTGAAATCAAGCAGTTTGGGCAAACCTACGAAACAGCAACTTTCATTTAGTTCCAGTTTCAAGTTGACTTTTTGATAGGTACATAATTTGTGCACGTACAAGCTCAAAAATATCTTTTAATCTTCATTGTTTAGTTATTGACTGACGGAAGGTCATGTGCTGTACCTTAAAATAATAATTTGATCTTTATCAAAGCTATATAAAAGAAATCCCTGAAAATTACCTCCGAAGCTACAGATTCAAGGAAATAAGTAACGGGTGATCATGTACTGGCCTAAATTGATCGTAAAAACAAAAGTCGAACTCATTCTGATACTAATAACATCGGAAACCGCATGTCAATATCTTGTGTAACTCGCGAGATATTGAAATAAATAGTTTTTACCCTAAAATGGGTACTAACCCATATCGGTTCAAATTTTAGGATATAAAATTCAATTACTGATATGCTGCTCATTCTGTGCAGCAATTTTCAGATTTCAATTATGCATAGTTCAGCAGCAATTAATTTTTCATTTTCAAAACTGGGTGTATGAATAAGAAAATCTAGCAGTTTGTGCAAACCTACAAAACAGCAACTTTCATTTAGTACCTGTTTCAAATCTGTAAGTGCTGTAGTTGCTGAGATCTCAGCGTCGCGCCAGCCAGCCAGCCAGCCAGCCAGCCAGCCGGCCAGCCGGCCAGCAAGACAGCCAAAGTGCATATAATAGCGTATTTTTTTTTGTAAAAATGCGCTAAAAATATATAGAATATTTTGACTATACTGAATTTTTTTCATTTATTATACCATAAGTAGTTGAAGTATTATCGATTATTTTTGTGTTGCTATCACGAATGTTTATTGTGCTTGCGTTTGAATACCACGAGTGTGCAGCACGAGTGATATTCACAAGCACAATAAACATGAGTTAATTATGAAGAAAATATTTTTTTGAACCAGTGGCTCTCAAGCTACAATATGAAGTTACATTTTTTCAAATGAGATGCTATATAATGAAGGAAAAAACTTTTCAGAAATCATTTTATAAATAAATATGTTTTATTGGGTATAAGTTCTAAAAAAAAAAGAAACTAATAAAAAAAAATAATAATAAAATAAACTAATCTAGTTATTATTTGTACTTTTATTTTTATTTTTGTTGTCTTGACAATTTTGTTTATTTATATTTATATTTCTTTTCACTTGAAAAAGGCAGTACTTTGCTGTCGAAACGTTGTGTTTCTAATAAATTACAGAACTTATACCCAATAAAACATATTTATTTATGCGATGCTATATATTTTCTAGGCCCATTCGATAGAATCTTTTTTTTCTAAATTCAACCAAGTATTTGTTTTATACCCTTACATCACGAAAATATTGAGAAAAATGCGATTGAAATGTATATATATAATCTTTTTTTTTATATCTTTTAATATCCTTTTGGGTGTCGAGATAGTATTTAATCCGTCTATGTTATTTCAATTTATTTATTAATTCTTTCCACTCCTTTCTATTCTTTGCTCTTTTCCTCCCTTCCTGCCAAGTGACGTTGTTATTGTTTAGTATTTCTTCTATATTCTGTTCCCATGTTTTTTATGGTCTTCCTCTCCTGTTCTTGTTTGGTACTCTGACATTCCACACTCTTTTTGTTTGAGTATCTTCTGCCATTCTTATTAAATGTCCATACCATGCTAATTGTTTCTTTTTTATGGTAGTTTGTATACTTTCTGTTTGTAGAGTTGCTCTGATATGCTCATTTCTTATTCTATCTAGTCTTGAAACTCCTACTTTTCTTAAATATCTCATTTCTGCTGCTTGTATCTTGATTTTTGTTTTTTGATTCATTGTCCATGTTTCGCTTCCGTATATTAATGTTGGTCTATAAATTGATTTATATAGTATCATTTTTGTTTTCTTCGATACTTGCCTGCTACTCAAAATGATTTTATTTAGTGCGTGGTAACTTCTATTCGCTGCTAGTATTCTGTTATTTATCTCATTCTCTATACTACCTCTGCTGTTCAATGTTGAGCCTAAATATGTGAATGCTTCTACTTGTTCTATTTCTCTTCCATTTATTTTTATTTCTGCTATTGTATCTTCTCTTGAAATTATGATTTTTGTTTTTTCCACATTTATAGCAATTCTGTATTTGTTTAATTCCTCTTTCCATATATTAATGTTGTGCTGTAATTCTTCTTCATTCTTAGTAAGTATTGCGAGATCATCTGCGAAGGCGCATTCTGAGATAGTCGTCCTAATTAGATTGTGGTGTCCTATGTATACTTTCTTCGTTTTATTTACCTTCTTCATAATACTATCCATAAAAATTATAAAAAGTAATGGGCTTAGTGCTCCTCCTTGTCTTAGCCCTTGCGTGGTTATAAATTCCTCCGAGCACTCGTTTCCTGTTCTTATATAATTGGATGTTGTTTTATATACACTTTGTATTGCTTTCAGTAGCTGTTTGTTCACATTTCTTTCTTCCAGTATTTTCCACATCTTTTCCTGCGGTACTCTACCAAAGGCTTTTTCTAGATCTATAAATGCTATGAAAAGTTTTTTGTTCTGTTTTATTATTTCTTCTGTTAATTTTCTCCACGAGAATATGTGGTCTTATGTAGAGTAACCTTTCCTGAATCCACTCTGGGCTTTCTCCATTGATGCATCTGTTGTGCGTCTTAATTTATTTTCTAATATTGCTTCATATAACTTGGCCGCACTCTACTGTTTCCTTTCTTATATATGGGGAAGATCACGGCATTTTCCCAGTCTTTTGGTATTTTCCCTATTTGGTTAAACATTTCAAGTAATATTTGTTTTCCTTCGTCTCCAATATATTTTAGATGTTCTGTTTTAATTTTATCGTGCTCTGATGCTTTACCGTTACTCATTTTCTTCAACACAGCTTCCATTTCTTCTTCTGATATATTTTCTAGCTCTTCTCTTACTTTTGTGTTTTCTTGTAAATCTTCGTCTTCTGATTCTCGGGTGCTATTATAGTTTTCTTCCATTAGTTCTTGAAAATGCTCTTTCCATCTTTGCATTCTTTCGATGTCATCATTTATTATCTTTCCATTCTTATCTTGTAACTGTTTTAATGTTGTTTGTTTTCTTTTTTTGTGGCTTTTTAGCGTTTTGTAAAATATCTTCTGATTTTCTTTGAAACTTTTCTCCAGAGTTTTTCCGAGTTCTTCCCATGTACTCTTTTTTGATTTCTTGATCAGTTCTTTCGTTATTTTTGTTTGTATTTTGTAATCATCATAATCCTCTAACTTCTTTGTGTTGAGATATTTCTTCCATTTTTCTTTTTTCTTTTCAACTTCCTCCTTAACCTGTTTATTCCACCAATGTGATCGCTTTTTATTGTGTATACTTCTGGTTGTTCCGCATGATCTTTTTATTGCTTCAACTACTATGTATTTAAAAGCGCTCCACATTTCCTCTACGTTATTTATATCTGGTTTTGGGGTGCATTTGATTAGTTCTTTTATATTATTCTGATATTTTTGTCTTATTTGTTCATTTTTCAATTTATCTAAATTTAATATTTCTGCTTTATGTCCTTTTGATGTTGTTGTTTGTCTTTGTTTCTTTTCATTCTCTTCTATTTTCATTTTCGCTACTACTAGATAATGGTCGCTTCCAATTTCACTCCCTCTCTTGACTCTTATATCTTTTATCTCCTTTCTTTGTGAATGGTTTGTTCAAAAGTAATCGATTATAGATTTTTCGTTTCTACTTCTTTCTTCTCTTGTATATTTATGTATTTCTTTATGTTCAAATATGGTATTAAGTATTATTAGTTCATTGAGAATACAAAAATCTATTAGTCTGTCTCCATTATTATTCTTTGTTGTTTCTCCATGTCTCCCCATTATCTCTTCCAGTCCTTTATTTTTGTTTCCAGCTCTTGCATTGAAGTCCCCCATTATGTTCTTTCAGTTTTTCATATTCCGTTTGTAATTTATCCCAGAATTCGTCTTTCATTGTTTTGCTCTCATCTTCATTTAAGCCATATATTATTAATATGTTTATTAGTGTGTTATTTGCTTCTTCTAATTTGACTGTCATTATCCTCTCGTCAACGCAGTTCCATTCTCTCACTGCTTGTTCCATTTCTTTGTTTATAATACAACCCACTCCTGTTCTAGCTCTCTCTTTCTCATTAACTCCGCTGTATATCATTATATGGCTATTATTCAATTTCGTTATTCCTTGTCTTTTCTTTTTGGTTTCCGTTATTGCTAATATTTCTAGATTGATTGAAATGTAAATAAACTTTATTTTCATAGTTGTTATTTTTGAGTAGGTTATGAAAAACGAAATTTGCTATCTGTCAATTTGAATTATTTAATGCGATGCAAATTATTATAAAGTGTACTCTGCACCAGAAACAACAAAAGAAAATTTAGCACCGAAAGAAATTACTGCTATTCTTGAATAAGTTTTAAAAAGATTTAAATTATGTTTAGAAAGAGATGGAAATTAGGTAGAACACTATTCATGAGATTATTAACAAATAATTCAATGTATTTATGTAGCTCAATTGTTCATAGCCAACTGAAAAATAATTATGAAAATAGAATTAATTCAAATTTCAATCATATTTTTCTCAATATTTTCATGATTAAATGATATAAAACGAATACATGGATGAATTCAGAAAAAAAGACTCTATCGAACGGGTTTAAAAAATATATAGTATCACATTTGAAAAAATGTAACTGTGTTGTAGCTTGAGAACCATTAGTACAAAAAAATGTTTTCTTCCATAATTGGGTTTCTTTCTTTGTGGTCCTGCATAAGATTGTCATATGGTATTCTATTGTATCTTCAATAACATAGAAGTAATTCGTGGTAGCTCGTATTTTTTATGATATATATTGTTCATTATTTAAACCTCTTTTAATTTCACATTATTTAATCATCGTCTTTAAAATTAGAATCAAAACATTATTGCCGCTTGTCTAGAATATTTACCAATTATTATGTTTATATATATATGCAACCAGCATAGCATATGATCTAATGTCGCATTAAAACTATTATATAAACGTAGTTATCAATTCAATATTTTCTCTACAACAATGTTTTATGCAATTGGGCCAATAGGTCGTTACTTGTGATTATTTCCCAAAAAATAAATTTCGATATATTTGCAAGTTTTTAGGTATATGTATACGTGAATACCATTGGCAAATATTCTTTTGAAAAAAACTTACCAATTTTTCTGGTAATTAAAATAAGATCTGATATTATACTTCAAGCATAGATTTTTGAATTTTGAATCCAGTAACATCCAAAATTATGCGAAAATTTTAAATTTTAGAAAAAAATTTGGGTTTATGTATTTTTATAACGTATTTCCCTAATTGGAAAATGAACTAATTCCAATAAATTCTGCTCATTATCTATATTATATCATGGAAGTAATTTTGAACTGTTGTAAATGAAATTTCAAACATAACAGCCAAAGCTCGAAAACATAAGCCTATTTTAAATTTTATTAAAACTTTCTATGTCCTTCATCTTATATTCTGATTGACTATTAATTGCATTACAGTGTTCAATTTTATTAAAAGTTTCAATATTTACTTCGGTGTATGCCCACATATTTCTGTTTAGTTGTAATAAATAGCCGATTAATATCTCTTTCACATCACAGGTAACTAAATTAACTTGACACTTCTTGTATAATATCTATAGGAATAAAATCGGAGTACTTATTCCTAATCACTCTTGTCCGAGCACTCGAAGTGATCGGACGTGCTAATCTCAGCTCCCACAAGCGGTTAGATAATTCTATACAAACAACAATTAAATTATTAAATCAATAATTAATAAATTCTACATTCCATTGAGGATCTAATATATTACGATAAGCTACTGCTGACAATAAACTAAGTGAAGAAGCACGTAGGCCTTGGCCAACGTGCTTCATCATCAAAGCGAAATGAGTCAAACTCAAGATATACAAACGAGCCAATGGCAGTCCCAACAACTGTATTCAAGTTCGCAACCAATAACAACCCAAAACAGATTTGAACCACTATTGGTTTCCATCAATAACGATCAACAACAGGAAGAAACAGCAACAAAAACTCCCAAGCCTCCACCTATCTTTGTACCAGATATACAAGATGTGAATCCACTAAAAAAACTTTTAAATGAAGAAGCAAAGGAGAAGTACATCTTGAAAACAGTGGGCAACAGTCAAATAAAAATCCAAGCTAGTGACATCGATAGCTACAGAGGCATAATCCAACGCTTTGCAACAGAAAAGGTAAGTTACCATACCTACCAAATGAAACAAAATAGAACACACCGTGCATTCATCAAAAACATACATCACACTACAGACATTAACGAGTTGAAAAAGGAAATCGAAGATAATGGACACAAAGTAACAAATATTTTCAATATAAAACACAAAATACTGAAACATTCATTACCAATCTTTATAGTGGAACTGGAGCAAAATCCAAGTAATAAGACAATCTACGATATACAGTTTTTACAAAATACCAGAGTAATCATAGAGCCTCCTAGAGTTAGAAAAGAAATCCCACAATGCGCCAGATGTCAGAGGTATGGGCACACTAAAACTTATTGCGCAAGACAAGAGCGATGCGTTAAATGCGGCGAAAACCACGTTACCAAAAATTGCACAAAAAATGAAAATACACCAGTTAAATGCGTATTGTGCGACGGTAACCATCCAGCCAACTATAAAGGATGCTCGATTTATAAAGAAATATACAAAAGAAAATACCCTCCACTACGACAAAGAATAATGACAGAACAAAAAGCAAACTCACTTCAAGAGGTACATCCCAATTTATCATACGCACAAATAACAAAACATAATAATTCAAATACACCTGACACTACCCAGCAACAATCCAAACAATCAATTCCACCGACACAAAATAAACTAGAAGAAATGATGCTACAACTGATGGGAAGGATGGGCACCATCCTAAACCTACTCACAACGTCAATATCAAAACTCCCATAATGCAGCAAAAATTGAAAATTGCATTATGGAATGCTAATGGCTTGGCCAACCACAGCCAAGAGTTAAAAATATTTCTGAAAGAACATAACATAGACATAATATTAATATCAGAAACACATTTCACAAATCAAACGTATCTGAAAATACCACAATATACCATATACGATACTAAGCACCCTGATGGCACCGCCCATGGGGGTACGGCAATAATCATTAAAAGCTCAATACAACATTACGTTCTACCCGAATATATGATGGACCACTTACAGGCCACAACTATATTAATAGAAGAACCAACAGGCCCAACTACCTTTTCTGCAATATACTGCCCTCCCAAACATGTCATAAAAAAAGAACAATTTGAACATTTTACAAGAACACTTGGTAATAAATACATCTTAGGAGGTGACTACAATGCCAAGCACACAGTTTGGGGTGCCCGCCTAATAACAACACGAGGAAGAGAACTACTCAAAACAATTCAAAGCAACAATCTCTCATACCACTCTACCGGTAAGCCCACATATTGGCCCTCAGACATGAATAAAACACCAGACCTGCTGGACTTTTACATAGCTGAAAATATCCAAGCGAATAAAATAGTAATAAAAGACAACCTTGACCTATCATCGGACCATACTCCAGTGTTACTCGAACTAAATTCAAATGCGAATAAAACGCTGAAACCACCATCGTTGCATAACAAACATACAGACTGGGAACATTTTACAGAATTGATGAATCAAAAAATCAATATCAAATTACCCCTAAAACAAAACAAAGACATAGACGACGCTATTGAACATCTCAACCTAAATATTCAAGAAGCAGCATGGGAAGCAACTCCTACCTTACCCGAAAAGAAATACGAACTACTAATTCCAAATCACATCAGAGAAGCCATCAGAGAAAAACGGCGCATACGTAGATTATGGCACCAACAACACAATCCACTGGACAAATCAAACCTAAACAAAAAAGAAAGAGAATTGAAACAAATGCTGCACGAATGGAGGAATAACAATCTAAAAGAATACTTAAGCTCTCTAACTAATACTCCAGTAACGGAATATTCACTCTGGAAACCGACCAAATACCTTAAAAGACCTGTGCAAAGAGTTCCACCTATTAGAAAACCAGACAACTCCTGGGCGAGGAGCAACCAAGAAAAATGTAAGAGCTTAGCTGAACACTACTCTCAAGTATTTCAACCATATGCAATTAATAACAATTCCCCTGAAGAGGTAGAGATACAACAATACCTCGAATCCCCAGACCAAATGACACCACCAATCAAAAAGATAAGTTCAGAAGAAATTAAAAACACAATAAAAAATATGAAACAAAAAAAAGCACCAGGGTACGATCTTATAACAGACAGAGTGCTCAAAGAATTACCGGAAAAAGGAATACAACTAGTCACTTTCATCTTCAACGCCATAATAAGAAATAATTACTACCCATCACAGTGGAAAGTAGCGCAAATAATCCCAATTCAGAAACCCGGTAAACCACCTGAAGAACTCACCTCATATCGACCAATTAGCCTCCTGCCAATATTATCGAAAGTATTCGAGAGAATTCTACTAAAGAGACTAAATGCAGTTTTACTTAGAAACAAGTTGATCCCAGAATATCAATATGGATTTAGAGAAAAACATGCCACCATAGAACAAACCCACCGAATAGTAGATAAAATAAGAAGTGATCTGGAAGAAAAGAGGTACTGCTCAGCAGCATTTCTCGATGTAGCACAAGCCTTCGACAAGGTATGGCACGAAGGGTTACTATACAAAATAAAGAAAAACTTACCTACCCCATTTTACCAACTGCTAAAATCATATTTGAGCGAAAGATACTTCCAAGTGAAATACCAAAGCGAGTACTCAAGCCTGCACCCCATCAAGGCAGGGGTACCACAAGGTAGTGTACTTGGCCCGACACTATATCTATTATACACTGCAGACCTACCAACATCAACAAAAATCACAACAGCCACATTCGCTGATGACACAGCACTGCTAGCATCGAATGAAAGCTCAGAAATAGCCTCACGAACACTACAAATACACTTATTAGAAATAGAACAATGGCTAAACAAATGGAAGATGAAAGTTAATACCACAAAATCAACTCATATCACATTCACCAACAGAAAAGATACATGCCCAGTAGTTTATTTAAATGGAGAACCACTTCCACAGGCCACTGAGGTCAAGTACCTGGGTCTACATCTAGACAGAAGGTTGACATGGAGTAAGCATATCAAAACTAAAACCAAACAACTGAACATCAAAGTAAAACAACTCTATTGGATGCTAGGTAAACGATCGAAGCTAACAACAGAAAACAAAATCCTATTGTATAAAACAATGATAAAACCCATATGGACATATGGGCTACAACTATGGGGAATAGCAAGCAACTCTAACATTGCAATAATTCAAAGATTTGAAACAAAGACACTAAGAAAAATTCTCGACGCACCCTGGTATGTAAGAAATGATACAATATACAACGACCTCAACATGAGATCCGTCAAAGAAGAAATAAAGAGATTCAGCGAAAAATACATGCTACGTCTTGAAAAACATCCCAACTCCACTGCAGTTAACCTTTTGGATAACAGCCAAGAAACAAAGCGACTGAAACGATATACCACACTAGATCTGGCATATAGATTCAATTAAATAAAGTGAATCAAAACCATTTCTGATCAAGTTAGGTACAAAGTAGAAAATATCACTGGATATTACTATCCAAATGATATAATGATGTGATAAAATATTTACTTATTGTTATTATCAGCAGATTGTAAATGATATGACCAAAAAACAAAAAAAAAAATATTTCTAACGTTTTTAGTGTATATATGAACCTATACTTTCCGAATCTCTATATCTTTGAAACATAAGGAAGAGAGATATATTGCGGAATGAACACTATATTTTGGATCTATGCTATTTCTTGTTGAGTCTCACTATGTCTCTCCAATTTGAAAAAACTGTTCTTTCAATTTGTAGACTTATAAATTCTGCCATTAAATATCAGCTACTTGATTTTTTTGCAAATAGGACAAAAAAAATACTAGAAACTCTGTAAAGGATCACAAAACGAGAGAAAATCATAATACTACTACTCAAATCAATACTTCAGTATGAACATACAAGCTTACAAGTAGAAATTTGATTTTCTTTTCTGAATACTTCTAATAGCCCAACTAATTTGACACACCTAAATATGATGAATCTTAATTTGAAGAATAGAAGTGTAGACGTTATAAAACTCAACTAAGCAATTAGAAAAAAATGTACAGTACAGCTTAATGTTTTAATTATAAACATGAATTTAATGTGCTTATTAAGTCTACCCGCTGTCAAAATATACATTTTAGTTTTTTCTGTAACTAAAAAGATAGCTGCGTGAAATACAGATATCGAAAAGCAGCTATGACTATGCACATATTACTGATTCAACAATGAAATAACAACTAATTAACGTTGAAATAGCACAAAGAAAATAATAATTCTGTCATCAAGGAAAAATGTATTACAATTATTAATAAACAAAAACTGTCATAATAAAGATATGATAAGAGAATTTATTGATTAATTTTCTAAAAATAATTTCATCCCTAACTCTTAACTTTATATGGAGTTTCAGATATATGTATATAAGATATTTCCGATTTTTAAATTCCCAAGTTATAATCTGTCGAGTTACAGGATACCCTTACATCAAAGTACTAAAACTTACTGCTCTCATAAGTTTCTACTATTTTTTGCATCTCATCGTTATCTCGAGAACATAAGATTTCAATAAGAGCTTTTTCATCTGTTCCTGCTCCCTTCATAGCTCTATGAAGCTGCTTGCAAAGATATTGTTCAGGAGGAAGCATTAAAGCTACGATGACATCTTCAAAATGGCCCCCAAGCTCACTTTTCAAATCTTCAATTATATCCTGAAAGGATATTCATTTTAATTTTTAGGGCAGACCATTAATGATTCATGATATTAAGAAAAATTTGGAAATAATGAATTATTATCATTCTTGATAATATTTATTACGCCCGAAATTTCGCGATACATGAAAGCAATTTATCATTAAAATTCGAAAAACTAATTTTTTTGATGCACGGCTAGTCTATTATTTTGAATATTGATCAGGAAACGTTGAACACAAAATAATAACCAAGGGCGTTATTTTCATACATAAATTCAAAATAATTTTTATAAATGTGAATATAATACATTATTATGATTTTTCAGGTAATGCTACAGTGAGAGTAGATATTGATAAACTGACCCGTAAGTACAGAAATTACAATTCTCGTACTGGTCAGAGTAACTCTATGGCTTATACCATAGCTAAATGCTGTCTTAAGCTCCATTCACAATAAGGCCGTTATGCAGGTGCCTCTATACGCATCGCTGTCAAAACTAGCGTCACTAATTTCTTTCATTAATAATAAAATATCATGAATTATTTTTTTGTGTAAGATATCTCTCAACTACAAAATAACATACTGTCCGCGCAAGATAACTTGGCAGTCCTGGGGTATAAACTTTTAGGGATTATATAAGTAAAATCAACAAAAACCATAGGCGTGCCCAAAAAATTTGTATTTTCATACAACATACAAATACATGAATAATAATCAATTGACCTCGATAAATCAGCAAGTCATTGATATAAAATACAGAAATAATAATAAATTGCACCACTTATTATGGAAAAAAATATTATGAAGTCTATGAATTTTTACTAATCAATAGGTACTTATTTTTGTCATTGCCTTAAGATTTTAACTCTTCTGTAGGATTATCTGATTTATTTGTATGAAGAGTACTGAAAATCATCTTGCAGAATGTTACTTTGAAATTATTGTAACAAAATCATTTGTACGTTTTATGTTTTAGCGTAAAATAGTATTTTTACATGGAATATTTTTTTTTATTGTCTACACCAATGGACAGACAGATTCAAATGTACCTCATTGATCATTTATGATGCATTCTCTCTGTTGCCCTATCCCTCTAACCCCCAAGTTTAGCAATAAATGGTTGTAAAAGTAGGACTCACTATTTTGCGTAGTGCGTTACTTAAGCAAAAGTTTAAATTTGACAGAGCGCATCGTAAGCATACTGGATCGCATTACATTCTTTCCGACTGCCAAGTTATCTTGCGCGAACAGTACTTATTTTCACTTATTATAAATAAAATAGCATTGATAGTGGCATCGGCAATCCTACCTCATTGTAGATGTACCCTTACCCGATCATATTCTTCATTGAAATACTTAGCGATTTGTTGCCGTTGGTTATTAGTCCTCGCACATAAAATATCAATGATAGTTTCTTCATCCGTTCCTAAACCTTTCATAGCACCCCTCAGGGTCTGACCATCTTCGGCAGCATTGAAATTTGAGTACGGATATACTGTTGGTTGGGACTATAATTCAAAATACATATGTATATTATTTTTCGATAAGAATGAATTTTTTATTTAAGTATCACTTTAGCAGGGACGGCTCTAAGGCAGTGCGAGTGGTGCCACGTGTGCGGGCACCATCATAGGGTGGCGTCGAAAATGCATGTGAAAAATATATATGATATCTTCAGTTTATAAGGACAGCTTAATCACGAGTAAGATATTGCACATTTAGGGCGATGAGATCTCGCACCACCTGAAAATCTTACAAGGGACGTGCCTGCACTTTAATAGATATCTCAGCTCTAACAGTTGATTAAATAATTAAAAAATAAAAATTACTTACTTGGAATGACATTTTGGTGTAGTTGAAATGCAATCTAAACAAAGAAAATTGTGAATAGTAAAAAATATTCTAAATTACTGATGCACAATATGTAAATAGTAAATCATATGAGACCCATCTTAGGAAAATAGCAAGTAAAATGTGTATATATCAAATCAAATGAAATTTTAAATATACTACTGTACATATTTAAGATATATCTCTGTACATTTCTTTAAATATTTTTAATACTGGAACTAAAAACTTAATATTTTTCAACTTTATCTTAATCAGGCTCTGTACTAGTCTGAAGGGCAATGGACCGAAAGCAGCTCTCTCCACAACTTATACTTGGCCAAATTAATTGTCTAATAAAGGATCATTAGACAATAGATCGAATTCAGCTTTTATTGTGCGGATTACTTTTGCAAGAAAAACATAGCGAAATAAATTACATTCCCAGATTGCAAACTTGTGGATTATTAGATATTAAAATTATATTTCATGGACTAGTTTTTCATGTGTCAAGTTTAATAACTAATATGAACAATAATAGAGTCGAACAATATATGCAGTCTTGGCAAAATTTGTGGGTGGTAAACAAATCTGTTTTTATAAAATAGGAAATTATAAAATGCGCTGCAACACTGAAGCTCTATAGCACAACAGCGAAGAAAATATGCAAAGCATAGGTTTCAACAAAATTACAGAAAGAAGTCCTGGCAGCCACACAAAAAGATACATTAGAAAATATAAACACATTGCTGATTATTATCGCTCTAGGAGAAAGTTATTACAAAAGCCGAGAAAGATAATTAATATTAACAACTGTGCAGTTCAGGACTCTTTTGTGGAGTCGGCATTTTGAAAATTACAGTATGAATAATAATAGTTATGCTACCAAAAAACAATTTCCGCAGCAGCAACACGTGCTCGCTACCTACTACCTACTGCAGCTATTAGGAAGAGAGGCCCAACAGTATCGTGACGTCAAGGTATATATATGTAAGTTATAATATTAAGTTTCTAGTCCCAGTATTAAAAATATTCAAAGCTTCTGAAGAAGATCCTTGGTCAAAGGATCGAAACGTCAAAATTTCAAATAGAATATACAGAGTTTAAAATCAAAAATAGTTTTTTATAAAAAACTAGTATTACAAGCGAAATAAAAAAGCTGGAAGGAGCTTGGAGAACGAATGGAAACTAATAGTAAAGAGAACCAAAAGCTATTCTGTAAAACGCTGAAAACACTCAGAAAAGGAAAATCAAATACAACGAACACAATTAAGAATAAGAAGGGGCTAACAGTAACAGAAGACTCAGAGATTATGAACCGATGAAAAGAATATTTTGAAGAACTTTTACTTATACCTGAAGATGAAAAACGTGAAGAAGTACTATATTATAATGAAGCAACATCTACTAGCGGACATATACATGAATCTGAAGTAGGAGCAATATAGATGAATGAACTTAAAAAAGCCCTAAGACTAATGAAAAATGGACAAACTGCAGGACACGATAAAATTACATCAGAAATACTGAGATAAATGGGAGGAAAAGATGCAGAATTATTATTGAGGCCGATTGAGGCTATATAATAAAGTTTGGAACGAAGGACATATGCCAAAGAACTGGGAAATAGCAGTTATTATACCAGTGCATAAGAAAGAATGTAATAATCATAAGGGTATATTGCTACTATGCACTGCTCTGAAAATATTTGAAAGAGTGCTAGAAAAAAGATTACGAAACAACGTAGAAGCAACGCTATCTGAAGCGCAAAGTGGATTTAGGAAAGGTCATAGTACGCAAGATCTTATTTTTACCGTCAAGAACATCATTCAGAAGACAATAGCTACAAAGTCTAAAGTATTTATGACGTTTATAAATCTAGAGAAAGCGTTGGACAGAGTGAAAAAGGAAAAACTATGGAAGATCCTGAGTGAAAGAAAAGGAGTTCACCCTAAATTAGTAAATACCATCAAAGCATTATAGCAGTAACTACGTCGTAAGTCAAAATAGAAGATCACAAATATTTGAGACAAAAAAATGGCCTTAGACTATGAGGGTAGGAGGTGTAATGAGTCCATTGGTTTTACAATTTTTATGGATGAGATTATACAAGAATGTGAGGAAAAGACCAGAAAGTTTAACATAGGATGTAGAAACTTAAGACTAATGTCAATATCAGTATGTGCATTTGCAGATGATCTAGTGGTTATAGCGAGAAGCGAGGAAATAATGCAACAGAACCTGAATATATGGAATTAAGTAATAAGGAAATATGATATGAAGATCAATGCAAGTAAGACAAAATTCATGGGAACAGAACAAACAATTCCGTATTTAACAATTGACAATGAAAAAATAGAACTAGTGAATAATTTTCAGTATTCAGGTACAATAATGGAAAATAATGGTAAACAAGAGATTGATATCAATGAAAGGATAGATAAGACAGCAAGAATGTTCCATGCAATGACCAATGAAACATAACTTCATAGGAAAAAAAGAAGTTACTACGAGAACAAAAACAACAGTATACAAAACAATATTTAGATATGTATTAACATATGGTTGCTAAACTTGGATACTGTCACAAATAATAAAAAGCAAAATCCAAGCACTCGAAATGAAATATTAAGGAAGAGATCAAGGGATAACAATGATGGACAGAATAAGAAATGAAACAATACGAGAGCAAATGCAGTGTAAATCAGTACTAGATTTCATAGAAACGCGGCCACTAGCATGGTGGGATCATCCAAGATGGCGGCTAAGACATATGCAGACGTATGCTTAGCTGCGGAATTAAATAAGTTGAGAAAAAGTGATCTAATAGATCTAATTGTAAAAAGTGAATTACCAGAGCAATTTAGTGAAAATGTGATCCTTAAACAGTTTATTGTGAAAAAATGTACTCAGAGAAAAGAGCATTTTAGTGGCACAAACGAAGAAAACGGTGCTACCTGCTACCTGCTACCTGTGTGCTAAAAGTGTGACATGTTTCAAGAGAAGTGCAATACATTTATAAAACTGATTAACCTTCTTGAAAAATGTATAATCGATCAAGAATTCATAGTTAAAATTCTGAAAGACAATTGCTCAAGATCAGACCGAGAAGTGTAAACTCCATCTGTACTAAGTAACAATAGCGCACGAAATCCTAATAATAAAAACCACAAAAAGATACATGCCACGGCCTCTAACGTCGAAATCATGAACAAATTGACTAAAAAACTACTACGCAAACCAAACAGGACGCATATATAATTGAACCATTAGTGACAAGTCAATCATTTAAAACCATCAGATATGACAATATGGCTGAAAGTGTAAACCAAACTGGTGAAGGCGAAAATAGAAATCTTAACAATATTTTGTGGTCTGATGTGACAAAGAAGACAAAAAAATCAAAAAAGGAAAAAGACACATATGGTGAATCAATCAACTTGTCTACAATTGATGTCGCTCCTTAGAAAATATCCCTCTTTATATCCAGACTGAAATCAAATACGAAATTTGGAGATCTAAAGGATTACCTCAAATTGATTTTCCAGAGAGTAGGGGAGCCTAAGAGGGGAATTTGGGATTTACTCAAGCGCGGCAGATTAACATATGGGAGGATACTTTGTACTCTGTTGAGTACCTTCACCAAATCCAAGTCCTCTATATAGGGCCGCGAGTGTAGGGCAGCCGATCAGAATAGTAAAAAAAATTGATAGTTGGCAATACTCGAGCGCGGCAGATTTGGCTATAATGGGTTAATTACGTGCTAATTGGTATGCATTCCAATAATATGACAGATTAAGTGTGACGTGAGGAAGTGGGAGAGTCACAAACTTGCAAAAAAAAACGTCACCTCGACATTCTCGAGCGCGGTCATATTTTTTTTCATTTCTAGAAGCCGAAGTAGCACAAATCGTCAATAAAGTTTACTACGTCCACGTCTCTCTTTCCCCTTTCACTTTTTCTGAATCTCTTACTCTCTCGCACCGTCTTCACACTACTTTCTGTCGCCATGATGCCATCACAGTTGATCACACCTGTTCGTGACATTATGAATTGAACCGTTTACTTCCATAATATGTATAGTCCACACAAAAAAAAAACACTCTAGTTCGCATTAACTCCTAACAAGCGTGATTTTTGTACAGAACTCAAGTACGTTATGATAACAAATGCTATGCCAAAATTCTCCATCGATTCTGCTTGTACTTTGTTTTTTATTCAAGGCTAGATGTCACAATTTTTTGTTTCTTGCGTATATCTCTAAAATGGTAAGAGCTACTGGAAAAATGTAGAATTAAAAGTTTGTAGATCGTGAAATTTTCTACAAAAAAGGTGTAAATACTTTTCTCCTTAGGAAGCAACGTTCTCAAGTTATCGCGATTTCAGTTCGTAGGTATGCACACATTTCCGCACCCTTTCTGAGGTAGTTTCTTAACGTGGTTTCCCCAGTTTACATCAAATTCAACATCTTTTTGCCTAATTTGTGTTGACTGCTCTAAGAAAAGAGATATATCAATTAGATCCTCATCGATTTCGAACAAATCTTCATCTGTTGCATTTGATTCAGCATTAGTGCAAAAGTTTTTTTGTATATATCAAAATTTTTGCCGACACTGGTAGCTCAGCGTGTTAAGACAACGCTCAAGTGAACTTCTCCGCTGGTTACTGATGTCGTGGGTTCAAATCCCACCCGATGCATGGTTGTTTATATTTGTCCGATACAGATATAGTAATTGTAACATAAACATGTATAAAGATGAAAATAAACTGTATCAGATTTGTATAGGGAGAATTCCCTTATAACAAATATTCAAAATCCAATAGGTCTCCACGACGCTCGAGTAAATCCCCATTTAGCATCGTGGGCTCCCCTACTGTATGTGAAAACTTGAATTCTAAATACCCCGAGAATTACTCCTCTTTCAAAGTGACAGTTAATTCAAATAATTTTGACAAAGCATTCAGTGCAAACATGTGGTCGTGTGATACCTATGTGTTAAAGTTTTTTCGGAAGAGACCTCCCCTGAACCCACAGAAATGACGTTCAAACATGAAACGAATTTGACGATTAATCCAAATAATCATGATATTTTATTTCTAAACTGCCGTTCACTTAATACTGAAAAAAATAATTTAATTACTTCTGAATACATCTTGAATCTTAATTATAATCTGAAATTTCTATGTTTCTCAGAGACCTGGACAAATCCAGATTCTATAAAAAGTTTGAATTTCTGTGAGTATAAATGTATTGCAAATTTCAGCCGAACATGTGGCGGCGGTGGTGTTGGAATTTGGTGTGATTCCAAGTTAAATGTATCTCATTTAGATCTAAGTGAATTTTGCCTAGAAAAAGAATTTGAAATTTGTTGTGCGAAATGGCATGCAAATTCCACCACCACCTTTATCATACTGTGTTTTTATGGATCACTAAATAATCTTAACATACAAGAGAGTCATGCTCTCATAACTAAACTTAATCTTGTACTTGACAAAGTTCTCCAACCTACTTATTACTTGATTCTAGGTGGTGATTTTAACTTAGATCCTGATAGAGACAAAAGTACTTTTGAAATGCTTGCTGATCTACTTCTTGGCTTTAGTTGCCAAAGCCTAGTTTCTAGTACAACAAGAGGTTCCTACACGCTGGATCATGTATTTAATAACACTAGCAGCACATATACTGTTCTCAGCAATATTATATCCGATCATAGTACTCTTCTATGTAATACAAACTACAACTCAAGTACAACAAATTGTGAAAAAATATATCGCAGAATATATAATGAAACAAATGTTAAATCCTTTTTTCATGATATTGAATTTGTAAGTTGGAGCTCTGTCTATGAGATGCAGGATTTGAACTCATCTTTTGATGCTTTTTATGACATTTTTCTTTTCTATTCCGATAAACACTCCCATCTTAAAATTTGTGTAATCAAAAACAGAGAAAATAGATGGTACAATGAACCTATAAGTAATTCTAGTGGTAATTAATTTGATTTATTTCAGCTAAAAAAAATACTTAATAAATATGCAATCTGCTACAAGGAAGCCAAACAAAAACATAAAAATCTGATTGTTAATGCAAAAAAGCAATATTACCAAAATAAAATTTTCAATTCGGATAATCTTACCAAAAGCACATAGATAGTTATCAAAGAAATTACAGCTACTTAACCAAAGACGAATAACATGAAAATTAATTCAAATAATAAAAGTTTCACTGAACCAGAAGAAATTGCAAATGAGCTGAATTAATTTTTCTTGAGAGCTCCTCTAAAGGTTCTAGGTCAAATTCTAATCAAAAACAAAATAAAAAATAAAAGATCATCCGGACCAGATATTATTCCAAATTTTCCCGAAATTTTTTAATTAAAATAACGGCATCTCATATTATATCACCTCTTCCGCATTTGGTGAATTTACCATTTGAAACGGGTTCTTTCCCAAAAAGCTTAAAGGTGAATAAAATAAACCCCATACATAAGCAAAATGACATTCATGATGTGAATAATTACAGGCAAATAGTACTACCATCTATTTTTTCTAAAATATTTGAATATATCTTCTTAAATAGATTAGAAAATTTTATAAGTAAAGAAGTGCACTTTACTTGAAACGTTTTTTTAAATTTTTCCATGAATCTAGAATGATCAGCCATAGCATATTGAAATTTAGTGCTTGAACTTGTTGTAGCATCAAAATAGTTATGTACTATTTTTGTATCAATCGGCTGAACCGGAAGTGCAGTTTATAAGAATATAACAGACATTCAGATTTTGCCGTATAAAACAATCAGTTTAATTGAAATGATAAGGTAGGCAATGATAATCTGTTGTCAATTTTTTGATTTTGTTTGACATTTTACATGTCAAAATATTATTAAAATTATATTAATTATAATCTGGAGTGACAGAAAACTTTATTGAATAAATTTGTGTATATATCAAATGATGTGTCTACAAGTAAGGAATTTGGTAAGGGCTTTTTTAATAAAAAAAAAATCATAAAATTGCTTAATCACACCGTTCTCTAGTTTTAATTAAGTAACCGATTTCGATCACTGGGTGATCATCCTCAGACTACCGGAGAGACTACAAAGAAAGAAAATAACAACGTAAAACATACATACAATCAGGTAGAACTTTTAACAAAATCAAAAAAACTATAAAATAATAATGTACACAATAAAATTACAGGAACTTCACAAAAAAAAAACGGCGTCAGGTAGCCCGCTAGTATTCCTGGAAAACTTAGAGATTAAGAAGTCTTTAAAAAACCATGCCGATTTTAATTTGAATGACCAAACGAACCTTAGACACAACCCACTTTTAAATCTCTTAATTTAATTCGCGGTTTACATAACTAGCTCTTACGAGATTTTTAGAACATTTTTCAATTTTTTTTTCAGCTTTTTTCAGTTGTAGTTTGGATCTTGGTGAACAGATTGGGATATATCTTTTTATATCATTTTAGTTTTTATTACTTTTTTACCGCTCTTTTACACATTTTTTCACTTAACATGACACTAGCGGGCTACTTAACGCCGTTTTCTTTTGTGAAGTTCCTGTAATTTTATTGTTAGACATTCTTCCTGATTGTATGTATGTTTTACGTTGTTACTTCCTTTCTTTGTAGTCTCTCCGGTAGTCTGACGATGATCACTCAGTGATCGAAACCGGTTACTTAATTAAAACTAGAGAACAGCTCAATTTTCAGTAACGAATGTAACATTACTATGTATGCGGATGATACTTCACTGATTATATCTGATCCATGTTCAACCACAGTTCAACATAAATGTCAAGATTCTCTAAATCGATTATCAAATTGGTTTATTAGTAATGATTTATTTTTCAACAAATCAAAAACACATTATATGCGTTTCCACAATCGCCAAAACAAAAGCAATCCCGACATTGAGATTGTTTTTGATAATCATGAAATATCTAGGATTCACAAAACAAAATTTCTGGGTATTTGTATTGACGAAAACTTTCTTTGGGAATCACAAATCAAATCTGTATCTACTAAACTGAGTTCGACGTGCTACCAACTTCGACACTTGAGCACTGTTCTAACTAAAGAACTGCTTCTGGAGTATGTCTTTCGCAGTTAGTAATGTCTTTATATACCAAAAAGAATTTTGCGTATTATAGCAAATGTACTACGTACTTTCTCATGTAGAGCCCTTTTTAGTAAATATAATATACTGACAGTTGTAGGACTGTACGTACATGAAGTTTGTAAATATATATTATTGCAAAAAACCGTCATTCAAACTAAATTCAAGCATACATCATGTAAATACTCATCAAAAAAAATGAATTTCATGTGCCTTTTATCAAATATAAAAATGCACCTCATATTTTAGGACCCTACATCTATAATAAACTCCCGAAAGAGATTAAATTTAGTGAAAACTTGAAAAGCTTTCCCTGCAAACTCAAGTCCTTTCTCTTAAACAATACTTTTTAGTTTTTATAGCCTACAAGAGTATAATGATCATGTGTAATTTGTTTTCCGTTTTTCTGCTTAGACCCTCTGGAGTCTTTTATCTCTATTAGGATCTTACTTTATTTTATATAGCATTATTATTATTATTTATCATGAATGACGATTTCGAAACATGTACTGAATATGTCAATGAAATAAAATCCATTATTATTATTATTATTATATGATCAGGATGAACGAATCAAGATCGGTACAGCAAGTTTAGATGATGAATGTGAGAGAAGACCAAAGGACACCTGAAATACTATCATCAATAAGATCCTCAAGAAAAGGAACGTTACGCTACAAGATACTCAGAAGATTGCGAAAAACAAGAAGCAATGGGCGGAATTTGTACACGATTAAAAGACATCTTACACCCTACACCTGGTAGAAGGGTATGTGACTATATATATATAAATTTTTGACTGTTTAACCTGCGTTATTTTGTTTCCTTATATATATATAAGGAAACAAAATAACGCAGGTTAAACAGTCAAAAATTTTTTTGTGAGTGGGCTCAAGTAAAAAACGCTCTTTTAGATTAGTCAAGCTTTTGGTCTTTAATTAAAACCATCCTTAGGACTATCCAGTGAGATTCCAAAAATATATAAATTTTCATCACAGATCAGCAAATATCTAGGAGTATTGTTAACGGACAAAGGAGACAGAGAAATAGAATAAATATATATATTGTGGCAAAACTCAAATTAAAGACAGCCGAGAACTGAACTAAAACGAAGATCAGGGAAAGCAGGGGTTTTTTGAGTGACAAGTAGAAAAACAAAGAGTTAATTTTTACCTCTGTTTCCTAAAAGTCATACAAATTATAATTAATGTAATATAACAGGAAAATAAAGCGTTTGTTACATAAAAGATTGGCGGCCCAACGTATGGCCTTTGTGAACAAGTAAAATATAATAACTGTGTTCATTGTGTATACCGCGCGAAATTCTTCAGTTGTGGAGGATAACTGAATGGTTCTTACTTCTACAAGACCTCTGAGTTGTCAGTGTGTGACTTTTTCTACTCATTATTATTGTAGTGAACACTGGATTTTGTGTTTGGTTACTTACAAGTGAACTGTTTCGTAATACACTTCAACAGTGGGTTGACTTTAACGTGTGTTATGCAAAAAAGTGCGTCAAAATCGAGAACACGAAAGACGACACAAACCGCGGACATGGCATCGGTTACATTGACACATGAACAATTTTGTGAACTGTTGACACAAATCCAAAGAACTGCAAGTGATGAAAGACAACAAATTCCATCTTTAGTTCCCTACGTACAATCAGGTAACTTTGTCAAATGTACTAGCCGTTTTAGCGCATCCAGAGACTCAGATGTCGAGGCTTTCATCAGTGCCGTGGAAACGTACAAGGACTGCGCTAACATATCAGATGAAAATGCTTTGAAGGGGCTTCCGATATTGTTGACTGATTTAGCAGCTACGTGGTGGCTGGGAGTCAAAGCTGAGGTCGAAACATGGAATGAAGCTTTGCTCTTGTTACGCAAGGCGTTTGGTAAGAAAAAACCTGCGTATCAGTTATATAATGATCTTTTTGCCCTAGAACAAGGTGATGATTTAGCAACAGATATTTTCTTGTGTCGAGCTCGTGCTATTCTAGCTGGAATTCCAGACAAATTAAGCGAGAAGGTACAACTCGATATGGTTTATGGAAGATTGAACCGACGCATCCGGAAGAGAATACCACGAAATGAAATAGACACATTCTCTCAGCTTCTGGATAAAGCTCGAGCAATAGAAGAAATTTTATGCGAAGACGAGCAGCGTGCAGAAAGAAAATCCGGAGAAGGAGAGAAAACAAATCAGAAGAAAATGAGATGTAGTTATTGCAAGAACTACGGACATTCTATATCTGATTGCAAGGCTGTGCGAAAGAAGAATGAAAAGAAGGAATTGGCTGCACAAAATCAAGATAATTCACGAGAAGAAGTCTTATCCCGAAAAACTCTTGCGTGCTATGGATGCGGTGCACCAGGAGTTATCCGATCAAAATGCCCGAAATGTAGTAAGCTTTCTGGGTCATTAAATAAGATTACACAGCCAACCACAAAATCAGTAGAATTCAATATGATACAGACTGATTCACACCTTCTAGCTGAGAATGAGCTAAAACCAATTTTGGGAATAGAAGTCAATGGCAGGAGAGGTATCGCAATAGCAGATTCAGGTGCGCAAATTAGTATAGTCGGTCATAGGCTCTATGAGTTGTTGCGATATGATGGCCACGAGTTCACCGATGACATCATTCAGTTGTCATATGCTGATGGCATTATGAGGTCCGAAGCAATTAAGAAAACCGTATTGCAAATAAAGATTATGCACAAACTTATCACAATTAACTGTATTGCAATTCCGAGACTTGAGAATAATGTCACTCTTTTAGGAATCGGATTCCTCAAGAAAGCAAAAATTGCACTCAATCCAGGAGAGGGAACTTGGATGTTTACCGATGAAGATGATAAACATTATTTTTTTGAAAAACAAGTTTATCCACCGTTTGAGGTGAATAACATCGGTGTTGTTGATAAAACACATGAGCTGCGTGATGATGAGGGAACGCTGCTAATAGCAGAACAGAAGGAAGATTTGAACGTTCTCTTGGGCAAATATAGGGAGGTGTTTCAGACAACAAGCACGAGCACAACATTTGCGGAACATCATATTGATACAGGAGATCATACACCTATTTCTGTACCGCCGTACGTAATGTCAAACAAAAAAAAGGAATTCCTGAGACAAGAATTAGATGAAATGCTTGAACGCGGAGTAATTGAAGAGTGTGAGTCACCTTGGGCTGCACCTGTTGTGCTAGTGCCTAAAGCAGACGGTAAACTACGTCTGTGCGTCGATTACAGGAAGCTTAACGCGATTACCAGAGCTGATAAGTATCCGTTACCGAAATTGGATGAACTTTTACATTCGGCAAAGAAGACTAGCTTTATGTCAACCCTTGATTTAAAATGTGGCTACTGGCAGGTACCTGTAAAAAAGGAAGATCGCGACAAAACGGCGATGGTTACACCTTTCGGTATGTTCCGATTCAAAACTATGCCATTTGGATTGAAGAATGCACCCGCGACGTTTCAACGCCTTATGGACCGGTTTCGCGCAGGACTAAATAATGTATGTGCGTTGGTTTATATCGATGATATAATTGTTGTATCGGAAACATTTGATAAACATGCTTCTGATCTCAAAGAAGTATTTGAAAGACTTGAACATTTTAAATTGAAATTGAATCGTAAGAAGTGTCGATTTGCTTGCGAAAGTGTTCGTTATTTGGGGCATGTAATAACCCCAGATGGTATTGAAACGAATCCCGAGAAAGTTCGTGCCGTTTTAGCCATGGAACCACCCGCGAATGTGAAGGAACTGAAATCGTTCGTGCAACTATGCTCATGGTTTCGGAAATTTATACCGAAGTTTGCGGAAGTCGCCAGGCCATTGACCAACCTTCTGAAGAAAAAGAGTATTTGGAAGTGGGGGGAGAGCCAGGATACTTCATTTGGCGAGTTGAAACGATTACTCACTACAGCACCAGTCCTTCGTCAAGCCGATGATCGACTGAACTATATCATTAGAACAGATGCAAGTCAATATGCACTAGGTGCTGTACTCCTACAAGGAAATTGTAACGAAGAACGGCCAGTCGAATTTATCAGCCGTTTGTTAACTCCAGCTGAAATAAATTATACTGTTACAGAAAAAGAAGCTTTAGCAGTAGTTTGGGCGGTCAAACGATTCCGCGGGTACATTGAATGCTCGTCTGTAACAATCATTACTGATCACCAGCCGTTGCGTTGGCTGATGGCATTAAAATCACCATCTGGAAGATTGGCAAGATGGGCTTTGGAGCTGCAAAGCTATGATCTACAAGTGCAGTATGTTCCAGGTAAAGCAAATGTCGTGGCTGATGTTCTCTCGAGACCAACAGGGGGACATAACGTGGAAGAGATCAAAATTTCCCTGGTCACCGTCGATTTACCAAAGATAAGTACCAGCACTATGCGATGTAAACAGTTAGAAGATCCCGAAGTGGCAAAGATCATCGAAGCACTTGAAACTTTGCCCCAGTCCGATGATTGTTTACGATGGATGGACCGAGGATACATCTTGAGTGATGGTGTACTCTACCGCTATAATCTTGAAACAGAATCTGATGAAGCCCAGTTGGTTATACCAGAACAAGAACGACTCGAAATACTCAGATGTTATCATGATGACCCAACTGCTGGTCATACTGGAACGGAACGAACATATTTGCGTGTATCAGCTAAATATTATTGGCCTGGTATGAAAAGGCAAATCAGCGAATACATCAGGAAATGCACAGCTTGCCAGAAATACAAGCCAAAGAACCAGAAACCCGCGGGATTAATTCAAACTCCGGTATATGGACGACGGTTTGAGGTAATAGCCGTAGATTTATTTGGGCCTTTGCCTGAAACCGAACTAGGCAATAAATGGATATTCATTGTCGAAGATCCAGCGAGTGGATGGGTAGAATTGTTTGCACTAAATCAAGCCACTGCAAGGAACTGTTCACAAATTCTCGTCGAAGAAATATTTTTGAGATATGGTGTTCCTCGTCGAGTGATCAGCGATAATGGCGTGCAATTTATTAGTGAAGTTATGCAGCAAGTTTGCTATGCATTCAACATCGAACAGTCATTAACCGCTACATACCATCCACAATCCAATCCTGTGGAACGGAAGAACCGGGATCTCAAACCACAGCTGGCTATACAAGTTGGTAATGACCATAGAACGTGGGACAGGAAACTCTCGACGATTAGATTTGCTATGAATAGCGCTGTGAGCCAAAGTACTGGTTTCTCTCCAAGTTATATAACTTTTGGACGCGAGATGAGAACAGTGGATGAAGTCCAACATGATATGAAAGGAATTATCGGAGCTGACAATTTTATTCCGCAAATAACTCCTTACCTGAAGCGATTTGTTCACGTGCTCAGAGAGGCACGAGAAATTCATGAGAAAGAACAAGATCGGCAGAAGAAATATGCTGATCAGCATCGAAGGGAAGCTCCCGATTATGAGGATGGTACTCTCGTACTCATTAAAACTCATTCCTTGAGTCAAGCGGCTCAGGGTCGCACTAATAAATTTATTCCAGCTCAAGATGGACCGTACCTGATAAAGCGACACCTCACCCCTGTGAGTTATGAAATTGCAGATCCAAGAGAGCCAGAGAGGGTTCTCACAACGGTTCACGTCTCTGACATAACTCCATTTATCGGCGATCCTGCAGAAGCAATAAACCCGGTCACTCCAAGAAGAAGAAGAGGACGTCCACGAAAGTTTGCCACCGAATAGTCACCAAGATTCGATTGGCATCTTGCACGAGGGCGTCAGCAAGAGCCAGGGGGGAGAATGTGGCAAAACTCAAATTAAAGACAGCCGAGAACTGAACTAAAACGAAGATCAGGGAAAGCAGGGGTTTTTTGAGTGACAAGTAGAAAAACAAAGAGTTAATTTTTACCTCTGTTTCCTAAAAGTCATACAAATTATAATTAATGTAATATAACAGGAAAATAAAGCGTTTGTTACAATATATATATATATATATATATATATATATATATATATATATATATATATATATATATATATATATATATATATATATATATATATATATATATATATATATATATATATATATATATATATATATATATATATATATATATATATATATATATATATATATATATATATATATATATATATATATATATATATATATATATATATATATATATATATATATATATATATATATATATATATATATATATATATATATATATATATATATATATATATATATATATATATATATATATATATATATATATATATATATATATATATATATATATATATATATATATATATATATATATATATATATATATATATATATATATATATATATATATATATATATATATATATATATATATATATATATATATATATATATATATATATATATATATATATATATATATATATATATATATATATATATATATATATATATATATATATATATATATATATATATATATATATATATATATATATATATATATATATATATATATATATATATATATATATATAAATCCTCATATTATTTTGGTGTCCTTATATTGCACGTTTGCATTTAATCTAACGTCCATTGTAAATTGGAGTCCGTATATCGGACGCCACTTTCTGGCTTGTTCTCGACCTCTAGAGGCAAAATTCAAACTTTCATTTTGACGCCAAGATGATAGGAAAATGAAAATTTTTGTATATTTCTAGTTCCGAAAAATTCCGCTCCAATTTTTAGTGGCGTCAAAAACATACGTTTATATTCCAACTTCATGTATTCCGCCATCATACTGGCGTCCAGAAACTTGACAACACTGTCGCAGAACATGAGATCATAGCTGAGTGAAGCGATCGATACTTGCGTTTTTGACATAGAATTTTTTGGGACTATGGCTTGAATTTGGATTTGCATTTCTTATGTATGTCATAACATAATACTTCTACCAATATTTTATTGCAGACCAAAGTATTATAGTACAGTTATTTGATGTCAGATGTCTTGCTTGGAAGTAATTCTACATCAACTTAAAATTTAAGCAGTAAATTTCAAATATAAGTAAAAAACAGTTGAGTACTGACTCAAGTATGAGGAGATAGTGAGCAAATTCATGTACATCTTTCTAATAGTTCAAGAGCCGACCGCACCTTATCGTTCCTGATCGGATTTAGAGCCGAAATGTATATGAATTGATCGGAGATATAATAATCATTAGGATGTCACACTTTATAAATCTAGGATCCTGTTCTAAGTATCGAAAAAGTACCATATCTGGTCAATAAGTTCGAGGTTAACTTGAAACTAGTATCAATCAATTGCCGAGATCAAGTACCTACTTTAGGACAAAACAAGGATACTACCTCCGTTCTATTCAAAACAGAGAAAAAACACAACAATCATAAGGAAAGTTCAAAGCGACAGGACAGAGGGTGGTACCTTGGTTTTTTCTCGGAGTATCCGACCTTTGCTACTAATAAGTACCAGTTTTAATTATAAGTTCTATCAGAGAAGATGACTCTGACGAAAATTGACCGGAAGTAGCCTTTTTTTGACGCTTAGGACAAGATTCCAGATTTAAAAAGTCTGGCACCTAATTGACCACTATATTTTTGATTGATTCATATAAAATTTGACCGTAAGTCCAAATAATAAGATGCGGTCGGCTTCCCAACTATAGGATCACTTACCACAAGTTTTAGAAAAATGTGAGAATGCGCTACTTCATCCGTGATGTGGTCTTATAATTGTTGTAGAAAAACAAATTATATCGTTTGCACAGAGCAAGTGGAACATTTTTGTTGCAAGTTCATCATTGCTTTTACTGGGACTAAATTGATGAATCTCAAATTATTCATGTTTTTAAGGTCCCTGATGGTCACAAAGTTGCACTCTCAGTATGACCGAAAAAAAAGTAGAATGGATGGATGAATTATCATTATTACATATCTCCTGTAAATGTGACATAAGCTTGCAATATACAAACATACGAAGACTAATTTTTGTTCCTATTAATATAATCAATCACAGGATACCACATCCATCATGACTGAAAAATTTGAAAAGTATACAATATACATATAAGTTAGGACTGGGAAAAACAGGATCTGAGTTTTTTTTTTTTTATTTAATTTAGAATTCACTGGCAACAAAGAAACAACAATTTTGTGTAAGAAACAAAATGCTGTTTTATTTTTCTTGTATTATTCTTGAATCTGCCGATAACAGAATTCACCAAAATATAATTTGAGTTATTGTGATAAGCCACAATTTAGTTTAAGGTACAAATTGCATTTTTTTTTTAATGAGAGCTTCATCTATTTGGTTGCCTTGGTTTTGCAAAGGGCTATATATTGAATGCATTTAGCAATAAATGTATCTCGGAAATGATAGGATCAAACCGATTTTTATTACATGGACTATTTTTATCATTCTTTGTATAGATTAATCCTTTTCTACTGACAAACTTTTACAAATATCATTCTTTTTGAGTGATTTGCATGAAAGTATTGAAAAATCAGTGTTTGGACTGGAATAGAATATCTAACAATATTGACACAAAAACATACTGATAAAATATTTATTCAATACAGATCACATGGGATATGCAGAACGATCTTAATCCCTTTAGAATTCATTAAAAATAATGCAAAATACGAGCAATCATAATTTTCATGTGAATGTTTATACTGAATAATTCACGTGCATTAAACACTAAGCGTAAATATTATTAACTGCTCCTGGACCAAGAATGATTTCTTCAGAAGCTGATCAATGGGATATCGTCATCTTCTAATTCTGATTATAATTGGATGAAGTGTATATAAGACATACATCCATTCTATCTGTTATTTCAATTTGTGCGAATTATCATATCGTCGCTTTCCTGATTCAGTTTGTGGATACATGAACATTGACTCTGATCTCGCAACTGTGTGAGAACATTTCTTATAATCGGGGAGCCGGCTGCACCTTATGTTCCCTGATCGAACTTACGGCCAAATTATATATGAATCATTCGGAAATATGGTGGTCAATTTTTGTTAGGATCAACTTCCCTGATAGATCTTATGATTGAAACTAGTACCAATCGATAGTGAAGGTCAAATACTTTGGAAAGAAACAAAGGTGTCACCCCCTGCTCCGATTAGAAGGGGAAGGAGAAGAATAGACAAGGATAATATAGGTGGAGGTAACATTAGGCTGGTAGCATTTTGAACAATTTTGCATTCTATGATTAATATTTGATATAAAATCTGATGTGGACACCACATGTCTTACTTGTACATCTTTTGACTCAATAATTAACAGTTGACACTGATATTGACACTAGGCAAAATCGATTTCAACCAAAGTTTGAGATGATAATCCAACCATTTAGATGCTACAATTCATTAATGGTCTGTTGTACCGTTCTAGCTTAAATTTTAATCTTCACTTATACAAAAAATGTCGAATCAAAATGAGGACAGCCATATTCATGTCACATTCAATTTTCAAATTTTGATACGATATTGTTAAGTTAGGTGACACCTAAAATTCAAGGGACAGCGGTGCAACTGGCCATGAAACGCTTTAGCAGTCTCAAATACCAAATTTCATCATTGTACGGCCGGAATCTCAAATTTATGCAAAAAATTATGTGAAATTATCAGATAAAGCCTACTTTCAGCTCAATAAATTGTTATGAAAATATTAAATTATCATTCGAATGTTACAATTTCTATAAATACGAAATTTCAAGATTTTACAGTTGATTGCTCCGAATTTATGCGAAAAATTCGAAAACGTGCTTAGTAAACTGCACTCCTGGTTGATCCGACTGCAATTATAATGCAAGGTGTACAATTAGGTTTTATAGAAGTGTTTGATACGAAATTTCAATACTCCACGGCTGATTGTTTTGAACTGATGCAAAAAACTCAAATAGACTGTGCCCTTCCAGCACAGCCAATTAATATTAAAATAGAAAATAACCAACAAGATGCCACAGGAATTCAAAACACTAAATTTCAACATTTTAAATTCATGTGGAAAATTCGAAAAAAGTTCCAAGTACAGTGCATTTCCGGTACAGACGATTGCAGCCATAATGGGGTCTGCAAAACTAGACTTTGGACCAGTCTCAAATACAAAATTTAGCTATATACATACAAACATTCATACATACGTACAGACGTTAAACCGAAAATAGTCAAAAAGAAGTATTTCCATCAGAATCTCGATATTTAATTTGGCGGTTCAACAATACTACAGTATTTGTACTTTGTACAAGTAAGTTGAAAGAGACTCACTTGGATTACCCCGATAAATCAACAAAATCATACTTATTGAATGTTTATTATTCCATATTGTACGTAGTATTTGACTTTGTGCACCATATTGTCACGCAAACAGCAGAGAAAATTCTTAGGGATATATGATATGGAAAGACTCCTGACTTTCAAAATTATACGTTTACCAATTTGCATTGTGGAAAAACTAATCAGAGGATATAGTTGTACACAGTTCAACAAGTTCCATTCTCAACGATTAAGCTTTTTGCCTTTAGATTGATATACAAGATATGAAGAGTGAATACTGACATACACCATATTCCCAGCAACTTTGAAGAATAGGAATGATCGAAGGGAATCATATTTGGAAAATTTTTGCTCGTAGATCAATTTTATGCCCACATAATTGTTGTATTCATCACCAGTTACAATTCTGTTCCAGAAGTTTATGTGCTATGTACTAAAAATCAATTTTTTAGGCGATTATAATAGAAAGGGTATTTCTATGGCCTTTTTTGCGGTCATGAAATTTCATTTACTTTCACACATCTATCTAAATTTACTTTTTGGGATTGATCTGTCAAATATTACTTTTTTGGGACTGATCTATGAAAACTACTTGATTAACACTTCATACCTACTTCTATTGGCAGCTTGATGAAGTCTGAAGAAAAAATTTTAGCCGAAATACATATTATATCCTTCCGTCAATCTCTGTAGTTCTTGCAATTAGGAAAATAGATACGAACTTTTAGACAATAAAATAAAACAATTTCATTGGCAACTAAGATTTACATTTGCAATGTTTTAGAAATGAACAGATAAAATTTAGTAATTTTGAATTCTTTCGTGATGATCGTCTGGAAATACGTAATATTCTGATATTCTCTCTTGGTCTCAGCTAGCACTTCGGCCGTAAACCACAAAGTGGACCAAAATAGATCATCTCTACGTCCTTGATACACTAATTCCTATTTTTTATCTTCCATATAATTCCTATTTTGTATCTTCTATCTAATAGGACCGATTCATAATGGTGAAGTAAGTTTTCTTTCAGGTATTCATGAGGATATGTATGAAAACTACTCGATAGACTGGTATTCATTTTTGATCAGTTGAACCATAATTCTTTTTTACCTCATGAGTACCAATATCACAGATAATCTGCCCATATTATAATAACCCTTCCGTACATACTTATAAACAAAAATAGAGAATGAAATAATTATTCTACCAACACTGTGCATATGAAATGGCCTACATATGAAAATTTAAGGCCGCAGCATATTAGGCTGCATTCACAATCACTTTAGACTCTCCTCAATTTGCACTTGAAGGGTTAAAATTTGTAGCATTCACAATCACTTTCAACATTGCTTGAAATTTTGTAATGTCATCTATGAAAACAAGTACAAAATAATAATTGTTAGTTACAGTTACCTATTTACTTGAATTTCAGTTCTTATTGAAGAATGTTATAAGGTAAATAAATATAATAAGTTAGCAAACTTTATAAATCTAAATTCAATAATCTCTCGTCCATATTAAAGGAAAAAAATGACCGATTAATGAAATATCAAACCAAGCTTTATCACCGTCAATTCACTGTTTGCATATGGCTTCCATTATTTTGTTTGATATTAAACGTCAAAAACACATGTTGAATCATCGGAAGATGCAATGCACATGCCAATTCGCTAGCGACTTGAAGTGAAAGTTTGCACTTTGCAAACATTGCAATCCGAACGTAAAGTACGCAGACTACAAATTTTAGTTGTGAATGGTTACTACTGAGCTCATACGCTTAGCTTTGAATTTTAAGCTAGCATGAAATTGTGCCATGTTCAAATTTGGTTGTGAATGGACCTTTACTCTTGTCTCAAACCTAAATATCGTGGAAAGTCAAAACAGATTACTATAAATTCCACCAACATATATCAGATATAAGAACTTGTAAAAGCAACAAATAATAACTCAGTACACAGATAAAGTTTCATTCAGTTGCCTAAAACTTCATTACTGTTGCTATCCGAATTTCATTCCTAACCAAATGTTTCTGTATGGAAAATTTCCTAGCATTTCGATAATTTAAATTGACGATTATTGATTGAACAGATAACGTTTACTTGAATTAGAGTAGCAACACTAGTTTGAATATTTGGAATGTTGAGAGGAAAGTCAGTAATATGATAATAATTGTAGACAAATATTTTATCCGCTAGAGCTGAATCCAAGGAAAAAACTCTAAGACATATAGCAAGTAGTATAGGGTATTTGATAAGGTTAGTAGGAAGTATCCCTTACCAGAGCCAGATTATACATGAAGCCCAATAGGCACGTGTCACGTGTCCACGAACCTTGGCTTCTGGGGGGCCTTAACTTTGAGAATTTCACAAGCATTTGATTCACTAGCTCATGGATCTCATTGAATTACGACCTATGAGCTTCAATGAGTCTTGATCCGGAATGAATTTGTGCTGATTAAGGGAGGATGTAGACATAATGATTTTATGGCGAAAAGTATCTGAACTAAGATTGTGAAGAATTCAATACTCTTCCAAAAAGCAGTAAGGTTTTTTTTGTGAGACTCACGGCTCTTTAGATATTGCAAAAATACTGTCTGCACTTCTTTTTCCAATATGGTGGCCTAATGAGGGAACGTTTCCAGCTCCCAGAATCAATATTCATACTCACACTGACCTCCATTACACATTTATAGAAAAATCTTGAGCAAAATGCAAGCTTAGGCCAAAATTCTGTCACATTTCAATAGAGCAATTATTATCACAGTTGAAATGACATCCGTAAGTTATTCCTGATAAATTATCCTTCACATATTCCCATTTATATCAACCAACAGTTCACGGACATGGCAAGTACATTTTATTTCAGAACTCGAAAATACCAATTATCAATCAAAAATCCATATTTTCTCGAAAAATCTTTCAATTTATTATTAGTTCTCTGTGGATCAATGACATATTACTACTCTATAGAGATGTCTTGAGTATCAACCCATTTCAAAACTTGAATAATGTAATTCTACGCAAATCTTTGAATATACCGCTTCACATGTGTCATCGATGGAACGTACAATGCAAGAGAGGTTCTCATCGAACTGTAGAAACTAAATCTGGCAACAAGGGGGACGCCACCACAAACATGAAGTGAAAGCATATATATGGATAGGACGCCACTATAAATGCAATATGTAACGTATATTATTGACGCCACATTGATGTTATGATGAAAGGAGGTCACATTGTATAGGAAATGGGAACTCTGTGAATATTGCGTGAAATGGGATGTCTATGTGAAATCTGAAGAGCCCATGAAAAATTATGTAATATACTTTGATCGGATCTCAACTATCGCGTTCCTTTCAGTAGACGCCAAAATGAACATTTTTATATAACATACTTATTTATTTTGTATTTATGCTATTAATTATTTGGTCCGTTTGTTTTAAACGAGGTGGTATGTCCACATTCTATATGAATTATTTCGTTAAGATATATTATATTTATTTGAAATGCCATAAATTGAAAAAAAAATTACTCGAAAAGTCAATAAAATTCATAAATATTCTTTCAGATTGTATAATTTAGAGAAAAACATAGCATACTACTTCGGTTATTTAGGTGAACGCGCCAGAAAAATAATTTGTGGGTGGAGCATTCTGACATGGTCATACAAACAAGTGATGTGATGACATGGGTACCCACGACCACGGTCTTATAAACAGGTCTTGACACTCGTCAGTAGTGAGGGTACCCCTTATTGAATGAGTTTCTAGTTCTTAAAACTAACACATACGGCGTAACGATCGAGAAGATAATTGTGCGAGAGAAACAGAGAATGTGCATTAGAAAGAGAAGAAACAGCGAGTTTAAACGTCAAACGTCAAAAAATATAAATGCATATACAGAATTTAAACAAAAAAAAAACATTTTGATTAGAAATTTTAGCTTGGAATACATAAATGTTTTCCTAAATTTTCATTGAATCATTATTGTAAGTAAATTTATAATTATTAACTACAAAATATAACATTTTCCCATCTTTTCAGTGATTTTTTATTATTGGAGACTTTGAAAACTGAACGCTATAGTCCAAGGGGCTTCGCCCTGTTTTACATCGTGGTATAAGGCAACAATCAAGCATATTTAATGAGTTGTACTCTCAATTTTTTATTGATTCACAGTTAATTACTCAATATGAAGCATTATGAAGCACGATAAGGTTAGTTAAGTTAGATTTAATAATATTTTCAATCGTATAGTTGCTATCTTTCTTTAATACCCTGTTTAATACATACTCTCCATCTTTATCTTTTGCATACTCTTCTCGATCGCAGCACCTCTTTAAGAATAGAAATAATTTTCTACAGAATTACTAATCAAGATTGTGTTCTTATACGTAGTAACGGATTTGACAATTGCTAAATAAAGGCATAGTAACAAGTAATAGTTATTTGTGTGTCAAGGCCGTAAAGGTTATCTTTTTTGGTCGAATCTGTTGTTTGCGGCCGAAGCGCAGCTGAGACTGCAATTCAGGTGAGACCAAAAAAGAGCTGTTGGTCGACGTGCACACAACGTTTTTTAGGCGATCATCACGATATAATTCAAAACCACAAAATTTTATCTATTTATTTCTAAAACATTGCAATTGTAAATCTTAATTGACGTTGATATTGTTTTATTTTATTGTCTTCTATCAAAGTGGCATTCGTAAAAAATGCGTATCAATTTCTTGAATTGCACGAACTATTAAGGTTGACGGAGGAATATAAAATGTATTTCGGCAAAAACTGTATCTTGAAGAGTTCATCAGGCAGCCCATATAGGTAAGTATGAATTGTTTATGAAGTAGTTTTTGATAGTTCAGTCCCAAAAAAGTAGTGTTTGACAGATCAGTCCCAAAAAGTAAAATTTGACAGATGTGTACCAAAAAGTGAAACTTCACGGCCGCAAAAGGAGCCATAGAAACATCTTTTTTGTTATGATCGCCTAAAAACTATTAAAAATCAATTTGTCAGAAACTCAGAAGCTAAGGATTCTCGCGAAATTCCAAGTGCAGCTAAAGAAGCGACTTCACATTTGTTTCCGTCGAAATCGAGAGAATTTTTGTTTTCTTATATGTTTAATCTGTAATTTTTTCTTAATTAGGTCAAAGATGCCATTTGAGCGCGTGTCATAGTGCGTTTTTTGTTTGATATTTTTTGCTGCTAATTAGAAAAGTGGCATTTTTTAAAAAATTCTTTGCAGAACTGATTATTCATATAGCCAATTTCATTCGGTTATTGAAGATTCTTAAATTCTCAAATAGATTACTTATATACACAATACAAAGAGTTATTTCAGAATTTCAATTGACATATGCATTATAAATAACTTGATTGTTTCTCATTTTCAAATTATCCATGATGCGAAGTTGCTTAGCCTAACCCTCCATTTTTTGATCTAAAATTAATCTTCCTCTTCTATTAACTCTCAAAGTCTTAAGGTCCATTCACAACCACTTTGGACTCTGCTTAATTTGCACTCCAAGTTCAAATTACACAGGGTTGAAATTTGTAGCATTCACAACCAATTTTAACATTGCTTGAGATTCAGTATTGCCATCTATAAAATCAAATATAAAATAGTACAAATATTAAATACTTCGTTCTTCTTTTCGTTTGAAATTGAACAAAACAAACTAACCTGTCAGACCCAATTCATTCGAAATTTGCGACCAACTAGCTTCTTTTTTCAAGAGTGATTTATATTATTCTATTTGATTTTAAATTTAAACGTCAAAAACACATGTCGAATCATCAGCGCCCCTAGCGTGAAAAATGCGAGGGATGCAATGCGCATGCCAATTCCAGGCCAATTCGCTGGCGACTTGAAGTGAAAGTTTGCACTTTGCAAACATTGCAATCCGAAAGCCAAGTACGCAGACTATAAATTGTAGTTGTGAATGGTTACTACTGAGCTCATACGCTTAGCTTTGAATTTTAAGCTAGCATGAAATTGTGCCATGTTCAAATTCGGTTGTGAATGGGCCTTCATGATAGCAAAAATGTAAGTGTGCTTACGAACGGTCCAAATCGTTAAGATCTTGAGCAGTGTCAGCGCGCTAAATTAATTCGGACCAGCTGTGAGCAGTGTGAGCGTTGTAAGCAGCAATTGCATGATTCGGACCGCACCCTTAGAGATCAGTGGTTTTACTTCAAAACAAATTAGACAAAGACAACTAGTACCGTTTCATCGTAAGCCTCACTAAAAAAAGCACCTGATTTCGATCCATTCTCTTCATTTCGTGAAATATATTTCATAAGCATAATTGAAAATATATTTGCTCATTATCAAAAAATATAAATTAATAAATTTATTCCTGCTACAAAGTTTTAGAATCACCACGTGTTACGTAATTCTTTTCAAGAAATCAATCTCGTACATGGTTGGATATAATGAGCCTAATTCAGCTCTCTTATTCATTAAGCTAAAGAAACTTCTTTATTTACTAGAGAAATGTCTTCCATCTTTTTCTTAATAAGTTATTCTAATATACCTACATCCGACTCTATTTATAATATTTTAGTGAAGCTTATTTACGTTAGTGAATCAAGACGAATTCGGCCCATTGTCAATAATTTCATCATGGAACATAATAATATTTTATTTAAATTAAAAAATAATAAATGGGCATTGTTGTAACTATATGTTTGGTCTGATAAAAATACTCACAAATATTCTTCACGTTCCTCACTTATTTATTGTAGATATAATTTTGGCAATTCTTCTGTTGTCCCGAAAGAGTAGGGTATTATATTTTTGAACACTTATTTTTAGAATTTAAAGATACTTCAATATCCCACGATCAGATACCAGCCACAAATCACATTTAGCAACGACTCCATTCAGTGTTGCCACTTGTACTATAATTAACGAATTGTAACATAATTTTCCTCAAATTCAGGCGGAAAAATAATATGTAACATAATCGATAACTGTACCATAATTTAATATTTGGATATCTGGACACGATTAGGTGATTTTATATCACGAGTCTAAAAGTATGCAACCATTTCAAGAAATTGGTATGATAATTAAGATCGTTATATAGCTGTACGGGTAAATTGAGGAGTTCCCTGTACTCAGAAATAAAAAATGCTTTATCTTTTTCTAAAGAATAGATAGATTTCAGAATATGTCTATAGTTCATTTCAGTTAAGAACGGTCCAAGGGCTCTTCTACGATTTATGCCTTCTGATTGGCCAAAATGCGAACACGATTCACTTACATAAAATATAGAATACAGAACAAACTTGCTGAAAATGAATTCGATAAACAAAACCAACAAATATATCCACAATTTACATTAATAGATGATACAAATAATGTAAGTCTTAGAACTGCACAAATCTATATGATAATTGATAAACAACTGACAATTGAGTGTTAATGAAAAATTGGTTCGGTTTTTGGCCAACTAGAAGGCTTACATTGTAGTCCCATAAGAGCTTTTGGACAGCTCTTAACTGAAATAAACTATAATTGAGAGCAAAAATGAGTAGTAACAGTTTCAAGAAAACGATAATTTTGGCAACACTGTACGGTAATTCCTTCACTAACTTGTGACATCACTGACTCCAACCACTGCAACGTAGAACGCATACGTCACTATTTATGCTGACTACGTTGTTGAAAATCAAAGACTGTCAAAATGTTATGGATGTAAATTCAGAATAAGTTGTAGATGAGTGAATCAAATTTATGTTGTAATGTCGGACTAGATTTTCTAAACAAAAAAGTTCCATATCACTATATTTTTACTTACTGAGTACAAGGAAGTATTGTGAAGTATTGTGAAACCAACAAAATTCACCTATCGAGATTTTTATGGTAATATTTTATATTTAAGATTGGTATAAGGTCTAGTTGTACACCTCGGTTTCAATCATCTGTACCGGAAGTGCACTTTACTTGAAACTTTTTTCGAATTTTCTAATAAATCCAGAATGATCAATCGTAGGATGTTGAAATTCAGTATTTAAACTTGATGTTGTATCAAAATAGTTATCTACTATTTTTGTATGAATTGGCCAAGCCAGAAGTGCACTTTACTTGAAACTTTTTTTAATTTTTTTGCATAAATCTAGATTGATCAGCCATAGCATATTGAAATTTAGTGTTTAAACTTGTTGTAGCATCAAAATAGTTATCTACTATTTTTTTATCAATCGGCTGAGCCGGAAGTGCAGTTTATATGCATAACAGACATTCAGAATTTGCCGTACAAAACAATCAGTTTAATTGAAATGATAAGGTAGGCAATGATAATCTGTTGTCAATTTTTTGATTTTGTTTGACATTGTAAGTACATGTCAAAATACTATTAAAATTATATTAATTATAATCTGAAGTAACAAAAAACTTTATTGAATGAATTTGTGTATATATCAAATGATATAGTTTATTGTAGAGAAAAAATTTCTGCATTTTTTTACACTAATATTTTTGATTTTACGCTACTAGGAACTAGTAAAATCACGGAAATGTTCATTGATAATTTTCTTAAAATCAACAGTGCCATGAAATAATAAAATAAAATTGAAGAAAACTGATATTTGTCGAGCACTATTTTGACCATAAAATCATTTCACCATATCTAGTTTTTCCTATAAATTATACATTTTAATTCAAGACATTTGGTATAGAACGCTGATGACAGCAGATGGCAGATATAAGCAATGACTTTGAATGGGTACATTTGTTTTTTATTTCATGGCACTGTTGAATTTGAGAAAATTATCAATGAACATTTCCGTAATTTTACTGGTTCCTAGTAGAGTGGAATTGAAAATATTAGTGTCAGAAAATGCGGAAATTTTTTTCTACAATAAACTATTTAACTTTTTTGATGTAAAATAATTAGGGAAGCCAATAATTGAACATTCCAAAAATAGCATTGAAAACGCTATGGTGCGTCCTTCGAGTCACCACCCTGTATATAATAGGGGAAGTGTTGTAATAGTGATTTTTAGACAGTTCGAGATTTTTATGGATCTTTACGTTCTAGACTTCACTGAAATTTTTAAAACAGTGAAAGCATAATAACTCCAGAAGGCATACGAATTTTTGACTGAAATTTCATATTTAAGTTGGTTCAAGTTCTTTAATGAGCTGTTTTCAACCAGTGGTAACAAAGCTTTACTGAAAGAACTTTTTAGTTTTTTGAGTTTATTCTAAAAACAGTAGTATTTATCATAAAATATAAAATGACTGAAATTGATCCTTGAATATTTTCACACAACATTTAACCGAACATTTATTTTTTCAAATTATCAGCAGTTCATTTGTCATTATTCAAATTTGAATTATTATAGAACTTGTTATATTTTTCTGAAGCAAAGAAATAATGAGAATCATAATGTGAAATTAAAATTATTATCACTCATATTAGGACGTCACATGTAAACGTTCGTCAATTGTTTTTTTAAAATATGTAATTTGGTTTTATCGTGCTTGGTATCAAATTAAAGCTCTTGCGGGGATAATTCTAATTGAAGTGTCAAAAAGGATATTTAAACGATTGTCAATTGTTTCTTTTACAAATTAATTGAATAGTGTCTAGCAGGGAATATTGGGAGTGTTCACATCATTATCAGTAGCTGCACAACCTTCTGTTGACCTTAGCTTCCTCCAGAGCTTTCTTCCATTCGTTTTTACGCTTGGCAACTTCCTACCATCTACCGATATTGAGTGCGCTTAGATCCTGTTGCACTCCACCCATTCATCTTTGTTTCGGTCTTTCGATCTTCCTTAACCTTTCTACTCTAACATGTAATATTTTTAGCAGCATTCTATCATTCTTCATGCGTTTTATGTGCCCTAGCCATCTCAAACATGTCCTCGTAATAAAGCTTATAACATCATCATTATTAAATTCATTGTATAACTCAAAGTTATACCTTCTTTTCCATATACCGTTTTCTTGAACACCTCCGTAGATTTTCCGTAATATTTTTCGCTCGAAATTTGCAAGAAAATTATTATCTTCTTTTGCTAGTGTCCATTTCTCAGAGTCATATACTAGGACTGGCCTTATTAATGTCTTGTATAATACACATTGTATTTCATGTTCAAGGTATCTGGATTTCAAATCTTTCAGAAACCCGTAATAAGCCCTTTCTACTAGCGTGATTCTACGTTTTATTTCTATAGTGTTATTGTTTTTGCAATTTATAAGGCTACCGAGATAAATGAAATCCTCCACTATTTCGAAGTTATAGCTACATATAGTTAGATTCTGTTCTATTTTCTGGCTCCTTTCCTTATTTGTGGCTATTAGCATCTTAGTCTTATCTTCATTAACAGACAGACCCATTTTTTGCCAGATTTCTCCAGTGCTATAAATACCTACCTCTTTTATCTTGATGGCACTACTGGCGATTATGTCGACATCGTCCGCAAACACTAAAATTTGTGTAGATTTGTTAAAAACATGTCCCTTTGTTTCTATTTTGGATTCTCGGATGGCTTTTTCGGGTATGATGCTGAACAGAAGACATGCCAACGCGTCTCCTTGCCCTAACACATTTCTTGCTTAAAAAAATTCTGATGTATCCGATTGAATTTTTACGCAGCAGATAGCTTTGCTCATCGTAAGTTTTGTCAAATCTACTAACTTTTTGGTAGTTCCAAATTCTTTCATGGTCTTAAAGAATTAATTTCTGTTTTACGCTGTCATACGCGGTTTTAAAGCCAACAAATAGATGGTATGTATCGACTCTGTGCTCAAGTCCTTTTTTTAGTATTTGTCGTACCGTGAAAATTTGATCGATAGTGGATTTGTTCGAGCAAAATCCACACTGATAATCCCGTAAACTTTGTTCCACATATGGTTTTAGTCAACTTTATAGTATACTAGCTGTTACCCGCAGTCTCACCCGCATACAGATAGACTTTTTGAAATCAATAAAAACAATATAATAATAATTGACTGCTGCTATTGTCCGATTGTGCTTTGTATATTTGAAATTATTTCTCAACCAAGTTTTAATTCAGTCAGATAGATGAAACGTAAACGAAGAAATACAACTCGTGCATCACTAATTAAATGTTGATAGTTTCATGCTAGAGATCTTCACGCAAGAGCCAACAGCAACTATAGAAAGTTCCAACTTAATTGATGAAGACTTTTCGGAGATTAGACTCGACATTACACTCCAGTGCGAGTCTTATTTTGATGGTTCTATGGATAAAATTATTCAATACGACTCACGCGTCAACTTATTGTTCATTGATAATACTATGCCAAAAATCTTGACGTAAGTGCCATCAATATCTGTACAAAGTTTCAACCTAATCGGACGAGCGATGCGCAAACAATCAATTACGAATCGTGCGCCATTTACTGTAAATTGATATTACTATATCAGAAATTTGTTTGCAAACGTCAACAACAACTATAGGAAGTTTCAATTCAATCTATATAACCGCTTCGAAAATCAGCAGATTGAAAAAAAGTCCTTATTGCTAAATCGCACACAAACACTTCGATTTAATTTTTTTATTTAGACTACGGTGTCAACATTGTTGAATCAAATACTGAATATCATGTCTCTAATAGCAAAAACATAAAACTTTCTCATTAACTTTAAATCGAGTTGGGGCAACAAATAGTTTTATTCCTCTTTGGATCACCTTAATCTATCCCTGTCAAATAAATAATATTACGGTATATTTTTTTCCCGTTGTCCACCTGAATATTAAATTCCATGACTCTAACAGCAAAGAAATATAATTTTCATATGAATTTGCAATCACCTCTATAAACCCTTAAGCTGGCCCTGTCGCAAAATCCTTGATCAAATGATCTTTATTCGTCACAAACTACTTACCTGCAAAATTTGAGTGTAATTCATACTTCCTAATATTCCTTTCACAACCTTAATCCATTCATGTTGTAGAAATCATATCGTAATATTTATTCTAACATTGAGCTCTATTGGGATCTGACATCATGACGTCACGATCCAACATATAGCACTAGATAAAGCACAGCAGACTCGTCCGCCATTTTGGAGCCCACTGTCAGTTGTTTGCCATTTACCGAAGTGTGAACTTTAATATAATTTTATAAAATAATTTAAAATGATGGGTTGTTCTGGGCCCCGTTGTATTATTCATTCAAGATACGGGTTCTGATTCTACAGATGAGTAACTTTTATTTCTCAATACATCATTTGAATGTGGAGAAATATATTCCGAGTTACTTAACCTAAATTTGAATTTCGAGTTTAACTGTTCGATTGTCAGAATCTGAGTGCATTATTCAGAATAAATGTCAGCATTATTGCAAGAATCTTTGTGTTTCAGTAATACTCTTAATGATTTGCTACTAAATTGTCATAATTTCCCGAAATTTTGCAGTATTGCAAATTATTTGTTGGAGCACTACACTGTTGTGAGAGGTTTGAGGATTAGGAATTTTGAAATTTCAAACAAAGATGAAACCACCAGCTACAATTCCAAATGAACCAACAAAACAAATACAAGAAGCAAGTTATTGTGTTTCATTCGATTTGAACTGTTTTTTAAATTTTTATTGTATTTTCTATGATTACCATGACTGATATCTTATAAAAAAAAGCCTTATTTTTTTGCTTATTATTATTTATTATTTAACCTGCTTTGACCAAAGCAAATATTTAAGTACTTACCTAGGTACCTATTTGTTTAAATCACCATACTACCTACTTTAACTTCATAATTTGAATACTAAACATTTACAGATTTTGTGCAGAAAATTAATGCAAGCAGATAAATTTCTTAAAGAACAAGATGCGCAACTGCCTGTTATTTTAATCTTGTTATTATTCATCTAGAAACCTACATAATTTACAGAAAATCATAAAAATAAGGATATTAAACGTTTCACAGACTTGTCAGTGGGCTCCAAGATGGCGGACGAGTCAGCTATGACTATCTAGTGCTGTAATCCAACATGGCCGCACTGAGCCATAGCCTTAAATCATATACCTATAAATATATATACCAACCACTTGGACCTGACAGCGTACGGGGTCTTTTATCTCTTTTCTTCTGCAAGTCTAAGCTGCGCATAGTCACACTTTGAAATAAGTCTTAATTTAGAAAATAAATTTGACTCCGAATCATCCCGAACACAATCTTTCAAGCATCAGCCAATGAAGTTCAAGACTGTGACCATGCGCAGTTTAGACTTGCAGAAGAAAAGAGATAAGAGATACCGTACGGAGAGGCTTCCTTGTTAAGATAGAAGGTCAGCAGTATATATATTAATAGGTATATGCCTTAGATGATAAATAATATCTAGATGGAAGGAGTCCTATATCACACAATACATTTTTGCGAATGGTTATGCCAGAAAGATAGGAAAATATAGGTTGCGTTAGAGGGACAAAGAAATAAAATATAATTAAAGTAAAATGAAATGAAACGAACTGCGCATGTCTATCGAATTTCATTTGTTATTTATAAAAGTAATGTTAAGAAGATGTACTTTGCAACTAGAAAACGGCGAATAGATATAAATATTTTTTACGGAAATAAGAATTCATTACATCATGTATTTGACATTTTTCGGGCTTGACAAACCGAAATTTGATTATTGTGACGCTTGCGCAGTTCATTTCTCCTGTTAAAATGTTCAATGATTTACTCAATTTTTCGTTCAATGAAATAATAGAACTCGCCCTATTTTGTTCCATGTTTTCGTCAATTAATTGCGCAGATAGTATGCGCACTATATTGCAATGCGCTGTCAATGGTAGCCAGAGATAGAAAATCATTTGAAACAAAATGAAACAAAATCAGTACAAAAAAAAAGAAATTAATGGAGCAGAAGCCGACCACGACATAGAGAAGCGAACGATGGTATTTTAACAATGTTGAATGAAGAATTGTTAATATAAATTCGTTCAGAAATTATCTAAGATTGATGAATGATTGTTTCCAGAATGTTTCGTTTTTTCATAATTAAATTGGTGGCTGCAACTGCGAGAACTAGAACCAGAATATTAATTTCCTCCACATAACCCATTTTTGACATTAAATGTTTGACAGTTACAGCTTCACAGAAAATAAAAATAAAGTACGCATGCGCATGCAACAAAAAATTGAGATACGTTGCATACAGGATTTCTTGCTTTCAATGATTTAGTTCATTAAAGAGTACAGAAAAATTGATCACAAATCATTGACATAAAAATTGTACGAAAAAATTGAGCGTGTCATACGGGCTTTACAATATATCTTCCATCTCTTTCCGTCGTAACCGTTCGCAGTTTCTTCCATCTAGATATTACTTATGATCTAAGGCCATAGCCTTAGATCATAAATAATATCTAGATGGAAGAAGCTGCCATATACCTGTAAATATATGTACCAACGACTTGGACCTGACAGCGTACGGGGTCTTTTATCTCTTTTCTTCTGCAAGTCTAAACTGCGCATGGTCACAGTCTCGATTTTCATTGGCTCATTCTCAAGAGCTAGTGTTCGGAATGATTCGGAGTTCGCGCCATTAAAGTGGGATGGGCACGAAAATTACAAATTTCAAACAAAATAAAAACATAAAATATTTACCGTTCTATTTGTCATAGACATAATTGAACATTATCACACGTATTCAGAAAAATAAATACAGATTAATTTAACCAGTGATTAACTTTGACATTTTTAATGATTTTTCTTGAAATAAGTCTTAATTTAGAAAATAAATTTGACTCCGAATCATCCCGAACACAATCTTTCAAGCATCAGCCAATGAAATTCAAGACTGTGACCATGCGCAGTTTAGACTTGCAGAAGAAAAGAGATAAGATATCGTACGGAGACGCTTCCTTGTTAGGATAGGAGGTCAGCAGTATATATATTTATAGGTATATGGGAGCTGCGAACGGTTACGACAGAAAGAGATGGAAGATATATCGTAAGAAAGCTAGAGAAATGAACTGCGCAAGCGTGACAATAATCAAATTTCGGTTTGTAACCCCGCAAAATGACAAACACTTGATGTAATGAGTTCTTATTTCTGTAAAATATACTTATATTTATTCGCCATTTTCTAGTTGCAAAGTACATCTTCTTAGCATTACTTTTATAAACAGCAAATAAAATTCGATAAATATGCGCAGTTCGTTTCACTTCATTTTTCTTTCATTATATTTTATTTCCTTGTCCCTCTGACGTAACCTATATTTTCTTCTCTTTCTGGCATAACCGTTTGCAAAAATGTATTGTGTGATATAGGACTTCTTCCATCTAGATATTATTTATGATCTAAGGCCATAGATTAGTATTGCTAGCATTGGCAATGAGTATATTTTTTAGATTTTTAAGCGATACGCATTGTATTCTCTTAGTGTAATCGGAAAGTTTGTTTATTTAAGTTCAAATAATTATTTTAATATAGATGAAGTCCATATGAACAAAAGTTTTCATTCATTATTTCAAAATTTTAAAATTTTATTTCGGTCATACACAATATGTTCGAGAATATCGAATTTATTGCAAATTGTATTGCAGCTAATAACAGTAACAATGATAAACAAGAAGAAACAGAAGATTATTCACAATAAAGTCGGTATTTTCGAACGTATTCGTTGCATATGACGAAAATAAAATATTCAAATCTCAAAATTATGAATGAAAAGTTTTGTTCAACAAAATTCATGTATATTATAATGATAATTGTGATTTAAACCAACTAGCTTTTTGATTTCACTAAGTAAAAATATTGCGTATCGCTTAAAAATCAGAAAAATATACTCGTTGCCTATGCTAGCAATGCTAAGCTCTGGCCAAGTACGGCCATGTTGGATCGTGACGTCATGATGTCAGATCCCAATAGTTGCGGCAGTCCAGCTTATTACCTTTTGTGTGCAATAATATAACCTGTCCTATTTGCCACTCTTCTGGAATTTCACCCGTTTCCCATACCTCCATTAATATCATATATACACGGTGAAGATTTTCACCTCCTTGTTTTATGAGTTCCGCTGGGATCCCATCTGTTCCTGTACCTTTGTTGATATTTAGTTGTGTAATTACATGGACTACTTCGTCAAATGTGGACGCTCTTTCTGTTTCATTCTTTCCTAATTTTGTCCTTGTTCTTGATCCTATTCGTTTACAATTTCGTTTGAGTTTAATAATTCATTAAAATGTTCGGCCCATCTGTTTGAGGTTTAAGATATTCTTCTTCTATGTAAGAATAATTCCATTTCTGTTTTTACACATTGTTGTTTTGGGCTTAAAATCTTTTCTTTGGTTATTCACTTTGTTATAGAACATTCTAGTATTACGTCTATAGTCAAGTTTTTCTAGTTCAAGTGAATTTTTGTTTTCATATTCTTTTTTCTTCAGCTTGTGGATTCTTTTTTCTTCGCGTCTCTTTATTTTATATTCTTCAGCAGTACTCCTTCTATGCCTTTGGATCATCTTTTTCCTAGCTTCATTCTTTATTAGCGTTGCACAGCGCATTTTTCATCAAACCAATTGTGTCTCCTTGGTTTGCTTTCTCTTCACAGAACATTTTCTGCTTTTAATATTTTCCTTCTGGTCTCTGACCATCTGTTATCTATGCTGTTGCCTGTAATGCTCTCTGTTGCTATTTGTTCACTTATTGCGTTGGTGTAGGTTTTGGCTGTATTTTCATCCTTAAGATTGTCAAGATTAAATTTTTGACTTTTCACCACTCACCACTTTTTCTTTTTTGACAGTGCTGATCCTTTTCCTTAATTTTGCAATAACTAGGAAATGATCAGAATCAATATTTACGCCTCTGTAGCTTCGCATGTTGAGAAGATTTGAGAAATATCTGCCATCGATCAGTAAATGATCAATTTGGTTAGTCGTCAGTCCATCCGTCGATGTCCACGTCCCTTTGCATATGTTTTTATGTTCAACATGTGTCCCTCCTATCGACATATTTCTTTATTGTGAAGCGAAGAAAGACAATCTTGTTCCATTATCATTGCTATCATCATGCAGACTAAATTTTCCAATTGTATTACTTTGTAAGTATTCTTTTCCAACCTTGGCATTCATACCTCCGAGTACTATTTTGATATCATTCTTTGGTGAGTCATCATATATCTTTTCTAACATGTCATAAAACTCATCCTTCTTCTCGTCTCCTTTATCCTCTGTTGGGGCAAGCGCATTTATTAGGGTGTATTGAAAAACTTGCCTTTCAGAAGTTAGTATACACTATACAGACCCTTTGGTTTATAGGTTTAAAATCTATGATTACATCATTGCATGGTTTTTTGCGTTGCTCACCACGAATCTCGTTCCCAGTTGATGATGCCATCTTAGCAGCTATAACACAATGTATACTTCTTCGTTCTCAATATATCCTTTCCTGTCCAACGCATTTCTTGTAGCTCAGTTATATCTATTTTATAACTATCTCAAGATATCTGTTGATATTTTTAAACTATCTGTACAGTGTTCACTGCCATGTTAAACAACTAGCACAAAAAATTAATAGTTTCCACCAGAGCCGCACTGTGGTATTGGCTGTTTTTTAAAATTTATATTGTTTAAATTTGAATTTATGAAATAAGACATAGAATTTCTAATAGACCAGGAACCAGAAACAGGTTTCTCTTACCTATTTAAATTTTCACCAGAGTCGCTAGATAGCGCAAAACTGTTCAACTTGCTTCATGAGAGTGAACTCTCCCAGTACCTACACCCTGATGTCTAGTTTAGCATCAATTTAAGGCTCTTGAGGAGATGAGCTTAGTAGATATCAAAAATAAATAATTCGTGGAATTCACATTATATCTTTAAATTACACTTTCGGCGATTAAACGTTGAAACTGTATGTTCCAATGAATTTAAGAACCTGAAAATCTAGAAAAGTATTCTACATTTCCAAAAATACCTATTTTATGTAAGGACTAAAATATAACCGCCATCTATCAATTTAACATTAACCTTCTATGATTCTGGAAATGGAAAATAGAAAAGAGCGACCAATAAGCAAAAGGATGATAAATCTAATCCTGATGGGACAAATATTTAGGTATTGAAAAAATTGTTTCATGCGATTGGTCACTACTAGCAATTGAAAAACTTTCAGAAATTGTAGTCTATAATCATGCATTGCTACAAGATTCACCATTTCAAATCGGGGTCATGATTCACCTTAAGACGAAACAGTACTAATTGTTTGTTTTGTTTCAGAATAAGTCAGGCTTACGGAAAGTCTGTGATTACGTCGAGATGGGCAAGGATTTAAATATCTTGATATTTCAGAAGTAAAACATAATTATTATAAAGTGTACTAAAATTAATGCTCACATACAAGATAAGTTTCTTAAAGAATTTAATTTTAATGGAATTATTCAATTTAAAATATGACAGTATGTTATAAAAATCTCCCAAAATTCACACAAGAACTAATTTTGGTAGAAATCAGATTTTAAATTCAAAATTGTGAATTTTTATTGATTAATAAAGTATACAGTACAAATATTATGAATGAAATATTATTTCGAGCAAATGGCCTCCGCGGCTTTGCTAACTCTTTTGTCGAAATTCCTTATGACCATTTTACATAAATGTGATTGAATTTCGTTGATACTGCGCTCAATTTTCTCCTGCAAGGCTTGGATGGTCGCGGACTTGTAGGCATAAAATTTAGACTTGGAAATTTAAAAGAAAAAAGCCAAACGGTGTTAAACCGCATAATCTGGACGACCAATCCTGACCACCAAAACCCCCATTAAATGACCAGGAAGTGACTCATGCAGTAATTGGCTTCTCTGGTTGTACCTATGGCATGGCATGTGGCACCGTCATCGTATTGAAACCACATGTCGTTCACATCTATATCTTGAAAAGTGGGCACAAAAGCCTTGATTATCAGGTCATGATAGCGAGCCGTTGACTGTTATCTCCGAAAAAAAATGGTCCGATGATGCCTTCAGCTCAAAATCTGCAACAAGCAGTGACACGTGTTGAATGCATTTGTTTCTCAACAATCATTCGTGAATATTTTAAATCCCAAATGTGATAATTCTCACGATTAACAAAACCTATCAAGATGAAAATGAACCTCATCGCTGAAAATAATTTTGTTCGAAATATTAGCATCCACTTGTTGTTCCATAATTCATTTAAAATAGTTTTTGTCACTAATATCACTCGTAGACAAACCATTGACTTGATACCACCTATCATTTTATGCTCATGCTAAAGATATATAGATGGTAGTAAGAAAGTCATATTCGCACCACTAGAAGAAATTTGAAAATACTGTTTTAAGTGATCGTGTTGATCGCTAGCGGGGGTATCATAAAAATATTACATACATATTATTAAAAATAAATTGTTGAATGACAGAACGATGTGCATTTTCCGATTTTATTTTTGACCGACTCCACTTCTTAGGCAGCGGTCTCACTGGACGTGTCGTGTCGTGTAATGTTGTGTCGAGCTGGCCTTGAAAATTTCAAACACATGTATTGCAATGGTGGCGGTCTCATTGGACCATCGTGCGCTGTCGAGTGCTAGCGAGTTGTTTGATTTTCAGTTTGGTTTGAATTTCACTTGTCAGTCGACACAACTCGACACTTCTACGCATGCGTATGAGAGATATATAGAATTGACGCGACAAAAAGAGTCATAAGATGTAGAAATTTTCATCCATTCATTCAAAATTTTTAAAATTATTGTGGTAATGAATAATTTTAGTACATTTGGAAAGAAATTCACAATCTCCCACTCGGTGGCAACTGATCATTTTTTTTTTGCGGTTGTTTGGATTTTACGTTGACACTTGACACTCGTAAAAATAACATAAATTGAGTGGATTACTTTATTAATCAATCTCCATGGAGAAAATGTGGATTTGATCTATCAATATAGATCTGGATAATCAAATGTAAATATTATTGACAAATATTGGCGATATATCGCAAAACATTTTTCATTAAAGGATAGGATCTGAAAATTGTGTCTTAAGAAATGACAATCATTCTATTTCCGGATATTGTATTTAATTTGCTAAAGATGAGAATAACTCATGAAAGGCTATGTTACGATTTATATTCAAGTCAAAGAAGAAAAATTTACTCGACACGACTCGACCAGTGAGACCGGACCATCGTTTTTCAAACGACACGACGTGACACGACACGACACCACTCGCTCAGTGAGACCGCTGCCTTATTCATCATGAAACATAGTGAGGATGAAGAACAACATTCTTATTCATATATAGAGGCTGAAGCACTATCTAAATATCCAATTTTTCCAATAAGATACCAGCATAAGATTTATTCATTAATAAAGGATACTATTAAATGAGCAAGTTTTGTATACATGTAGTTGAGTAATTTATTTCTCAAAATATTCTTTCGATTTGACAAATTTTGCATAATTATTATGTATCTAAATATCTATACTACTGGAAATGAGTATAACTAACTTTTCCCGTGGGAAGTAATCACCTTCCCATGGCAAACTCAAAAAATGACTATACAATAATATAAAAATATATGCAGTAGTTCACAGAGCTCGCAAGTTCGAAGTGAAACTTCTTAAATAAATTAAAACTTACTTATCTCAAGTTTCGTGATGCATATCAATCCAAAAGAAATTTCCCTTCAATGGTTAGATTTTTTTATCTGAGAATAGGTTCCAGATGGATATTCTATATCAAATTATATTAGTATGTATCATTTATGGATAAAGAACAAATTTCCAATTTCTGCATATTGCATTCACGTTGAGAATGGGCAACAATCATCATAGGGGCTACGATTCATGTCTTCTATCAATTATAAATAAATTTGTGCAGTTTGAAGATTCAGATGTGTATTTAGGAAATATTCGAACATATTTGTTGCTTTTATTTATTGAATTCATTTTCAGAAAATTCTTTTGAAATCCTGCATTTAATGTGTGTTTGATATCTGCCTTTCGGCCAATCAGAAAGTTTTGAATCATAGCCTCTAGCTGACCGTGGACTGTTTTTTATGTCAACTATTGTAGCAGCACTTTAAGTGACTTAATGAGAATATGGCCGAGCTACAAGAATGTTCACTTAGTAAATGGTTCGTTAAAAATGATCAATATTAAATCGAATAAACTTATCAAGTGATTTGCTAAGCATTGCTATCAAAATTTTATATTTGATATTGTTCATTTTCAAGGAGCTGTTTACCTAAGAAACGTTCTTGCAACTGGACATACATCTCTCAAATTCGCATTTCTTTATTCATATTGATTAAAAAGAAGTTTCACTTTAATACAAATTTCACATCGCAGAACATGACCTTACTAAGTAAGTATCTTAATAGATAATTTGTTGTTAAACTGGGCTTCAAGGATTGTTGCAGATTCCGAGAGTTTTATGGTTCTCCAATTAAAGCCAATAGTGCTCTTTTATAGTCCCCGGAAGTTTCATCCTGAAAAACAAATTATTTATTTATTTATTTACATATAAGTTTCATGCCAATCGGCTTTATACAATAAATTTATGAAATAGTAAATGATAACCTATAAAGCATCAAACTATTTTTAGAAAATCCTTAAGTACCTATTACAAATTGCACATTACAGAAATTAAAGTTAAAAGTTAATAAGTTAGTAACGTAGCAATAGTTTCTTAGCATTCGATGAGAAAGGCACGATCGATCCACCAAAGAAATTTATATCCCCGCAATGAATGTTCACTAGGTTCGCAATCCTGTTTCTTGTTCCACTGCATACGTAATTTTTAGATTATTTATTTGTATCCAACAGTCTGCGTACTCTTAAATCTGGTCTAGAGCAGATATATCCAAATTGTTCCAGGATCTCCGGGGAATTGAGCTGCCCATTGACTGTTTTGTAAAAGAATGTCAAATCGGCGACTTGCCAGTGACTTAATAGACTATCAATTCCGAAACAATTGTAAATTTCTTCAATATTGCCCGTTGATCGTGTATGGTATAAAATAAACTTACAGAATTTGTACTGAATTTTCTCCAGTTTTTAATAAGTTGATTGGTATTTGATGACCATACTACTGAGCAATTTGATCTGACTAGAGCTTCATATAATCGGATTAATGTATAGGCATTGTTAAAATCTTTACCAGCTCTGATGATATACCCAAGAACCTTGTACGCTTGAGACACTATTTTTTCAACATGACAAGAAAAATTCAGCTTGTTATTGATAATGACACCTAAATTTTTTTATAGACGTATATATATATATATATATATATATATATATATATATATATATATATATATATATATATATATATATATATATATATATATATATATATATATATATATATATATATATATATATATATATATATATATATATATATATATATATATATATATATATATATATATATATATATATATATATATATGCATAACCATGACAACATGTCAAAACAGTGTTATAACCTAATCGATTTTTAAACGTCGTCATGATTATACAGAGTGATCAAAAATGATTGTCCGTGCCGCTTTGCTCCGATTTTTTCTTTGCCGCCTGCTTGAGATAGTGACATTCAAGTGACAGATGACAGTTTCTCTGAAAACATTATTCTGACCTAATAATTTGGTAGAATAATAATAAATTCTCAATAATCAGTCAATAATACAGCTATCCACTTACTTTTTTGTTTATTGAATCAGATTATGGATGAATCCGTCATAAAATATGCAAAATATACGCCATTGTATTCTTGAAATGTCGGTAACGTAGTTTTCAAAATGAATAAATTTATATTAACTTTATTCCTTGAAGATAGTTTTGATCATAATGAGAACTTTTGTCTGTCACCTGTCAGACAATCATTATTGATCACTCTGTATATAAGATAGACACAGGCCTGGGTTTAAAACCGCATTCTGACTACGGGCCAATACGTCTGTCCGAGTATCGAAGAACAGTTCTTACAATTAATCTTACTGGCTTTCCCTTCAGTCTCACAAAATTAAAAAATAAATATCATTACATAATAGCGCCTAAAAATTACTTTACTATTAGAAGTTTATTTATTGAAATTAAAAATTCAACATCTGTTAATGACCAAAACTTTTTCCCAGTTCCACTTTTCGAAAATTCTGCTAGAGGCTTTAGCTTAGATAAGGATAAATACTCTAAAGTCACATTCCCGCCTTTATCATAATCATAGTCGTAATCATAATCATAGTCGTAAGGAAATACGACCGTTTCCAGCTCTTGTCATAATCATATTATTTTGTCTACAACTAAATTTAAAAAGTAGTGAAATATATTCAAAATGATTAACAATTAAATTTTACTGTTGTATAGAAATAATACTACTTAGCTAAAGAAAAAATTAATATGTTGAATAACAAATAATAAATAATAAATGCATATATAAAATGTACTCAATTGTATGTGAACATATCATGAATCCTTGAAATATGTAATAACATATATGAAATAAATCATTCATATTTAATTACTTTAAAAGCTGAAATATATCCAGAAATATTTAAAACAATATTATTTCAATTTATTTGAGAAAATATCGTGATAAGTAGTGATTTCTAGGCCACTGAATTCATCATCATCATCATCATTCAATCATGTTGATTTTGACATCTTGGTTTTTGTTTGCTTGGTGCCGTGTTTGATAATTTGATTTCTATTCACATTTTTATATCTGTAACCTTTCTTTCTATGACAAAAATCAATAACAGTAGTGAAATCAACAACGATTCCATGAAATGAAATAGCGTTACATATATCCATCTCTTCTATTTATGATTACGACCATATATGTAATACATATATGATTACGACAAAAGTTTGACAGCGCCAAACTTTTATGATTACGACTCACGACTTATGACTATGATTATGATAGAGGTGGGAATGTGACTTAAAAGTGAAAAATAAAATCCATAACCTCCAATTGGGGAGTGAGCGACGAAAGAGTTGGCCTCTAGCAGCAGAAACTTTAACTAGAAAAACCGAGATAGATTTGAATTATATTTGAGATCATATAGTGTTTTGGCTTGAAAGGTCGTTTTGATTTGTCGATATTTTGGAGTTAGGAAATATTTTATAATAAAAAAATTTTGTCAATTTGTTTTTTGACATATTTTGATTATTTCAAGAATTTATTGAGATATACACTTCTATTTTCTACGAATTCATTTATATTTAATTTTATTTATACAAGTAATACGTTTAATCATTTATCTACATTAAAACTTTGAACCATATTTTGAAACCTGTAGTTATATAGTGTGAGTATAATCATTAAATTACATTTGTATTTGTGTTTGTTCCAAATTAGAATTTTAAGTTTTCATGTATCTTCTTGTTATAGTCTCCCGGTTCTGAAGATGGCTACTCAGTAGTCGAAACCGGTCAACAAAATATAAAAATACATTTTTGAACAGTGTGATACAAGACTTTGATTTTCCTCCAACTTTCAATAATACTGAATTATTCCTAAAAATTTTCTAAATCTTACTCATTTCATAAAATTCACAGAAATGTTTACACATAGAAAGTTGGTCTCCGTGATCGTAGCGCCGTACTTTGACTGATAGACGAACCGGAACGAAGTTGGTCTCACAACTGCAATGTTTAAGTAGATAGGAGATGCACTACCATATTAGTTCAGGAAACGAAGGAAATATAGCAGAAATAATTCGTGTAGAAGCCAATTTTGCCACAGCTGTAGGACAACATATAATAAAAGTCCTAATAGGTGGGATTGAAGCTAAGGTGGTATGGAATCTTTAAAGATCTTTTTTTTAATAACTCGAAAACTTCTGCCTCTATCGAAAAAAATGTTCATATATTAAATTATTCTAAATAAAAATTCTTACGAGAAAAGTTCCACACACTTTTTCGCTATTATCAATATTGAATGATATATAGAGGGAGGAAAATGGAAAATTAAATTAAAAAAATCTGTTTTTATTGTTAGAAATCCAGATTTAATAATAATAATTTAGCAATTATGGTTCGTGGTAGAACTCTGTCAAGCGATTTACGCAAAGTTATTGTTAAATTGTTCAATTCAGGTAATTCTTGTGGCAAAATTGTCAGTTAATTAAAATTATTCCGTTATACTGTAAGAAATAAAAAAAATAGACCGGAACAACGCAGCAAAAATTGAGTTTGGTAAGAGTTTTCAAAATATCAAAAGCAAATTTAAGATAAATATTTTTTATTTGGTAAAAAGTTCTGTATTATAAATTATTTGAAAAATAACGTTTCGACAGCAAAGTGCTGCCTTTTCCAAGTGTAAAAAATGTATAATAAATAAATAAACCAAATTGTCAATAGAGAGCTCTGTCTGTGGTTTAGCGAATAATTCAATATCCACAGGTCTAAAGTCTAAATAGGTAAATTGTTAACTCCTGGCTCTAGATCAAAATGGCTCTACTCCTTTTGGTTTGGCGCAAAGCTGAACTATCCACAGATCTAGTTACCATTTGTATTTTTGTTGTCTTGACAATTTTGTTTATTTATTCATTATACATTTTTTATACTTGAAAAAGGCAGCATTTTGCTGTCGAAACGTTGTGTTTCAAATAATTTATAATACAGTACTTTTTAACAGATAAAATATATTTATTAAAAATGAGTTCTGAAAAGTTTTTCCTTCAAATTTAAGATCTTTGCGCTGTATATTGGAGCAAAATCGCCGTGCAAACTGTGGAGAAATTACCGTGAATTGAAATAAAACAACTGAAGAAAAATAAAACAATTTCACAGAGTTCATTTAAATATGTAAGCAAAAGTAAAACCACTTTTAATAGTTAAGCAGAAAGAAAGACCACTAATTTGGCCAAAAACCGAATGAAGTGACGAATCCAGATTTGAAGTTTGTGTAGAGGATAGTAGAAGTAGGGTTTTGAGAACAAAAAACAAAGCATATAAAAACCGATTATTTACGTGAGAAAATTAAATTTTCTGTATGTTTCATGATATGAGGATGCAAGTCTGCTCATGATGTTGGGATATTGTCAGTGCTGATAAATACAAGTTAGAAGACCAATTTCCATGAATTCTGCTGATTCCCCAAGAACATTAAACTTTACTTTGTATATTTGTGGAAAGGTTATAAAAGATCTCGTGCGTGAGAACATAGGCAGTCAGAACATAATCTTCAACATTAAAACATTTTAAACTAATTATAATAAATTTGTATTCAAAAATTATTCAATAAACCAAATAATACCTTATTAAAATATCATTTATTTAATTTTCATCAAACCTTTGACGTACTACTCGGTTTAGATAATTTAAAAATTTTGGAAGCAAACATTGATTTAATTAACGATATATTTCCCAATAAGTGATATAAAAATTTGTTATCACAAAACATTGCCGAAATCAAGCTATGTAAAAAATCCACCAAAATCCGAGAAATTAATAAAAATATTTGTTAACAATATAGAAAATGGCGAAGCATTAATTTCAGAGACTGAAATAGACAATATGACAATCCCTGAAGGTTTAGCGAAAGTTATGAATTATGAAATTATTTATCCAGTAATGAATTCAAGTAATGAAGAACAAATCTTAGATTCTGTGAATTGTGTAAATTATCAACCACTTGAAAATTTTGAAGTAAATAACATTAGCTCTCAGAAATTTTGCAATGAAAATAATTTAAAATTAGATATGAGTAAAATTAGAATGAATCACATGAATGATGAAGAGAAATTTGAAATAGTAAAACTGTTTAAACAATATTCAGATATTTTTCATACTGATGACAAGACTTTAACTTTTATAAATGATATTAAACATTTCATTCGAACGAAAGATGAAATCCCTGTCTAATCAAAAACATATAGATATCCAGAAGTACACAGAAAAGAAGTACAAGATCAAGTACAGAAAATGTTAGAGCAAAACATAATTCGTCCATTCTATTCCCCATGGTCCTCCCCAGTATGGGTTGTCCCAAAAAAACTAGACGCTTCCGGTAAACGGAAATGGAAAATCGTAATAGACTACAGACGACTCAATGGAAAAGCAATTGACGATAAGTACCCGATACCTACTAGACAAATTAGGAAGATGCCAATATTTTTCAACTTTAGATCTTGCATCTGGCTTCCACCAGATCGAGATGAATGAATCAGATATTCAGAAAACTGCATTCAACACTGAGAATGATCATTTTGAATTCCACAGAATGCCTTTTGGACTCAAAAATGCTCCGGCAACTTTTCAAAGAATCATGGATAACGTACTTAGAAATTTAGTCAACGAAATTTGTCTTGTTTATTTAGATGACGTTATTATTTTCAGTTTACAAGAACACATTCAAAATTTAAAATCTGTTTTCGACCGTTTAAAACATGCTAACCTAAGAATACAATTAGATAAATCTGAATTTTTAAGAAAAGAAGTATCTTATCTCGAACATGTCATGACCCCTGACGGTGTCAAACCCAATCCTGACAAAATCCATGCCATCAAAAATTATCCTCTTCCTAAAACGACGAAACAAATTGAAGCTTTTCTAGACCTGTTAGGTTATTATCGAAAATTCATCAAGAATTTCGCCCGTTTAACAAAACCTTTAACAAAATGTTTGAAAAAAAAAGATACGACAATAAATTATAACGATCAAGAATATATTAATTGTTTCAATATTTGTAGAAACCTTTTAATCAACGACCCCATATTTTTTATTAATAAGTTTTGGAAAACTTATTTAAGTGGCGCAGTCGGTAGGATACACAGATGGCATTTTAAAAATTAGATTCCGTTTTGTATCAACGATTAACTGTGTATCTGAAATTTCGTGAATTGCTCGAAACTTATACGAAGAACTCGCGAACGAATATCGCGCATCGTAGAAGACTCAACAGCCCTGCAAAATACAGAGCAGCCACGCAGTTCACTATCACAACTTCCAGCCGCAAGAAATCGAGACATCCAATGAACAAATTGATCTTCGTGTTTCTGTGGTGAGTACTACATGTCATTGAAAGATCTTTCCTCAATAAATTCAGATTCCGATTCGAATTCGGAGTGCTCAGATACAAATTCGGATTCCGCTGACTCACTTCCTGACCTTACTAATTATCTCAATAATTTATCAATAATCAAAATGGCGATCCCAACTTTAAAGAAAGAATATTTGGATATGATCCCAGAATTTAACGGTAACAATAAACTTTTACTAAGATTTTTAGAGATATGTGAAAAATTAGTAAGGAAATTTTATAATACTTTAGATATTAATGATTTTCAAAATGAGTATTAAATGAATACTATTATAAGCAAAATAAAAGGCGAAGCCGCTGTTAATATTGCTAGTTGTACGAACACAAAATGGGATGATTTGAAAAAAGCCCTTATAACTTCTTATTCTGATAAAAGAGATTGTTTCACTCTCGGAATTGAACTAACAGAAATAAAACAAACAAACGAAACACCTTATTAATATAATAATAAAATTTTAGATTTGTTAAATCTGCAAGTTTCGTACATAAGTACAAACTTTCCTCAACAAGCAAATATTTTAATTGCGTTTGTTAGAAATTATGCTCTTCGTGTATTATTTAGAGGTTTTAAAGAACCTTTAGGGACATTAATGAGAACAAAAAACCCTGCTGACTTAAATGAAGCACTCAGTATGATAACAAACGACTTTCAAATTGATACAGCTAGTCGTTCACAAAAAACTTTCACATCAGCCAACATCAAAATCATAACAAATACACACAACAAATATCTAGACAAATTCCCCAACTTGTCTATCAACCTATTCAACAAAATCCTATGCGTTATAATTCTCCCTTTTTACGACCTAACACTTTTAGACCTAATACCCAAAATCAAGACCAAAATCAAAAATATCCAAAACCAACTCCAATGAGTATTAGTACAAATCGTACATACACCCCAAGAGCCGGACCTTCCTCAAGAAACGTTCCTTATCAGCAGTACGCGCAAAGACAACACTTTCCGCAAACACAAGCAGAACGCTCACCTGATTTCGTTTTCCAGGAATTACACAACACTGAAGTAGATGAGATAAATATTAATGATCAAAACTTGGGAATATAATGAGTTGTGATTATTATGAATTTAATCAAAATACCGAAAATGACGAAACCCAGCAAGATCATAATTCTGATGATCCTTTTTCAGCGATTACTGTCTCGGAGAACAATTAGAATTAATGAATATGTCTTATAATCAAAGCGAGCTATCATTCATCATATTTCCAGAATACAATTTGAAAGCTTTGATCGACACGGGTAGCACAAGATCATTTATAAATCCCGACATAGCAAATAAATATTTCAGAGAAAAAATTAGAGAAGACCCATTTAAAATTTCGACCGCTCACGGTACATTGATTGAGAACCATAGCGTTTTATTACCTTGTTCCAAATTATTCAAGAAACAAAATATTATGTTAAAATATCACTTATTTGATTTCCATAATCAATTTGATATTTTATTAGGTTTAGATAACTTGAAAATACTTGACGCTATTATTGATTTGACACGCGATAAAATCATAACCCCTGTAAATGAGATCAAAATTCATTATCACAAAATTTTGCCAATCCCTCGTTACATTCAAGTACCAGCAAAGACAGAAAGAATAACAAAAATATCTATTAATAATATAGAAAACGGTGAAATATTTATTCCAAAATCTGAAATAAACAATTGTATAATTCCTGAAGGTATTGCATTAGTTCAAAACCACGAAACATTGTAAAAGCAAGCGATAACAAAATTAATTAAACAATACGCTGACAAATTCCACACTGACGATAAAAATCTGACCTTTACAAATGAAATCAAACACCACATAAAACATCAGATGAAATTCCTACATACACTAAAACATACCGCTATCCTGAAGTTCATAGAAAAGAAGTACAGTCACAAATACAAAAAAATGCTTGAACAAAAAATTATACAACCCTCACACTCACCCTGGTCATCTCCTGTTTGGATTGTCCCTAAGAAAATCGATGCATCCGGTAGACGAAAATGGAGATTAGTAATCGATTACCGAAAGTTAAACGAGAAAACAATCGACGACAAGTATCCTATTTTTAACATCAATACCTTGCTCGATAAATTAGGCCGATGTCAATATTTTACCACTCTCGATTTGGCTTCCGGATTTCACCAAATCGAAATGAATAAGAGCGACATCCAAAAAACAGCATTTAGTACGGAAAACGGGCACTATGAATTTCTCAGGATGCCATTTGGGCTGAAAAACGCTCCATCAACATTTCAAAGAGTGATGGACGTTTTAAGAAATCATTGAAACGACATATGTCTTGTGTATCTCGACGATGTTATAATATTTAGCACGAGTCTACAAGAGCATATAGAAAGTATAAAAGCAGTTTTTGAAAGATTAAAGAAAGCCAACTTGAAGATACAACTTGACAAATCGGATTTTTTTAAACGTGAAGTAGCATATCTTGGATACGTAGTAACACCTGAAGGCGTAAAGCCTAACGCAGAAAAAATTCTGGTTATCAAAAACTACCCCTTACCAAAAACAGTAAAACAAATTTAAGCATTTTTAGGACTCCTCGGATATTATAAATTTATTAAAGATTTCGCTAAATTGACAAATTGTTTGAAGAAAGAAGCTACAATAAATGAAAAAAATATAGAGTATTTAAATTGTTTCCAAAAATGTAAAGAACTTCTCATGAACGAACCCATCCTACAATATCCTGACTTCACGAAACCATTTAACCTTACAACTGACGCTAGCAACTTTGCTATCGGCTCGGTTCTTTCTCAAGGACCAGTTGGAACTGACCTACCCATAGCTTACGCGAGTAGAACTCTCAATAACTCGGAACAAAATTATTCCACAATTGAGAAGGAACTATTAGCCATAGTTTGGGCGATCAAGTATTTTAGGCCATATCTTTTCGGACGAAGATTCAACAGAAAGAACCAAATTCAAAGCTTGTTCGATGGCGACTTAAATTAGAAGAATTTGATTTCGAAATTACAGTACAAAAAAGGTTCAATGAATAAAAATGCAGACGCTTTGTCCAGAATAGAGCTCAATATAAATTCAGTCAACTCAGGCGAACAAGAATTTTTCAATTATATGGAAGCATTTAATAAGAACTTGGAACAAAATTTAGAATCACAATCTATGATAGCAGAACCAGATGACACACCTGACTCAGAGACAGACAATACAGTTCATTCAAACCTAGAAAATCCCATCATTGAAATTCCTACATCAGAATCACCACTTAATGTTGGAAAAAATCAACTTATTTTTTCGGAAGTCATGCACTCACCTAGTAAACCAAAATTAACCAAACTTCATTCAGACAAGATGCGAATTTCGATTCAATTACCGAAAGACAGTTTTGAAAAGGATGTAGTAACATTTATTGAAGAGTATGTTGTCCCGAATGTTAGATATTATTTATTTTTCGAACAGCCAATGTACGAAAAATTTACAAAAGTATTACAAAAATATTTCAAAAATTCTAAAATAAATTTTGTTAGATGTAATATCAAATTAATAGACGTGGAAAGAGAAGACGACATTAAAGAGAAAATACAAAACTATCACGAAGGTAAAATCAACCATCGTGGCATTAATGAAACCCACAATCAAATTAAAAACATTTATTATTGGCCACATCAGATTAAAACTATCACAGACTATATAAGTCAATGCGAAATTTGTCTTTCTTCTAAATATGAACGTAATCCTGTCAAACCCAAATTGAATATAACACCTACCCCTAACAAACCATTTGACACATTACACATTGATACACTCAGTTTGGAAAATACGAAGTTTTTAACAATAATTGACACATTTTCAAAGTATGCACAAGCATATAAATTGAATGCCAATAACGCTATAGAAGTAAGTAATAAATTGATTCAGTATTTTGCACAACATGGTATTCCTAAATTAATTGTTGCAGATAACGGCCTAGAGTTCAAAAATAATATAGTTAAAGAATTGTTATCTCTTCACAAAATGGATTTACACTTTACATGCTCACAAAATCCTAACTCAAACGGACCTGTAGAAAGATTCCATTCTACACTAATAGAACACATCAGACAATTCAATTTGCAAGATAATTTTAAAAATGAACCAATCGAAACAAAAGTAAACTATGCCCTTTTAGCATATAACAACACCACACATTCAGCAACAAAGCTAAAACCGCGAGAAATTATCAATGGTCATTTGGACACAAATTCACCCCTTGACATAGAAATAGAACAATAAATAACACAAGAGTACGTCCAAAATCATAAAGATAAATCTAAAAGAATTTATAGAATCATAAATGAGCGAATTCAAAATAAAAAATCAGAAGTTATAACTAAAATTAATGAAAACCGCGAAAATCTTCCAGAAATTCCAGAAAATGTTTTTGTTCATAACAAACAGAAAGTGAATAGAACAAAAAATTCAAATTCAAATTTAAGAAAGAAAAAATTAAAAGTTTGAGTAAAGATTTGAAAACCGCAGAAATTCACACAGAACCAAAAGACAAGAAACAAACAAAAATACACTTATCTGATGTAAAAAGACCTAGAAAAATAACAACAAATTCTTCCCCTATTCCAGGACCTTCCACCTCTCGTTCACACACGGAAAAAATATGCAAGACATAACACATAATCCAGGACTTCTCACATTAAATTTGGGACCCGCAAAACTCCAAAGAACAAAGCACACTGTAGTTTACTATTATGATTTACATTTGCTTTTCGAACAATATAAAAATTTAAATGATCAGCATGAAAATTTGCAACATAACATTCGAGATAAACCAAGTAATGAATTTGTGAATAATGATAAAATAATAACATTCATAAAAAATTCAATCGACAATAAAATCAATCACTTTATAATATCAGAAAATCCTAGATACAAAAGAGGATTAATCAATGAATTGGGCACAATTGTAAAAGCTATCAGTTGAAATTTAGACGCAGACGACGATAAAAGATACACAGACATTTTTAATCACTTACAACGAAATCAATAAAAATTGAATAATCAGCTGAAACTTCAATACTCAGTTAGTAATCAATTATCATTTATTATACCATAAGTAGTTGAAGTATTATCGATTATTTTGGTGGTGCTATCACGAATGTTTATTGTGCTTGCGTTTAAATACCACGAGTGTGCAGCACGAGTGGTATTCACAAGCACAATAAACATGAGTGATTGCACCACAAAAATAGTCTATAATACTTTAACTACAAATGGTATATGGAGGACTATTCCAGGAGTCAAACCATTTTTTCAAATTAGTTTTCTATGAATCTAGTAACAAGTCACGCAATTTTCATAGGAACGAGTAAACAAACTTCTGTCAAACTGAAAAATTAGAATTTCTTGCATTTTCTTTGACGAATAATAAAGAAATAAATTGCGTTTTGATATGGAAACTAGTTCAAAAAGATTTGGTGATAGATCAGAAGATGAAACTGATGAAGATATCCAGAAAAATATTCCATTAAATACGAAGAAAGCACAAATTGGAGGTATCCACATCTTTGAGTGAAATACTCACTTTGACCACTAGTGTAATACCCGATGGTATTTCTACACGTCTAAATACTCACTGATATGCACCATTTCTATGGCGATTTAGCATTGTTAACCTTGTTATAAATACTACGAATGGAATAGTCAGAGTAGTTTAACAATACAATAAAAACCATTAAACAGAACGAACAAATTTTGAAAACTAAAATCGAACAACTATAAAAAAAAATTAGAATCACCTAGAAAAGGTCCTGTCAATCATTCTTCGCGCATGTAGTATAGCACCCACATTTTCAGAGCACAAATAGATCTGAACGTTTTTTCCATCGTGTTTAGTGTTCCGCTTTACAAACTTTATGCCTAGTACTACATTCTAGCCTTGCCCAGTAGTTGTTCAGTTCATGATATTTTTTGTAACACGTACACCGAAAGTACTCTATTACTGAGCTGACTTCTGCTTCGAAAGTTCTCAATTCCAAATCATGGTAACAATTTTCATTAATTCTCTGTTGACTGGGAATTAATGGATATTTTTTCCCGCTGGGTAAAAATGAAATTGTAGATCATGGATCATGGATGCGTTGGATTTTTTTATTTCATTGATATATGTCAAATTGATATTTAAAAGAAATTTGTATTGTAGAATGTGTTCGTTATAGTATGTACATTTATTGTGAACTGGATAGCACAGAAAAGAGGAGAATATCAATCAATAAGATAAATCATGTAAGTTATGTTTCATTGTATGAGTTTACTGTGATGTGATTGCATTTGCAAAAATCTTTTTGTCAAATCGATAAGATAGTTTCGATACATCCAAATTAATTTGTAAAAGCTTAGTAATTGGGGTATTTCGGTGCACTTGTTACAAAAAGTATCGTATGTAACGCGGACACTGAACGACTGTCATTATTATCACGGATAAATTTGGCTGCACGGAACAACGCCTTGGGCTTTGCCCTTGTCTTCGCCTCGTGCTTCGCCCTCGCCTCTGCCTCGGGCTTTGCCCTCGTCTTCACCGAATGCAGCCAAATTTATCCTGGACAAAAATGACAGTCGTTCGGTCCTTGTAACATAATATACTATTTAATCAATTTAATATTTTATTCACAATGATTTTGAACATATTACAATTACAAGATATTGAAAATTCTTTGACTTTTTGTAAATTACACGTCATGCATCCTAGCATAATTAAATCACGTGATCTTTTCTCAGTATTCAATAAAATTTATAAATATTATAATAACGAATTTCCTATAGAGCCGTCCCCTGAAAACATGCCAGAACTTGAAAAATTAATTTCAGTAAATTGTAAATTAGAAAATGGTCTGACAGCGGAAATGTATAAGTACGGTGGAGAACAGTTATCGCGAGAAATACATAACTTGATAGGTGACATATGGGAGCAAGAGGAGCTGCCAGAAAGATGGAAGGAATCCGTAATTGTGCCTATCCATAAAAAAGGTGACAAAACAATATGTGAAAACTACCGGGGCATAGCATTGTTGGATGTAGCGTACAAGATTTTAGCTATATGTATAAGAAATAGACTGGGAACAATTGTAGAAGAAGTGATAGGAGAATATCAAGCGGGCTTTAGGAAAAATTGAGGAACAACAGACCAAATTTTTATTCTCAAACAAATAATATCAAATAGCTATGAGCATAGCTTAGACCTCCACATGTTGTTCATAGATTTTAAACAGGCATATGATACTATTAATAAAGAAAAAATGTTAAAGATCCTGCAGGAGCTTGGGATACCAAATAAGCTCATAAAATTAATCAAAATGACACAGGATGGGAAGAGCAGCAAAGTTTTAATCGACGGAATGATATCAGAAAGCTTCAGAATAGATAGAGGGTTAAGACAAGGAGATCCGGTCTCTCCCCTACTTTTCTATCTAGTATTGGAAGGCATAATTAGAAGAAGCGGGTTGTATAGGACAGGAACGATCTATCGTCAGAGACACCAACTGATGGCATACGCAGACGATATAATTATAATAACAAGATCTACGAAAGAGCTGCAACAGATTTTCAAGAGATTGGAAAGAGAAGCGAAAACAATTGGCCTGAAAATAAACGAAGACAAAACAAAATTCATGAGAATAAAAGGACAAGACGACTCGAAAAAAGCAGATTTGAAGATAAGAATAGAAGGGGAAAAAATATACAGCTTCGAACAAGTAAATAATTTCAATTATCTGGGAGTAATCCTCACAGATAATAACGAAGAAGATACTGAAATAAAAACAAGGCTAATGAAAGGTAGTAGGAGTACAGGGGCGCTATACAAGTTTCTTAAAGCGAAATCAGTATCTAGAGCTGCTAAAATCAGGACATATAAAACAGTGATTCGACCAACGGTTTTATATGGATGCGAACTTTGGGTCTTGAGCAAAAGGAACCAAGAAAGACTGGAAATTTGGCAACGAAAAGTGCTGAGAATGATTTATGGTGGAAAAAAAGTTGGAGATGATCTAGTTTTACGTAGAACAAATAGTGAGGTGATGGAACTTTATGGAGAAACAAACATAACGGGAGTTATTAAATCACAGAGACTCAGATGGTTAGGACATGTAGTGCGAATGACAGAGGACAGACTAGTTAAAATGGTTTACGGTGGTGGTGTAAGGTCCAAAAAGAGAAGAGGGCGTCCCAAGGGAAGGTGGCAAGATGCGGTTAAAAAAGACATTGAACTATTAGGTATAAGGCAATGGGAAGTAAAAGCCGCAGATAGGACTCAATGGAAAATTATTGTGCAACAAGCCATGAGCCTCCAAGGCTCGGAGAGCTGATATATATATATATATATATATATATATATATATATATATATATATATATATATATATATATATATATATATATATATATATATATATATATATATATATATATATATATATATATATATATATATAAACAGATATTTGTGGGTGCGGCAGTCAACATTTGGGCTTAATAAAACACTCTTGTTAATTTGTCTAGCTTTCGGCTGTATTTTCAGCCTTCTTCAAGGACACTATAAATACAAAGTTAAAATTTAGAAAAACATGTTTCTCTTTCAGTTAACAAAGTTTTTTACTTACATTAAATGAGATTAATAATAAGAGTCGTAACATTCATAAAATTTTTTTGAATAGTCAAACATTTTGATGAGCACATGTTTGGTGTTCACCAATAATAAATATAGCACAATAAACGTAAATTTCGATAAATAATTCGAGTGTTTATCACAGTTAACTGGTTTTTTAAAATATAATGCACATTATTTTTAATTTAATAAAAAGTTTTTGAAATTTGATGTGTAGGAGCAAAGTTTTTTATGACAGGCTGTGCGGCCATTTTTGGAAGACCACATGTTGGCTGTAGCCACCACTTACGATTGACGCCGATACAACAACCAAAATCCCCCAGAAGGAGAAAAAGTAACTAGAATAGTTACTTAATTAATTTAAAGTAAACAAACAATGAATATTCTAAAAATAAGTTTTACTTTTAGAATTTCAAGTAAAGTGAAAAGAGGTAAAAACATACAAATGCAATTGTATAAAATAAAAATTGTTACAAATAAATTGTTGCTTGAATGGATTGAAAAGTGGGTGTGGTTTTTAAGTTGAATTTAGATTCTGACCACCAATTGGTTCTGACTGTTGCTTTTTTTCAGACATTTGTAGCAGATAAACGTAGATGTTGCTCAAGCCACAGATATCAGTTCTCTTATTCATGGACTGAGGAGTATTCGCAATATGAACCATTTCCAGAAACGTTCTTTTGGACAAATTTCGTTCATTGTCCAATATTTCAATCTGGTCATAAGCCATTTTATGTTTAGTGGTGTTGCAGTGATTAGATAATGCACTGGCACCAGGTTTCAATTTAGTGTCACTTTTGTGAGATGAAATACGGCTTTTTAGGTTCCTGGAGCTTTGGCCCACATATTGAAGCTCACAGTCCGTGCAAGGGATACGATAAACGATATTGGATTGATTTAGAATCGGTTCGCGATCTTTTAATCTTGTGAAAATATTTTTGACAGTAAGGCAGCTTCTAAGCGCAATTTTAACTGTATCACTTCTTACAATTTTTTGAATTAAAGGTGTCAAATCAGAAACATATGGTACTGATGCATATTTTATGTTAGTAGGAGATTGTTGTTGGGTTACAACAGTATTACGTTGATCATGTTGAACATTGGTACTATTGAACAATAAGCTGTTTGTAAGTTTAGCAGGATAGCCATTGCTTAGCAATACTTTCTTGAGTTTTTTTAAATTTTCAGAGTGGTACATGGGATGAGAAATGCGAAGAATACGTCTCTTTAGACCCAGGATAACATTTACTTTAACTTGTTTAGGTTGCTCTGACAGATAATGGATGTAACGTTGAGACGCCATTGGTTTAATGTACCAATTTGTGCGCAGTACTCCATTTTCATCTCGTATGATTTTTGTGTCGAGGAACGCTATGCTGTTTTCAGCTTCAATTTCTATTGTAAATTGAAGTTGTGGATTGTAGTTATTAAATGTTTCCAGGATATGATTTGTTTTGTCGGATGGAACTGCAGTTACGATGTCGTCCACGAATTTTTTGAGAAAAGGAAAAGTAAATTCCAATTCTTCGGAGCATGCATCTAATAGTGCATCCATGACGTATTGGGCCAGAATGGGTGAAAGAATTGCACCCATTGGTGAACCAATAAGCTGTTTGTAGTAGTGACCATCATACATGCAGTAGCTGCTGTCAAAGACAAATTTGAGTAGGTTGACAAAATCATTTAGCTCAAGAGGACTGTATTCCTGTATGGAATGCCACTTTTTTGTTATGCTATCAGATGAAATATTGCTAAACAATGAAACCACATCCAGGCTGACAAGAATAAAGTTATTAGGAATTGACATATCATTAATAAAATCGGCAAAGTCGAAGGAGTCCTTTATATAGTAGCTGTTGTTTTTATCATAAGCTGTGTCATAGAAAAAGAAATGTACCATTCAAAAAGTCTAGAAACTTTATCTGATACTGCTGCATATAAAAAATTAAATAATGATCCAACAAGTACTATTCAACAAAAGGCCAACAAACAAATTAGCATTTTGTCAAATACTAATAAGATTAGCAAAGAATTAGCGAGGACCCTTACTATTTATAATGCTGTTGCACCTAAATTCTACGGTCAACCTAAAATACATAAAGAAGTGTTGTCATTACGACCAATCATTGCATCTATGGATAGCAGTTCCTTACCAATATTGCAGACTCTTATTATTAATCTCATTTAATGTAAGTAAAAAACTTTGTTAACTGAAAGAGAAACATGTTTTTCTAAATTTTAACTTTGTATTTATAGTGTCCTTAAAGAAGGCTGAAAATACAGCCGAAAGCTAGACAAATTAACAAGAGTGTTTTATTAAGCCCAAATGTTGACTGCCGCACCCACAAATATCTGTTTATGTAACTAATTGGAGTCGCGATTACCCCTAACCTCTATATATATATATATATATATATATATATATATATATATATATATATATATATATATATATATATATATATATATATATATATATATATATATATATATATATATATATATATATATGTGTATATATATATATATATATATATATATATATATATATATATATATATATATATATATACAGGGTGTAACAGAAATAAGTACATTAATTTTAACCTGCAATAGATCTCTTCAAGCCTAACAATTTTCCTTGATAACTTTTTTCTGTAAGTCTCCTGGATATCGAGTGAAAATTCATCAAAGTTTGGTCAAAAATTTCATAGTGCGCCTATGGTTAGAACTGAATGTTCCTTATTTGTTGCAGGAATGACAGCTGTCGATTTAAAAGATTATTTTGAAACTTTAAACCATCATAGTCTTATCAATCATTCATTTGAAACTGAAAGAATAACAGTATTTCAATAATACACTGATATTCGCTCACCTCTATAATTCTATTTTTGTATATGTTGCAAGAAAGATCAAATTTATCTCTGAAACCAACAATTTGGTATATTGGTCGTATTTATATGTTATTGTCGAGAAATTTTATTTCTTTTTAGGAATTTCACGTATATTTTCAAATGGTTGGTACATTTCTTGAGGATTAGATTGTCAGCACGAGTTCATTGCACTTGGATCAGCTGATTTGAATAGTCTGAATACAGTCTGTAACACAGTTAGAATTTGGGTCAGATTGTGCTGCCTTCTACGATCAACTTGAAAAGTAGTCAACTTACTTCATTACTGTTGGCTCTCAAACATAAAGAGAAAATCATTCAACGATTTATTTAAAGTGAACGGTGAAATATGAAATGGAATGCAATCCTAAAATAATTCATTTGATGAATAATTCAACTGAAAATATGCCCGTAAAAATTGTAAGAACTTATTCTTGAGAAACAGAAAACCTAACCTACAAATGTATCACACTGAGTTTGGTAATTGATTTTAAATATTTTAAAAAATATGAGATACAATATTCTATTTGTTCAACAGATCAATTTACGAGGCATACTTCATTGAAACGACCTGACTGTGAAGTTAGTAATAATATGAGAAGAAACTAACTCACAGCTGCTTCATTTATAAATTAATGTATTTTATTCATTTCATCTGGTGCTTTACGTTCCAGGTAAACGATAAGTTCTCAATATCTCATAGTATTTTTATCATTATGTATAAGTGCACAATATTTTGACATTAAATACATGAGCATAACCACAATAATTCAATTTTTAGTGAAAAATGACATTTCTGAAATCGTTCCAAATAAATTCGCCGAACTAATCTTACACTGCCTGCGAAATCACAGATAGAAGAGCTTGACATTTTCACAGGTTTTAACTTTTGTGACAATAATAATTAGATGATTTTTCCAAAATTTATTTGAAGGAATTGACCAGGAATTGATAGCTCACATATGACGAAATCAATTGTTTCGTTGTAATCAGGGTTGTAACTGCTACTGGATCCAATAATTAGGCACCTGAACGACTCGTTAAATTATAGGGGTTGAAAAATGCTAAAAAAAGATGAGAATTCTAGAAAAAGTTATTAAGAAAAATTGTTATGCTTGACGGGTTCTATCACTGGTTAAAATTAATGTACTTATTTCTGTTACACCCTGTATATATATATATATATATACAGGGTGTAACAGAAATAAGTACATTAATTTTACCCAGTGATAGTTCTCGTCAAGCCTAACATTTTTTCTTAGTAGCTTTTTCCCGAATTCTCATCTTTTTTTAGCATTTTTTATCCCCTATAATTTAACGAGTCGTTCAGGTGCATAGTTATTGGATCTAGTAGCAGTTGCAATAGAACAATAATTAATTTTGACATATGTGAGTTATCAATTCCTTCAAATAAATTCTGGAATAAAACAGATTATAATTTATTAATTCTGTGTACGATTTCATGGGCAGTTTAGGATTAGCTTAGCAAATTTATTTGGAACGATCTCCGAACTGTCATTTTTCACTAAAAATTGAATTATTGTGGTTATGGTAATGTATTTAATCTCAAAATATTATGCACTTATACATTACGATGAGAATACCATGAGTTATTTAGAACCTAACGTTTATCTATAAGCAGATGAGATGAATGAAATACATTAATTCATAAATGAAGCACCTGTGTATTAGTTTTCCTCATATTATTACAAACTTCACACTTCACATTCAGCTCGTTTCAATAAAGTATGCCCAGTCAATTGATCTGCTGAATAAGCGAAATATTGTATCATATATTTCAGAATATATTTAAAATCAATTACCAAATTCAGTTTGATACATTTATAGGTTATATTTTCTGTTCTTCAATAGAATCTTCAAAATTTCATGCGGCAATATTTCTATTGAATTATTCAGTGAATTAATTAATTTAGAATCACATTCTATTCAATATTCTACCGTTTTCTTTAAATAAATCGTTGAATGATTTTCTCTTTATGTTTCTGATGAAGTAGGTTCGGAACAGTACTACTTTTCGAACTGCTGGTAGATGGCAGCACAGTCTAACTCTCCTGACACAGTGACACAGTTTAAGATAATTCAAATCAGCTGATTCAAATGCAATGGACTTGTGCAGACAATCTTATGTTTAAGAAATGTACTATCCAAAAATATACGTGGAATCCCTAAATAAAAATCAAACTTCTTAAAAATGACATATAAATACGACTAAAAGACCAAATTGTTGATTACAGACACAAATTCAGTCTTTCTTCCAACATATACAAAAATAGAATAATCGAGGTGAGCGAATATCAATGTATTGCCAAAATACTAATATTTTTTCAGTTTCAAATGAATGATTGACAAGACAACGATGGCTCAAAGTTGCAAAATACTCCTTTCAATCGACAGCTGTCATTCTTCCAACAAATGAAAACCATTTAGTTTGAACCATAGGCGCACTATGAAATTTTTGACAAAGCTTTGATGAATTTTTACTCTGTATCCAGAGGATTTACGGAAAAAGGAAAAATTGTTATGCTTTACAAATTGCGTCACAGGTTAAAATTAATGTACTTATTTCTGTTACACCCTGTATATATATATATATATATATATATATATATATATATATATATATATATATATGTATATATATATATATATATATATATATATATATATATATATATATATATATATATATATATATATATATATATATATATATATATATATATATATATAGGTTAGGGGTAATCGCGACTCCAATTAGTTACATAAACAGATATTTGTGGGTGCTAGACAAATTAATAATATATATATATATATATATATATATATATATATATATATATATATATATATATATATATATATATATATATATATATATATATATATATATATATATATATATATATATATATATATATATATATATATATATATATATATATATATATATATATATATATATATATATATAATAACGAATTTCCTATAGAGCCGTCCCCTGAAAACATGCCAGAACTTGAAAAATTAATTTCAGTAAATTGTAAATTAGAATCAAATCAAATCATTTATTTCATAGAAATTCCTATCAACTTTGATACAGAGTTTGAGTGATTTCACCTTCTATCTATTCCAACTAAACACCAATCCGAATTTGTAACGATCATTCCAAGCAATAATTATTTTCTAAAATCAAAAGTTGGAAAAATTAAGTCTTTCAATGGCTTGTGTACTAAGGGAACCCAACGATATCAATGTCCCAACAATGTAAATGAAATTCAAGAACATTCTTGCGAGAAAAATATTATCGTAGGAAACAACAATCGTAACTGCCAATATCTAAAGATTAACATTAGAAGAAATCACATCGAAACCTTAGAAGTTAACCAGTTTTTAGCAATATTTCCGAAGCCAGAAATCATAAAAACATTTTGTAAACAAAAAGATGAAATCAAGAAGTTAGAAGAAATATTTTTAATAAAAGAAGATAATTGCAAAATAGAATTTCAAAATAAAAGGAGAATAAGAAGGCACTCATGGCAAACCTATTTTATTCGAAAATTTCAAGATTCAAATTAATTCAACCCAAATACCCAAGATCAGCATCGATCTGAACTCAATGAAGAAACTTCAAATTCCAATCACCAAGTACGAAGATTTAAACGAAAGCAACATCGAGAGCAATACGAACTACCCGATTATAATTCTTTATTTAATATTTGCAATTATTGGTATTAGTTTGTTCATAGTTTATTCACAGAGAAAAATTAAAAATTGTAAGAAAATTTCAACCCACGACAAAACAAGATCATCAACCCAACGTTCAACCCGTCGTCTTCCAGATGAAGCCGAATTTTAGGGAAGGAAGAGTTACAGCACCATTTCTCACGTTTCCCACGTTTCTGCTTTCCATGAAACTGTAATAGTATATTGTACAACAAGTATAGAAAATTACCTATTTCACACGAGGTGTGTAAATTTCAGCACGAGACGGAGTCGAGTGCTGGAATCACACAAGTGTGAAATAGGTGATTCTATACGTGTTGTACACTATACTTTTTCTACGATCACAATTTTCAATGAAATATGTAGGTGAATCATTCGTATAACTGGGATTTTGAATCTATTTTCACAAATATAAAATAATTTAGGTATTTTAATTGTTTGCTCTGCTTATTTATTGTGACATTAATTTTAGTTATGATTTGGATCGTTATTGATATATTTTCCATATATGTCACTGACTACTCGACGGCCATTTACTTGGCAACACTGAAATGTCATTCGAAATACAAACATGTGTTATCTCAGTGAATTTTCAACTATAGAATGTGCATGTAGCTTGATGAATATGACAACAAAATCTTATTTTCGTATATTTTCTGCTGAATATATAGGTGAATAATCATGCATCTCATTCCTTAGAATGAAACTATCGAGAAATATTCAGTTTTTGGAAAATTTCTGGTCTATGATATAAATGATGGTAGAAAAAAATACTAATCGTTCAACAATACCTTAATTAATGGCATTAGGCCTTGTGCTGGGGCCACGCTTATGTGATTGTTTAATGCCAATAATTGCGATATATATCTCGTCAAATATAGAGCTTCAAGTTGTGCGTAAAATTGAGTGCTCACACTAGCATGCAATGGCAAATGTCATTATGAATGTCACTAAATTAGCTATCAGAGCACTGATGGCTCTTTCATTACACAACTCCATCGTATACCTTTGGTGATAGTATACCATAACCATAACCATACGTGTTTATATCAACAGGTTTGTTTTTACCGGCGACGTCGTACGCGCACGTACGTCTAAAAAATCGCACGCGCTCGCCTTGAATGTAATCACACACTTATGGTAGCTTCTCACTATATCTAATACATTTCCGGAAAGGGGAGTATTTTTCCACTTTAGTATGGATTTTGTATAGTATATATATATATATATATATATATATATATATATATATATATATATATATATATATATATATATATATATATATATATATATATATATATATATATATATATATATATATATATATATATATATATATATATATATATATATATATATATATATATATATATATATATATATATATATATATATATATATATGAATTACTTAGAGAGTCTCTCAGGTTGCTTATTTTTTTTTTTAAAGTTCTATATACTCTTTATTTTTGTCTTTATTCATATACATATGATTCAATCACCTGATATTTTCTCTTTTGGTTTGTAATCGTTTATCTCAAAGCACTATCATTTTCAACTAATGAATAATAATTTGGCAAATTTCGATTGATTCTACAAGACTGCTCGTTTGGTTCTTGTCAGTCGGGCAGTGACAATGTAATCACCAATAGGTCTGACACAATGTCGTATGTACAAGGACATTCTAAAATCGCACGCGCTCGCATTTAATGTAGCCATGAACTCTTTTGACTGAATAATTGACAGTTGACACTGATATTGACATAAAACGAAATCAATTGCAATCAAAATTTGAGGTGATCATTTAAAGTACGTTCCACTAGACGATCAAAATGCTTATGTCGCCTCAATAATCGCTCCTCAAGACGATCGAGGTCTTGGCGTTCATGATGAATACATCATAGATGACTTCATTGATCCAGACCACTTCAAGCTCACAACACCCGCGATTGAAAGATGGGACGAAGCGGTCGTTGCGTTCATTTTTGCAGAAATCGCCAAGAAGTTCAAATTGAATGAGAAGATGTCTTTCCAATTTGTTCCTTCGATACCAAGTTATGTCAATTGATTCAAGATTCTCCATTTCATGGTCTCTCATTATCATTATTAATTATTTGAGAGCACCAGCCACATCGACCATGAGTGAGTGGAAGAGCAAAAATTGCGGTCATCTAGTGGAACGTACTGTTAGATGTTACAATTCATTCAAACGCTGTAGCAGTCTCAAACACTAAATTTCATCAATCTACGCCCAATGGTCTCGAATTTTTGCAGAGAATTGAAGAATATTGTCAAACCATAGTTTCAGTAGATTGCTATAAGAATATAAAGTCGTCATTTGGATTCTACAATTACTTTAAGTTCTAAATTTCATGATTCTACGACTAAAATTTCTGGATTAATGCGAAAAATTCGAAACACTTTTCACTAAACTGTACTTCTGGTCCAGCTGATTGCAATCCTAATACAAGATTTACAACTAGATGTTATAGAAAAGCTTAATACGGAATCTTAATATTCTAGGTCTGATTGTTTTGAATTTATGCAAAAAAATCGGAAAAAACTGTTACATAAAGTGCACTTTCGGCTCAGCCGATTGGTACATAAAGAGAAAATAAACATTGAGATGCTATTTTAATCTCGAATACCGAATTTTCGGTACAGACGATTGCAACCATAATGCAAGTTGCACAACTAGATCTTAGAGCAGTATCAAATACAAAATTTCGACATTATACGTTTGATAGCTTCTGAGATTTGCAAGTTACAGATAAACGAACATACATACCGACATCAAGCCGAAAATAGTCAAAATTAATTCAGGGATGCTCAAAACGAGTATTTCCATCAAAATAATGAAATTTGAATATGTCGGTACCACAATACTTACTTTTACTTTGTACAAGTATTTAATAGTATATTCTACAATAAGTATTGGAATGGCCTATATTCTAAACGAGCGAAAAGTTTGTTATCCGAGCCGAGGGCGAGGATTACGGTTCACGCCATTCCAAACATGTTGCAGACTATACTTTCTCTAACAAGGTTTTGGAAACTCATCAACATTTCAGAGGAAACTTGAAAAATTATTAAATGTTAAACGTAAAACCAGATATGAATATTTGAATTGTTAGGAAGTAACCATATGGTAGTAACCAAACTAACAGCTTCTGATTCGTCGAAATGATTCTAAACGGCATACGGAATCATTCTGAACGATTTTTTGATATGTGATTCGTTTCAACATAATTTTAGAATATGGAATATTCAAATTCCAAAACAGTGTTGAGGAAAAAATTTTTCGTGAGCTACGAACATTATCTCACAATGTGTCAGCAAAATCAGTATCTGTATCTCATTACGGGATCTACAAAAATATTTGATGAAATGCATTGACTGATTCAATCAAAAACAATTTTTTTTAAAACATAAAGGAATTATAAATAATATAATAAATAAAAATTTTAACAAAATATATTTATCCGAATATTCTCATAGTAAACGAATACGAAATTGTTTGGCAACATTGTCGGTCGTCCAAATGAAGGAGCTCTGTAATAACCGGTCGTACCATGACATGGAAACGGACAAGAACGTATATTTGACCGTCACATTGAACGACTTCTTGATACCGTCATATTGATGATAGTATGAAATTCATGTCGACAATTAAAATTTGAATATAAGTCACTTTGGGTTCAAGAGCACTAAGCTGTTGAGTATACTTTAATGAAAATAACACTATACTCAATCCTTTCAGTGGATGCCAAATTACATCGTAGGCCGTCATATTGATATCCGGATATATATATATATATTTATATATATATATATATATATATATATATATATATATATATATATATATATATATATATAAATATAAATATATATATATATATATATATATATATATATATATATATATATATATATATATATATATATATTTTTTTTTTTTTCAAATAAGATGCTATACCTATATCTTCTCCCATTCAATAGTTTTTTTTTCTGAATTCAACCATGTATTCATTTCATATCCTCATATTCTAATAATTATTTTTCAGTACGTTATGATCAATTGAGCTACATAAATACATTAAATTATTTGTTAATAACTTCATGAAAGGTGTTCCAGTTCCAGTTGATTTCAATTGCATTTCTCTGAATATTTTTATCATGTATAAGGGTATAAAACAAATACATGGTTGAATTAAAAAAAAAAAAAAAACTCTATGGAATGGGCCTACAAAATTTATAGCATCTTATTTGAAAAAATGTAACTTTGTGTTGTAGCTTGAGAGCTCAGAAAAATATTTTTTTTCCATAATTGGATGCTCCCCTTGGCCCTGCATAAGAATGTTCCATAGTATTTTATTGTATCTTCAATAATATAGAAGTTATTCAAGGTAGCTCGTTTCGCTGTTACACCCTGTATATATAGTATGTCCCATCCCACAAAATATATTTTATAAATGTTGATGTACTATAAAATTTTCTAACTTACCCGGATTTTACTCTCCAATGTTTTATTATATATTCGTTCATACTCATTTTTAATCGAGCCCAAATCAATTTCCGATCGGTTCACTATAATTCGGATTAGAGTGACATCATCTGTTCCAGCTCCAGCCATTGCTTCATGTAAACGTATTGCAAAATATGCAGAAGGACTCTGAACACATTCAACTGAAAATAATATCATTTGTGACACTATTTCAGCAAAAATATCAAACTTCAATTTTATAAATACTAACCAATTGCCAATGTAGCTTCTAAAAACTCCCCATCAAGTTCACCTTTCAAAGCTTGTTCAATCGTATTGCCAGATACTGTTTTATACTCCTCAAAAATTCTTCTAAGCTGATTGAAATTTTCATGGGCCAGAATTTTGGTAAAAATAGCTTCATCTGTCCCAAATTTATCTTCTCCTGCACTATATAATTGTTCTGCTTGTTCTCGGGCCTTATCAGCATCGACATTAGTTGACTCATTGCGAGTTCCGGTTATTATTAATGTCATTAGACGTCGAAAATCCCCTCCGGTTTCACTGCACATATGTTCAGCCAATGGACGATCATACACTAAAGATATTTAAGAATTAGGTTTAAAATTCATAATTTTATATGTATAAAGTATAATATTTACTGCTCTCATAGATTTCGGCAATTTTTTTTACTTCATCGTTATCTCGAGAACATAAGATTTCAATGAGAGCCTTTTCATCTGTTCCTGCTCCCTTCATAGCTCTATGAAGCTGCTTGCAAAGATATTGTTCAGGAGGAAGCATTAAAGCTACGATGACATCTTCAAAATTGCCCCCAAGTTCACTTTTTAAATCTTCAATAATATCCTGCAAGAATATTCAATCTAATATTATATTATACGCAAAATGTCTGATGATGAGGAAAAAAGTGCAATATTTATACAGAAACATTTAAAAGTAATGATCTTATTTTGATTTGTCAGGGAATATGTAAAACGTGGATGCATACACGTCGTGCCAAGATAACAAATAAACAATATAAATCGATAATTGAGCTTGGATCGTTAGTAAGTAGTATATTACATCTAAGATGGGCAGCATTCCATAGAAGCCGATGGCTTATATGACCGAGAGGCGAAGCCTCGAGGGTCGGATACAGCGCAAGTCTGTAATGAAATTCCCACCGAAGTATGAATACTATTTTATCCACAATCGTCCTTAATAATATAAAAAAAATAACTGATTCGGTTCCGTTATTTTTCCAACAAAATAAGTTGATGTAGAAGTGTATAAAAACAAATGTGTTCTGATCAATGTAGTTAATTTGATGTTTGCTAAATAACCGCTTCTTCTCAATATTGATATATCAATTATTGTACCATTGTAATCATTGAATATGACCAATATTTTTGACAGTACGGATTATTCTACTTTAACAAATATTTATGACTGGTAACTCTGTATAAATATTTTTCGCCTCAGAAATGGAGCGGTCTCTTTCCTCCCGTAAAATTGTCATTACAACTAGAAATTACATCGTTTCCAGCCTTTAAAAGATTAGAAATTGCCATATTTCTATAATGATTGTGAATAAAACGGTATTACAACACGTGTGCCACAAGAATAAATCAATAAATTGGTGAGGCAGATTTAGTAGAAAATGTGTCATACATTTAATTGATAAAGTTTTTGCGTTACTATCTATCAATAAAGAAGCAAGTGTGAAGCAAGCTGAGAATATTCGCGGTAATAGTAATTTGCCATTGGAATCAGACAACTGCTTGTATGCTAAAGCTGTCAAAATAATTGGAAGCCAAAATAAACAAAAAGATAATTTATCAATATCAAAAAGTAACAGTTATCCGTGGATTTGCCTGCATATAAATATACTTTTTATAATGAATCCAAATATGTTTACATGATACAGCCAAAACTGAATTTACCAAAATTTAGAATTACGTACGATTTAAATCTCGGGGGTTAATTGATAGGTTCATATCTCGTAAAAAAGTATGACAACTGTTATAGAACTTGTCTCATAGGTGGCTATCTATCATACACTTGGATTTCTTCTATACCAATTTATCCTAAAGAGCTGATAGCAGCGCTCACCTCGGTCCAGAAACAAAACAAATCATTTTACCTTAACTGCAACACCAAAAAAAAAAAAAAGTGTGCGGATCGGCGGTTACTCTGTCCTATCGATATTTTTTGTTATTCTATTTTAGATTCAATCGATTCAAGTAACTTTCATTTAACTGCAGCACCCGAGCAAACCGCGTGCCCTGTACTATTAATATTTTTTTGTTTTATTTTAGGATCAACTGATTTTAATTGACTTTCCCGTATTTAATAGTTGACTGCAGCATTCAGACAAGAAGCGGACCCGCTCGCAGTTGCCTGTGCTATCGATATCATTTGTTGATCTATTTTACGTATCTCCATTCTAGTTTGCGTTATTTTATTCCTTTTTCTTAGAATTTAGTGTACCAACCTGTCTTGTTAAACTCGGCAATGAATCGTTGAATAGTAGACAACCTCAGAATATCATGATTTTTTTTCAAAGAGCACTAATACTATCACGAATTTGCCGTAACCTAACTAAAATACCATTTAATTGCTTGTAACTTTCCTTCATATTTTGAAAATAATTAACTATTATCTTGATTTATTATCACAATTTGTCAAAATAAATACTTATAATTTGACGTATAAAACGTTATGCTTTGTAAAGCAAAAATTTCTGTATCCGAATCGATGTTGAAATGACTAGCTGAAAAATGTCGCTGTCTCCCGTGCTATGCAGAAATATATATACAATGGCTGAAATTTTCATGAGACATTTCGAGAACCTAATATTTCAAAATCTTCCAGACTTTTCTAAATATATAACTTTTTGGTATCGTTACGTCGACAATATTTTGTGCATTTGGACTGGCACTATAGATACGCTTCATACATTTTATGGTAAACTAAATGAAATACATAGCATTATAAAAATTTCAATCGAAATAGAACAAAGTAAGAGTATTAATTTCTTGAACATTAAGATAACGCGTTCAAATAACCACTTATCATTTTAAATTTTCAGAAAACCGACACAAACGATCGATTCAATTAATAATGACTCCAATTATTATACAAAACATAAATTTGCAATATTCCAGTCACACATACATCGAGTGCTTATAGTCCGTGAGACAGCGCCTAAATTTTTTGTTGATTACCGCTGATTTGAAACTTTGTGAGTGGCTTCATGGTGATGAGTCCGACAATTTTTTCATTTAGCAAAATTCTAGATTTGGGGGCGTTTTCCAGCGAGGGCCAATTAATTGAAAGAATATTGCTGTAATACTGATCTGTACACTAATCGAAAGATTTTTTGATATTAAAATGAAGGAAAAATATTGTCCGACATTAATATTGAGGCTACCGGTGAATCCGACAAGCCGCACTTGTCATAAGTATGTTGGTACTAATGGTAAGTATGTTGGTACTTATGACAAGTCGGACTCACCGGTAGCCTCAATATTCATGTCGGACAATATTTTTCCTTCATTTTATTATCAAAAAATCTTTCGATTAGTGTAAAGATCAGTATCACGGTAATATTCTTTCAATTAATTAGCCCTCGCGGGTAAACGCCCCCAAATCTAGAATTTCGCCAAATGAAAAAGTTGTCGGACTCATCACAATGAAGCCACTCACAAAGTTTCAAGTGAGCGGTAATCAACAAAAAATTTATGCGCTGTCTCACGGACTATTACTTATGGTTTGAGTAATGAAGAAATCATTTCTGAAACAGATTGTGAAACAAATTGCTTTTGCAAATAATTTCCACCCTGATATTAATGATAAGCTTATTAGCAGAAAACGTTACAAAGTGCAACTGAAAGAAGCATATTCTCAAAATTTGGTTATTAAGGAATTTTCCCTGCCCTTCCTAGGGAGCATATCTTACAGAATTAGAAATTTCTTCAAAAATTATAACATAAAAGTAGTTTTCAAATCATTAAGTAATTTGAAAAGGAAACTTTGCAAGAAAATCGATACTCAAATTTTGACACATAAGTCTGGGGTTTATAAATTAAAGTGTGCTAGCTGTAACGTAGCTAGCATTGGTCAGACAGGGAGGAAATTCATAACTAGGTTCAAAGAACATGACAGCTGTCTACGACTCGCGTGCGAGAATTCAAGTTTCGCAGAACATTTACTTGAAATTTTATATATACATAAATATGGTTCAACTTAGGACTTTTTGGAGATTTTGGAACTTAAACGATTCATTAGAGATAATAAATTTCTATGTCTGAATGATTAAACAAAAACAACATCAAAATTACACTGAGTTTTAATCTAGTTTTTACTTTTAAAAAAAATTTGTCAATTTGTTATTCATTGACATATTTTGATTATTTCAAGATTTTTTTGAGATATACACTTCTATTTTCTACAAATTTATTTATATTTTATTCTATTTATACTAGTAATACGTTTAACCATTTATCTACGTTAAAAACTTTGAACCATATTTTGAATCCTGTAGTTATATAGTGTGAGTATAATCATTAAATTACATTTGTATTTGTGTTTGTTTCAAATTAGAATTTTAAATATTCATGTATCTTCTTGTTGTAGTCTCCCGGTTCTGAAGATGGCTACTCAATAGCCGAAACCGGTCAACAAAATAAAAAAATACATTTTTGAACAATGACTTTGATTTTCCTCCAACTTTCAAAATTATTTACATCACACTAGGGTTAAATCATTCTCATCATAAATTAATTAGTTGGTCAATATGTCAAAAAAATTTCTTTTAAGGCTGTGTAGATTCATCTGCCTCTGAGGCTCGTAGACTGCGTGCTGCGAAATCTGGATTAAAATGGAATTGTGATAATTGTATCACTTTGGGCAATGACATCGATAATTTGAAAGCTATAGTTATTAGCTTGCAAAGTGATATAGTTGAACTTAAAAATGTCAGTAAATAATAATAATAAATTTAATAAATTGTTTGAAGATACACTTCGTACAATTAGGTTGATTGTAACATTATTTTACAAATATTGCAATAAAAATAGTAGGCTACAATTATTGTGAGTTAGCAAGTTTTTGTAACAACAATAGCATACATAACTGAGGTAATAATAATATAAATTACTGTAAAAGTATTTCTAATCTATACGCCTATTGCGTATCCTCAGTGGCTCCGCTCTATCGGTTAAATTTTACATCTACGAGGTGTGCCGTCAAAAACGTCAAACTGTCAATCGTCATTTTTGTATGTCATATTATTCAATAATCATGAATATAAATCATTCACTTAGAAGTTGTTGTGTTGTTGGATGTACTAATACTGAAGCAAACAGCCCAGAACTAATTTTCATAAGTCTCCGAGAAGAGATTATTAAGCGAAACAAAGATAAATATGGATAACTGCTGTTAAACGAGTGTGATTTTATGCAATATTCTATAAAAATGTATTAGATATCATTTAATTCTCAGTATCAACCATCTTTAAGAGAAGTTAAATATTATAATTGTAAAGAAACTGAATAAATACCACTTAGATAAGTTTCTTGATTGACTGAACAGTCCCATGAATTCGTCCCAGAACCCTTTACTGAAAGTACAAAATTTTTGCTTAATATTTTTTCTTCTCAAAATTCAAGAATTGTTATAAGATAAACAAGGTGAAAAAATCTCTTTCCTCCAGGGATTTCGCTCAAATTCTGTACGTATATGCACTTATAAATCTAACTGTAATTGATTACCTTTAGATGAGTCACATAAACAATAAAAAATAATAATGACTATGGTTGATTTGCTTCTTTTAGAATATTTTTGTCTACAAATGTTGTCATAAATTCAATACAATTTGAATAACACAATATCCCCAATTATTATTAGGAATACAGATGGTACGTCATGGATTTCATTTTGATTTCAAAGCAGATTGACAGATGACATCACACCTCGAAGTTGTGATTTTTGAATAATATGCGGCGCTTTCGTCGAAATTTAAAGATACGCAACAGGCCTATACACAACAATTATCACAAATAAAATAAAATCTCCGTATGAATCAAACAAAATTATTAGTTGATTCTTCAATGTTTAACAGAATTGTAGGTTGTCCTCTATTCTTTAGACAGAAACTCCTTAGTCTGAGAGCCTTTGTAGTGAAATAGAATTTGTTATTATTTTTTTCCATATCCAGTGTTTCAAATAAATTGTAGAGATATAGCTCTGAATTAATGCATGTGATATAATTTGATAAGTAGCTTTGTCGTAACGAGCCGTATATAGGACAGTTTATAAAAATGGTAAAAGTTTACAGTTTCGTACATGCAACATGTGGGACAAGTGTTTTCAGCATTTAAAGTGCGTTTGAAGTCCTTGTAGGAAAAAGGTAGGCTACAATTATTGTGATTTAACAAGTTTTTGTATCAACAGTAGCTTACATAACTGAAGTAATAACAATATAGAAGTATTTCTAGTCCATATACAACAATTGTCACGAATAGATCGACTCTCCATGTAAATCAAACAAAATTAATAGTCAGTTCTCCAACAAATGTCAGTAAATCAAGTTTCATTGCTGAATCTTCGTCCTCTCTTACCGAAACAATAATACAAGAAATATCTGATCGTCAAAAGCGCGCATCAAATTTGATGATATATGGCGCCAAGGAGGACAATTCGCAAACTAAACAATCAAATTCGTTAAAGATTCCACTTTGGTTAATGATTTGCTTGCTAAACTCGATATTTCTTCCACCGTTGTCAAAATCTCTCATATGGGTCGTCCAGATATTTCTAAAACTAGCTCTCGTCCAATTAAAATATTTTTCCTCGGTTGAGGATGTTAGCGAAATAATTAGAAATATAAAAAAACTAAAAGCTTTTGATACGTGGAAAGATATAACTTAAGCTCGTGATCGTACTAAAATGCAAAATGATTATTATAAAAGTGTTGATCAGGAACTTACCATGCGTATTGCTAATGGTGAAAAAAATCTATCCATTAAATACTTCAATGGAACCCCTAAAATTGTTCGTTCGGAAAACTAATTCAGCCCAACAGTAGTCCTATATCATTAAATATTTATTATCAAAATACGAGGGGATTAAATACCAACTGTAATTTATTTTTTACTAATTGTTGCTGTTTTTCTTTTGATTTAATAATTATTTCCGAAACTTGGCTTTCTGAGCTATTTTCTTCCGTTCACAATGTTATACGATGTGATCGTGATTTCTCTCTACCTGCACGTTCAAAAGGTGGTGGAGTTCTTGTCGCACTAAGAAGTCATATTAACTATGATATTCTAGACACATCAGAAATTAAATCACTTGTTCCAATTGTTGATATAGTTGTCTGTAGATGTTACTTTGGTAATAAAAAAATTATTGTATGTGCTGTCTACATACCTCCTGATATTTCTATCATTGACTTTGAAAATTTTGTAGACTGGATTCAATCTTTTTCTTGCAAATGAGAACATAATACTTATAGGAGATTTTAATGTACCTTCCTTTAATAACTCTTCAGTTAACTGTACGAAATCATCATCCTTACAAAGTATGACGAAATATAAGATTTCACGCAACATAATAATGTATATAACGTGAATCAAGGTTTATTGGACCTAATCTTTTCTAATTTTCTCTCCCAATTTCAAACTAAAAAGATGAGTATGCCTTTAGTTATTGAAGACAGGTACCATCCTGCGCTGGAAATTAGTATAGACTTTTCTTTCTCTTATTCCAAGCCTATAAATTTCATACCGTCCAATATTGCTCACTACAATTTTCGTAAAGCTAATTATCAACAACTTTATTCTGATTTATGTAATATGGATTGGTCTAGCATATACAATCTTAATAATATTGACACCGCCGTTGAACTTTTTTTACAGCTTATTCCACGAAATTTTGGGTAGATCGGTTCCGAAGGTTAAACCAGTCAAGTCTAGTTTTCCTATTTGGTTCACACCTACATTAAAATATAATATAAAAACTAAAAATCAGGAGATAAAAGATGCATTATCGAATTCAAGAGACAGAGCATTAATTAAACTTCAGATTAAGGAAGCTTACAGCTTATATATAAAATCTGTTGAAAATGATGTTAAGAAAGATCCTGCGAAATTATGGAACTATGCAAATATGAAAAGAGGTGCTTCCCGTATTCCTGGTAAAGTGCATGATGACACATTTGATTACGTACGCCCTGTGATATTGTCAATGCCTTTGCTAGACATTTTTCAAAACTTTTTTCGGATAGCTCTGACTATAATTCTACTGATGGTACTTTTAACAATATTTCTCAATCTTTTACTCCGGTATCTAAAAATGATCTTGTACCAATTTTGGCTTCATTGCCAAATAAAATGACATCTGGTGATGACTTAGTCCCTAGTTTTCTATTGAAAGATTTCAAATTAATTTTTGCTTTGCCTTTGTCGTTCTTAATAAATCTGGCAATAAAGACTTGTACTTTTCCTGCTCATTGGAAACCAACTCGCATTACTCCTGTTCTCAAGAAGGATGATAAGACTACCGGCCTATATCTATACTGAATAATTTCACTGAGGTCTTTGAGATGGTTATCTATATTTGATGTAAATTATTGTATAGAAATGCAAAAAAAAAAAAGATATTGAATTTTTCATCTTGATTGTGATTAGAGGATTGATATCATCCTCTAATCACAATCAAGATGAAAAATTCAATATCTTTTTTTTTTTTGCATTTCTATACAATAATTTACATCAAATATAGATAACCATCTCAAAGACCTCAGTGAAATTTTCTAACATTTGTATATTATTGTTGACAATAAATTTTCATGAAAAATAAAAAACCATCAGGATGAAGTTGGCTGCACGCGACGAAGGCGAAGCTCAAGGCGAAGGTATTAAAACTAGTCTATCGATTTTACAAACAAATTCTTGTAATTGTGATCACATTTGCAGCTAACAAATACTACGAGACATAACTTACGTGACTTATTTTATTGATTAATACCGCATTCTGTTTTTCATATGTTCTGCGCTATCACGTTTACAGCAAAATGAAAAATACCAACGGCATCCATGATCCAAATTATAATTTTCTCTTTCAATAGGGAAATAATAATCATTAATTCCTTGTCAACAGGGAATTAATGATAATTGTTTCCAAAGTTTGGAATTGAGAACTTTTGAATCTAAAATTTTCATCTCTTTATAATAAGGTATAAATTCAATCATTTTGCTGTCAATAGTAAAAAATTCTCGCATTTATGCGAATTTTTCACGGACACCTTATCGCTAAATATGTCTTACCCGGTTATATTCTTCATTGAAATACTGAGCAACTTGTTGTCTTTGGTTATTTGACCTCGCACATAAAATATCGATAATGGTTTGCTCATCTGTCCCAAATCCCTTCATAGCACCTCTAAGCGCCTGACCATCTTCGGCAGCATTGAAATTTGGGTGTGGGTAGACTGTCGGTTCGAACTATAATTTTCAAAAAATAATAATATGTAGTTAATATGCAGAAATAATCAATTGTAATCTTGAACTAAAAATTGATTCTCTCTCGACAGAAATTGTGGAGCAAATTGAATAATTATTTGATTGAAGCAAAATACTATTATATTACTATACTTTTTAATAATTCACAAATTCAGATACACTAGAATTAGTTACATGCTTGACACTTTAAAATATATATATATATATATATATATATATATATATATATATATATATATATATTTTGCAATTTTTATCTTTCAACTAGTCGGTTGTTACTACCCTTATATATATATATTTTAAAGTGTCAAGCATGTAACTAATTCTAGTGTATCTGAATTTGTGAATTATTAAAAAGTATATATATATATATATATATATATATATATATATATATATATATATATATATATATATATATATATATATATATATATATATATATATATATATATATATATATATATATATATATATATATATATATATATATATATATATATATATATATATATATATATATATATATATATATATATATATATATATATATATATATATATATATATATATATATATATATATATATATATATATATATATATATATATATATATATATATATATATATATATATATATATATATATATATATATATATATATATATATATATATATATATATATATATATATATATATATATATATATATATATATATATATATATATATATATATATATATATATATATATATATATATATATATATATATATATATATATATATATATATATATATATATATATATATATATATATATATATATATATATATATATATAAGGGTAGTAACAACCGACTAGTTGAAAGATAAAAATTGCAGTTCAACGGTGTAACGGTTGTGATTGGGCACAATTTCAATAAATTTTGAAACTTGTAGAGGAAGTATTTTAATTCAAATTCCAATATTTTGTGTACAATTTTGACACTTCTTCAGGGAAAGAATTGATATTAAGCATAACAATGTCTGTGAAACAGATATCGAATTCGACTTACAAAACTGTCAGCAGGCAGGGCGGCCGAATAGTTACGAAACAATCCGAAGAGCTTCATTTATTACCGGGATACGGGATTCAAACGACATCGGTGATTTTCGGCTTTCTTTTCGATTAATATCAGCTATATTCGTTTGGTCTACCCCGAAGCAGTTTTGTAAGCCGAATACGGTACAAGAGAACATTCATGTAATTCTGACAGATATATGTGTAGACCACGAAGTATAATATATATAGGAGTTGAAACGAGGCGCTTGTACACGGCACAGATTCTTATCGTCGAACGAAGAGAGAGATGGAAGATAGTAGGCATGTATTAACATGGAACAACTCTAGACAATCACTTAAAATTTTTAGTCTATTTATTATTATTCAGGTTGTATTTATTTCGAATCAAATGATTTTTAAAATCATGGATTTACTTCAGATAAATACAGAAACTCCTATTATTTTCAGCGAAGGAACAAATACGCATTTTGTGAGAAGTCTTGATTTACTCGAATAAATTGACTTCCGAAACGTCCCAAATTAATAAATAATAATCTATACATTTTTCAGAATTTCAATGAATAATAAATTATTTTTGATTTTAAATTCTGTCTAAATACTTCTTAATTTTTTTAATTATCACGATTTCAATACATTCTGCTATCACCTGACTTATTTATGATTGAAAATCATTTTCTACATTTAGAATAGTTCATTTTGTCGGAAGAAAGTGATAGGTAGTTGAAATTAATAAATTGGGTTAGATTTTTATAATTGACTTTTTCCAATATCAATGAGATAAATCACAAAATAATCCAGGTGTCTCACGTTACTAGAAATAATTATTTATCAGCATTTGATTGACATAGGAAGAATAAATAAAAGAAACATAATTTTTTTTCAAAACGACTTTTGATTTTAAATTCTTTTTATTTATTTGAAACTTTGATCCTTTGATCAAGATCCTTGGTCAAAGGATCGAAACGTCAGAGTTTCAAATAAATATACAGAATTTGATATCAAAAGTCGTTTTTATTAAATAAAATTCTGAACAATGTATAGATTATCATTTTTTTATTTACATATTCACAAATGAATACCAAATATAACAATAATAATAATCAAAAATATCACAAAAGAAAAAAATAAGATTAAATGAAAATAACCAATCTTTTCGCGGTATTACACGTCTCCACTTCATTAATATCTTTTTGTTCTTCGGAGCACTAAAAATAGATATTTTCTCCTTACAACTTGCAATTGGGACTAAAACACTCTCTTCCGATTCTAAAGTTAAATAATCAAAAATTCCTAGCTTCAAATCAAAAAACAAGCTGCAAACTCAATAGTGGCAAATGCTAAATGCATTGAGAAAGATGCCTACTATCTTCCATCTCACACACTTAACCTCTCTCTCTAACGCGATAAGATATTGAGACACAGCTGGTATAGGGAGATAGCATAGCGTTTCATCGGCGTGGTGTAGACCGAGACATAGTCCAAGATTAAAATATTATTTTTACTTTCTAACCTTCCTAGAGGCCGACAATTACAGACGAGCCATAAAAAGTACTTTAGCTCCAAATAAAATATGCTATTTTTTCTTCAAACGTCCGAGCTAGATTAAAATTATCAAATTTTATTGACTATTCCATTCGTAGTATTTATAACAAGGTTAACAATGCTAAATCGCCATAGAAACGGTGCATATCAATGAGTATTTGGACGTGTAGAAATACCATCGGGTATTACACTAGTGGTCAAAGTGAGTATTTCACTCAAAGATGTGGATACCTCCAATCTGTGCTTTCTTCGTATTTAATGGAATATTTTTCTGGATATCTTCATCAGTTTCATCTTCTGATCTATCACCAAACCTTTTTGATCTAGTTTCCATATCAAAACGCAATTTATTTCTTTATTATTCGTCAAAGAAAATGCAAGAAATTCTAATTTTTCAGTTTGACAGAAGTTTGTTTACTCGTTCCTATGAAAATTGCGTGACTTGTTACTAGATTCATAGAAAACTAATTTGAAAACATGGAATAGTCCTCCATATACCATTTGTAGTCAAAGTATTATAGACTATTTTTGTGGTGCAATCACTCATGTTTATTGTGCTTGTGAATACCACTCGTGCTGCACACTCGTGGTATTCAAACGCAAGCACAATAAACATTCGTGATAGCACCACAAAAATAATCGATAATACTTGAACTACTTGTGGCATAATATATGATAAATTTTCATTCTAATTACAAAATGACAGTAGGTTGTCACAAGCGTTACCTTCGTTACCATTTATTGATGTTGATATTCCAAGAGTATTTGTGTGTAAATAAAATGTACAATATCAATAACAAAATCAAGTAGGTAACAACTCTTTGTTCATGAAATAACAAAATAGTGTCAAAATTGTAAACATTAGTTCCAGGCTGGTTCCAGGATTAGTTCCATTCAGTTCCATTGGTTTATGATTGTTAATGCAGATGATTTTGTAAATATTATTCTCTTAATTTTTGCTAATATTCATTTCTAGAATTGTATATGTTGCAGATTATATTATGTCGGACGCTGAATTTAAATAAAAAAAACGAAACGAAGGCTATACTCCTAAAAAATCCAAAGTATTTACAAAAAATCAATTTGAAAGATTTCTGACTCAAGCATCGGATGAACAGTATTTGGGAATGAAAGTGAATATAAGGTGTAATATAAATGCAAATAAATTGTAATACTTGGTTAATTTTTAGATCGTTTTCATAATTGGAATATCCGGAGCATGTCGATGCTATGAGATGGTAAAAATGAGAATTGACCATATACAAGATCTTGGATCTATGATTCATATAAAAATTCCTGACAGTAAGACGAGTAAAATACGATCATTCACAATTATTGGAGAGAATCATATAAATATGTATAGAAAATATGCATCTTTACACCCAACAAATTTTGAAGATCGACGGTTTTTTTTGAGATATGCAAATGGAAAGTGCTCTAGAATGGTAAAGTGCCCAAACAAATCGCCTTCTATTTGAAACTTCCAAATGCGAATGCATATACAGGACATAGTTTAAGGCGAACTTCAGCTACATTGCTTGTAGATGGTGGAGCCGATATCACGTGTTTAAAACGGCATGGTGGCTGGAAATCAAACAGTGTAGCTGAAGGATATATTGAGGACTCAATAACTAATAACACAGATTGCAAGGAAAATTTTATCACCATATGCAGAATCAGAATTAAATATTAGCCATTGTGAAACTATTAACATTAATGCTGAAGTTGATTCTGCATTGACCGATGCAGAATCAAATAATCAAAATTCAACTAATAATAAAGCCTGAAGCGATTCCGAATCAGCACTACAAAAATGTGAAAATAATATAAATTGTAAAGTAAATACCGATATTAAGTCTGCATTGACCGATGCAGACTTCAATTTCCAAAATGTAACCATTTCGAATTGTACATTTAACTTTTCATTTAATAAATAAAATGTTTATGATTTAAATGTATTGTTTTGAATTATATCTACTTTTGCAGCCGCTCCTGGCCCGTTGCGGCAGTAAATAATGGGTACGTTCCACTAGACTACCGCAACGCTCATGTCGCCTCAATAATCGTTCCACAAGACGATCGCGGTCTTGCCGTTCATGATAAATAGTCATAGATGACGTCATTGATCTCGACCACTTCAAGCTCATAACGCCCGCGATTGAAAGGTAGGTCGAAGCGGTCATTGCGTTCATTTTTGCAGAAATCGCCAAGAAGCTCGAATTAAATGAGAAGATGCCTTTCCAATTTGTACTTTCGATTCCAAGTTATGACAATTGATTCAAGATTTTCCATTTGTCATATGATAGATAATTTCATGGTCTCTCATTATCATTATTTATTGTTTAAGAGCGATTAATTTACACATGCATATTGGATTAATTCCATTCGTATACCTTTTTTGCTACAGGTTAGTTTAATCTTATTAATTATTTACTTTTCGATTCTAACCACAAATTGTCAGTTTATTTGACATTTGACAGACACTCGTATCGTCCACTTGAAGCACCAGCCTCATCAACCATGAGTTAGTGGAACAGCAAAAATCACGGTCGTGAGCGTGAGCGTTGCGGTCATCAAGTGGAACGTACTCAATATTTGCTTACGCTGCCAACGGTAACGCAACAATTGTTCTAACTACTCTAAAAAGTTAAGCTTTGTTGTCATGGATTGATGTGGATATTGACAAACAATCTTATTTACTTACATCAACATTTATTCAAATTTTTTCAATGGTAACTAAGATTCAAGATTCAAATTAAATAAAAAAATAGGTGCGGCCGCTCCCGTTAGATGGTAGTAGCTAAGCGCCAAATTCTTCCATTTAAGTGATCTCTCCCGGTACTCCCTGGATTGATGCATCAAAAGTCATGATTTACTGACGTTTGAAGAAAAAATAAATTACTGAGGAAGTAAATTTACTTGCTTTTTTATAATGTCGCCTTAAATAAAATAAATTTACTCTTTTGGTCTTCTATAAAACCGGCCATAGTCATGTTTGAAATTATGTTAAGAAATTACTATCTGAATATGTACTCTTAATTGTAAGATTATAATTTAATTATTTTTTAATAATGTTTTGTATGATTGATGTAGGTATTAATCAGCTTCAAACTAAATAAATAAATAATAATAATATACGAGTTGCAACTTCGAGTTCCAACTATTAAATTCTTTTTCTATGTTCGAGGGTGCCGCCTTAACGAAGATTCTTCTTAATTGACTTTCTACCTTGCTTGAAGTCAATGGACAGAAATTCAGCTGCCTTCTTTAAGCTAAAAAAGTTTTATTACTTTCCATGGCAATTATCTATTATCTATTTCTTATTTAATTATAGAAATATTTGTCTTTATCTACGATGTAAGTTAAGCCCGCCGCACACGAGGCAATTTTCCATGCAATTTTGTTCACTTAATTTGCAGCAAGTTTTCTTGCGCACTGGGCCACTTAGAGGTACACTTAGTGTGACACTTATTCTCGCATCACACGATGCAAGCTGTGCCACTCATTCTAACACTAGAACGTAGACTTGGTAGATTTTCACATTACAAGTATGGATGTTGCCGAAACTAATCGTCGGAGGAGAGCAGGAACATTTGCTGCAGTTATAGCTTGCGAATTACGAGACAAAAAAAAAAGAAGAAAAAACTTTGGTCAAGAGAGTGATTTTTGAGAAGGAATCAAGGCCGCAGAGTTTTCAACATTTTGTTTGACGAGCTAGTAGGGTGTATACCAAACGTGAAAAACCTGGAAATGTCAGGGAATTTAGATAAACTGGAAATGTCATGGAATCGTCAGGGAATCTCTGATATTTGTCTGGAAAAAATACATCATAGGATATTTATGCATTATTACTCATAAAAGTATATTTTCACTCTTTAAGATACTAGGGCCATCTGTGCAAATCTATAAGTCTTCCAGATCTCTAAATTCATGAAAAAAAAATTTATTAAAATACATTTACTTTTGTCGATTAATGTAAATTCGTTCATGATATCAAGTTCGCTGCGATTTTGTTTTTAATTCACAGATTTATAGGGTTCACACAGAATTGCAATATTAATCTGTGATTATATGTAAGCTTGTATCAAATTTTTGTTTTTTACTGTCTGGAATTTTATTGAAAATAACCTGAAAAACCTGGAAGTCAGGGAATTTTTATTAAATTTTTTGGTATACACCCTGAGCTAGGGTACGTAAACATTACCTAATTTCCACTAGCCATAATTTTTACTTATTTGTATCTTAAAAAACGACAAAAGACAAAACATAATGTACTAATGAGGCACAGCATTCTGATGAGACATACAACTCAGTGATGTAATCACGTGATTTCGTTGTCTGCTTTGATTGGCTGTGGACAGCAGTCAGTGGCGCAGCAAGTGCGAAAAATAGCACCGAACCTATCTTGAAAAACAAGTCTCGTGGTAAGTCTAGTACCCCGCATCGCACCAAATTTCTTGCATTGGAGCAAGCGTGGCACCCAGTGCGGCGCCAAGTGAACAAAATTGCTTGAAAAATTGCATCGTGTGCGGCGAGCTTTAGTGAAGACAACTGAATTCGGCTCAATGTCATTTATAACAACTATATTTTCGCGACTAATGTCCCGTTAAATCAAAAAAATCTCTCGTCGTTTAATAATATTTTTCTTGTTTTGTAAAAGACCTGATAATTGCACAGAGCACAATTTTCTTTATACTTGATAATTTCTCGCCGGAATATTTGCTCATTCGACGATAACTCAAAGATTAGTGACAAAACAACAGAAATTTAGTGAATAAAATCTCAGAGTTATACAATAGAGTTGATGACCTACCCTGATTTGTACATTAGGTAAGAATAAAATAATGTAGCAATTCTGTGCAAATCTCTAATGGCCAGTTGATGAGTCACCCTAATATGTAAATTAGATATGAATGCAAAATAATGTAGCAATTCTATGCAAATTCTTTAATGGCTAATTGCACCGCTTTAGCTTAAATTTTAAGCTCCACTCAATCAAAAAAACTCGAATCGGAATAACAACAGCAGTATTAATGCCACTTCTGATACGATAGCGACACTTAAAATTTAAGAGGCAGAGATGCAACGGGGCTGAAGTGACAAAGAGTTAACCAATAAAATTATGCTTTGATTTATTTTATTCATTTGATCGGCCAATGATGATTAAAAATTGTAAAAATTGATATTATTACAAAAGAAACTAAACCTGGATTAAATAACTCGCGATGCAGAAACTACGCATTAGATTTTAGACAGAAATGCAACATGATTTACTCTAATTAATTCCATCTTTTTTTTTAATGTAGTATTACCAGTGACCTTCTATTGCAATTATTGTGCCTGTGGAAACGAACTTGAGCCCTGAATTATCAAGAAGAGTGCACTAAACATCTCACACTGGAACGAAATCCAGTATCCAGTACCTATGTTTAAGAGCTAGGTACTGTGCACAACAACAGTATACATGGTCCTAAGCTCATTACAAAATAAGCACTTATTTTGCTCTTAAACTAGATAATTTAGATAATTAATATACCAAACGGACTTACTTGGTTTGACATTCTGGCCTAGTTGGAATGTAAAGCTAACCTGAAAAAGAACGATTATAATAACTGAGTTTGATTGAAGAAACATAGTACTTACAAATTACATGAAATGACCCGTGTGAAACGTGAAGGGAGCAATAACTTTTCCGTTTTATGTTAGAAGCTAGTACAATCGTTTCATAGAGAGTTAACTACACTGTAAAATAAAAAATCTGACGTGGACATCATGTGATTCACTTGTACATCATTGAAAATATTTTTTGCATATAATAATACGATAATCAAACACAAAATTTCATCGTTCCACGGCTAATCGTTTTGGATTCATCCAAAAATTCTAAAAATCTGTTAAGTGTGCTTCCGACCCAGTCGGTTACTATGAACTAAGGCACTAAATACATGAGTATTATCATCCGCCATTCTGTGTCCTTAGTAAGCGCTTTAGCATATGTGAACAGCGCAGGAAACGCAATGATTGAGTCGAAATAGTTTGATTTTTAGGTAAAAAACGTGATAAAATAATATCGGAGCCTATCAAACTATTTATTTTTGGCATGATGTATTATTTGTGATCAAATTACATGCTTCAATTTAGAATTTTCAGTTTTCAAATGTTGAATCAAATTATTTGGTTTTCAATCATATATAATTAGAGTAATATTGAATACCTATTGAGAAAATCATTATGGAATTTTAATTTATATTCTGTAATACAATTTTTGAAGACAATCTGATAAATTCATTGCATTTTGGGATCTCTAAATATGTAAAACTCTATTGTTTATCTTCAAACTTTGTAATCTTTAACTTTCCTAGAAAAACTTTTATGCATATTTATTGGAAGATTCATTATTTTACTGTTCTCACCCAAGGGATAAAAATCATGGAAGTCTACTATTTGCAATTTTTTATATCGCATGTCTTGATAAAAAATTGTGGGCCCGTAATATTTTACTTATCAAAGAAATAATTGATTATATATTTTATACTTATAATATATTTATATAGGTATATATGTGAATAGATAATATATTTTATATAATAGGTACCTGTGTATAATATATAAATATATTGATCAATTATTGCTTGAAATTGAGGTTAGATTCTATGATTGTGTCTAAAATTTTTGATGAAAGCATATATTAGAATGAACTGAGATAACTTCAATCAAAATTTTGATCTGATCATAACTTTAGATGGAAATTTCGACTGAATATACGTACTTTTATATGAAATACTTATAATTCGTCTGTGAATCTCACAGCCACAATTGCCGCTAATAATGATGATAAATCATTCGGCATATTAATGAGTCACTCCGATACTATTTTCTTTAGTTTTTCAAGTTATTATAACATTTTATCCTCGTCAAACAATGCATTTCCTGTGATGTTAACATTGGTTTACATATGCTTCCTTTTATTGACAGGACACAGAATGGCGGATGATAATACCTATGTTTTTAGTGCTCTATGAAAAGAGTAGTTCACCATTTTTATGCGACAACATTCCTAAATACTAATTTCTAAGATTCGACGGCCAACTGTTCAGAATTTATGCGCGGCATTAAAAAAAAATTTCAACTGAAGTGCACTTTCGGTACAGTCGATTGTTATGAAAATAGTAGGCAATCATTAAGATGCTACAGCACACTGGAATACTAAATTTCAATACTCTACAGCCGATTGCTTCGAATTTATGCGAAAAATTCTAAAAGACTGTCAAGTTAAGTGCACTTCCGGCTCAGTCGATCTCAATAAAAATAGGATATGAACATCTAGACGGTACTATCGTCTTAAATACTGAATAATAACATTCTACGTTCAATTGTTTAGATTTATACGGAAAATTCAAAAAATGCTTCGAGTAAAGCGAACTTCCTGTACAGACGATTGCAGTCATAATATGAGGTGCACAACTAGATTCTACGACTGATTATTTTTAATTTATGCGGAAAATTCGAAAAGTCTGTTATATAAAGTGCACTGCCGGCCCAGCTGATTGATACAAAAATAGAAGATAACCATTTAGATTCTACAGCAATCTTAAATACTGAATTTCAGTGTCCTGCGGCTAATCATTCTGATTTTCTACGGAAAATTCAAAAAAAGTTTCAAGTAAAGTGCACTTCCGGTACAGACAATTGCAACCATAATGCGAGATGCACAACTAGACCCTAGATCAGTCCTAAATAAAAATTTCAATATTTTATATTCAACGGGCTTTGAGATTTGCGAGCTACGAACGCACACACATACGTACCGACATCAAGCCGAAAATAATCAAAATATATTCAGAGATGCTCAAATTTCCATCATAATCTCGAAATGTACTTTGTACAAGTAAATAAAAATCTGATGTGGACACCACATGACTTATTTGTACACAATTGACAGTTGAAACTGACATTGATATAAGGTAAAATCGATTACAATCAAAATTTGAGGTGATCATTTAGATGCTACAATTTATTAAAACGCTGTGCCAGTCTTATATACTAAATTTTATTACTCTACAGCCAATAATTTCGAATTTATGCGAAAAATTAGAGAATATTGTTAAATAAAGTTTTCATCCAGCTCAGTAGATTGCTATTGCTATGAAAATATAATGTTCCTATTCGAATGATGTTTCGTAGACTGCACTGCCGGTTCAGCCGATCCCAATCATAATGCGAGATGTACAACTAGATGTTATAAAAGTGCTTACTAATACGAAATTTCAATATTCTACGGCCGATTGTTTTCAATTTATGCGAAAAATTCGAAAAGACTTATATAAAGTGCACTTTTGATTCAGCCGATTAGAACAGGAATAGAAGATAACTATTTGGATGTTATAGCAATTTCAAATACTGAATTTTAACATCTTTCGGCCAACCATTTTGGATTTATGTGAAAAATTCAAGGCGAAAACTGGAAAAAATTGATTTAGGGATGCTCAAAACGGATATTTCCATCAAAATCTCGAAATGTGAATTTTGTCGGTTTCACAATACTTACTTGTACCTTGTAAAAAGATTTATTTTAGCATTACAAATATCGAAAAAATAATGATTTGGTTAACCTCGAAAATCGGTTTCATTAATATATATCAATTTAACATGTTTACATTGTGCATCTGTCTATGGCCTATGCGGTACTAGCGACTCCCTTCTGAAATGAAATTTTGTCAGTGGCACTAAAACAATGGTTTCTGTTTCCAGCGATGTTACACATCTAATTAATCCGTAGGGTGCTAACTAGAATTGATTTTTTCAAACCCTAAGATAAAACAAATCGGTCTCAGAATTAAAAAATTTCTGCTTCCTTTAGGGATAACCTACTATATTAAATTTTCCATATGATATATGTAGGAAAATCTTCTGCCTCTTCAACAATACAAAAACTTTTTATCATAGATATTGAAATACATTCTCCCATATTCTAAAATAATTCTAGTTGGTTGAAGAATCAAAAATTTCTGTTCCTTTCAGGCAAGATGTAGTTTCGAGTAAAGTGCACTTCTGGCTTGGCCGATTCATACAAAAATAGCAGATAACCATTCTGATACAACATTAAGTTCAAATACTAAATTTCAACATCCTACGGTTGATCATTCTGGATTTATTAGAAAAATTCGAAAAAAGTTTAAAGTAAAGTGCACTTCCGGTACAGACGATTGGAACCATAATACGAGGTGCACAACTAGACCAAATTCCAGTCTTAAATACAAAATTTCAACATTATACCAGTTTTGAGATTTGCGAGTTACGAACGAACGCACGAACGAACGCACGCACATACGTACCGACATCAAGCCGAAAATAGTCAAAATGGATTCAGGGATGCTCAAAACGGATATTTTCATCAAAATCTCGATAGGTGAGTTTTGTCGGTTTCACAATACTTCCTTGTGCTTAGTACAAGTAAGTAAAAAATCATCTCGAAGCCTCTTACTTTTCAAGATCCTGTCTAACGATACTCCACACGGTTATATGCACTTTGGTTTCAGGTAATACCTAATTTGCGGACTACAAAAAAGGTTGCGGACTGCCTATTAAAATTAGCCCTACATAGCAGAAACTTGGAATCTGTACTGCCTGAGTGGTTTCTAATGATATATTAAGAATTAAGCCCTGCTCAGACGTAGACTCACTCAAGACTCACTTGAGAATTTGAGTCTTAAGAAGAAGTTTCTTGAAGAAGCAAAATATTTTTGTGTTTTGGTCGTTCACACGTGTAGCTTGTTTTTTGCTTCAAAATGTATCTCTTCTTCCAATTTTAAAATAAAATCTTTCAAAAATTTTTTTATGTACTAGATTATTTAAATATAATTTATATTGAATTATTAAGAAGACTATTTTATTTATAATATGATGAAAAAAACTGTTTCTGAATGATTAGAGTTTAAATACATTAAAAAACCACTAATTAAATTCTCAAAAAATTCTGAAAAGGCTGTAAATATTTTGTTCTTAGTTCTTTTATAGTGTGATTCCAGAGGTAATTTTCTATACTTGTTGTACAATATACTATTGGCTGATTAAATAAAATCACTCAAATGGATTCTAATGATAATAAGGTTAAGTAATTTAATTCAAAATATACTCAAATTTTTTGTAGTCATCCTGCAAGCTCTTGCTTTCGTTTATAATCAAGTGACAAATTAAGCACTTGATACAAAACAAAAGAATAGCCGATTATTTCTGCATGCAGCTAAATATGACTAATAAAGCACCTGGTAAATAATAAAAGTACAGTCGAAACATGTTTGCAGCGGCTGCTTCTTCCAGTTTTGCAAGAACATGAACATGTCGTGGTTGTAACTTTCAAGTTATTTATTTAATTTATTTTTGCATCCCCTTCATAATGTGCGGATTTTCCACTAGTGTCGATGTCTGACGGCAAAGTGCGTAAATATTAATTTCATCTGTTATATTTTTATTCAAAACACCGCATAATAATATTTTAAACTGTATATATACAGGATGTAACAGAAATAAGTACATTAATTTCAACCTGTAATAGAACTCGTCAAACTTAAAAATTTTTCTATATAACTTTTTTCTGTAAATACACTGGATATCTAGTAGTGGTGGGAACCGGTATCGGTACTATTCGATACCGGTTTTTGTAAGAACCGGGTACCCGGTTATTTGAATATGCAACTAACCGGTTCTCGGTTCCGAGTCCGGTTCCGATTCCAGAACCGGTCTTCGATTCCGATTCCAGAATCGGTTTTCGATTCCGATTCCTTCGATTCCATAATCGGTTTTCAGCTCCAATTCCAGAATCGGTTTCCGATTCTGTTTTCGATTCCCAGTTCACTTCGACTCGATCCCAGAACCGAGAAGAGAAATTCCGATTTTAGACAGTTATTTTCAGTATCCATTGAAAAATAATGTGTTCTGTACCTAACCGATGCATTAACCGAAAAAAGGCATTTTATTTTTTTTTTTCACATATAATTAATTTGCGTCACCTATACTGGTTTTATGTTATGAAGACTAATTTTAGCCTTTCGAATCATTCATTGAACATATGAACTATCAGTATTCAGGATGTGTGAAATATTTCAACATCTTAAACAAAAATATATAGTGTATAATGTAGTTATTTAATTTTATAATCGACGACAAAGTGTGATGAAAATTTAGAGATATTATGACAATAATAATTGAGTGTATTGACAAAATCAGGTAGTTTTAGTATCAAAGACTACCCATGATGCCGCTTGCTATTTCTAGTTTTGGGTAAGATTAATTTTATGGCCGGATTAAGAGCAGATGGCATACTACCATTTTTAGCCTCTTTCAGTTCATTTCAATGTAATTGTTTTGCTCAATAAACTAATAGAAAGATAGGATCTCTTAGAAAATAGTAATATTTGATATTCGGGATAATTTGCAATCCTCTTTGATGTTCAGAACTTTACGTTCATTCATGTTTCAAAGTCTGCAGTGTCACCGATAGGAGTAAAGTAGAAATAAGTAAATGTAGTTATGTGTGGCAACTATAATGTACAAAATATAATTCTTAAAAATTCTAAATGTTCTGTTTGTTCTGGGACGAGTCAGTATAATAAAATAAAACGCTCAACTAAAAGCCCAGAAGGGTATTTGTAACTTAAACGCAGTAGAGAAATGATATTTGCCAAGAAAGGTTTTCGGTATTAAGAACCGGAATCGAGATTCGAATCGGAACCCAGATTCGGACCGGAATCGAGATTCGGATCAAAATCGAGATTCGAACCGAAATAGAGACTCGAACCGGAATCGAGATTCGGACCGGAATCGAGATTCGAACCGGAATCGAGATTAGAACCGGAATCGAGATTCGGACCGGAATCGAGATTCGAATCGGAATCGAATTTGGACTCGATAACCGGGTACCCGGGTACCCGGTTAGTTTTGGAACCGTGGAACCGGTTCCATTTTATTCCGGTTTTTAACAGCACTAATATCTAGTAAAAATTCATCAAAGTTTTGTCAAAATTTTCATAGTGCGCCTATGGTTCGAACTGAATGGCTCATAGTCAGAACGCGGTTTTAAATCCAGGCCTGAGTCTATCTTATATATAACCATGACGACGTTTGAAAATCGATTAGGTTATAACACTGTTTTGACATGTTGTCATGGTTATGCACAAGGACGTTTAAGGGAGGGGATGTGTAAATAGTGCCGAATAACTGAGGCCAGGGTAAGTAACAGAGACAGAAATAGATTTTCTGCCCCGTATGGTAGCCGCTATTGCGCATGTAAAATAAACTCAGAAATTAATTTAGATTTCATATTATGCAATAAATTAATAACAGGAAATGATTTAGTGATTTCAGAGATGCTAATACTTCTTTCTATCTATTTTGATTCGCTTTATCTTTTATATGCACCAGAAATTTTAAAAAGTTCTAAGGGTCATCGAAAATTTTAGAACTTGCAAAATCTATCAACAATCAACAACCTACCTCTAAAAATAAGGCAGGTAAAAACAAAATATTTATATCTATTATTTTCATTATATTTGATTCATATATACATATATTTACATTTATTTATTCATTTCTAAATAATGTTGATTTATTGAATCTTTTTCTTTTTGTAATTCTATTTCTAATATTCTGATTGGCCGAAAATTTTATTTTTGTATCTAAATATGCATTTAAAACTGTATCAATCAATTGATCTTTCCACGCACAACACTTAGCAGCCAAATGAAAACGGCGTGTTTGTGAAATAAGAACAAAAAACAACCTTTCAAGGACACTTTCTTCTTCCACAAGTATTCGAATTTTCAATAAGAAGAAGTACTGCTACCATACGGTGCAGAAAATCTATTGTTCTACTAGAGCACTAAAAACATAGGTATTATCATCCGCCATTTGGTGTCGCGTCAATAAAAGAAAGCATATGTAAACCAATGTAAACATTACAGGAAATGCGTTGTTTGACGAGGATAAAATGTTGTAATAACTTGAAAAACTAAAGAAAATGGTATCGGAGTGACTCATTAATGTGCCGAATGATTTATTATCATTATTAGCGGCAATTGTGGCTGTGAGATTCACAGACGAATTATAAGTATTTCATATAAAAATACGTATATTCAGTCAAAATTTCCATTTAAAGTTATGATCAGATTAAAATTTTGATTGAAGTTATCTCAGTTCATTTTAATATATATTTTTATCTAAATTTTTAGACACGATCATAGAATCTAACCTCCATTTCAAGCAATAATTGATCAATATATTTATGTATTATACATATAGGTACCTATTATATAAAATATATATTTTATATTTACATATATACATATATAAATATATTATAAGTATAAATAATATATAATCAATTATTTCTTTGATAAGTGAAATATTACGAACTCACAATTTTTGATCAAGATATGCGATATAAAAAATTGCAAATAGTAGACTTCCATGTTTTTTAACCCTTGGGTGAGAGCAATAAAATGATGAATCTACCAATAAATATGCATAAAAGTTTTACTAGGTAAGTTAAAGATTACAAAGTTTGAAGATAAATAATAGAGTTTTACATATTTAGAGATCTCGAAATGCAATAAATTTGTCAGATTGTTTTCAAAAATTGTATTACAGATTATAAATTAAAATTCCATAATGATATTCTGAGTATTTAATATTACTCTAATTATATATGATTAAAAACCGAATAAATTGATTCAACATTTGAAAACTGAAAATTCTAAATTGAAGCATGTAATTTGATCACAAATAATACACCATGCCAAAAATAAGTAATTTAATAGACTCCGATATTATTTTATCACGTTTTTTACCTAAAGATTAAACTATTTCGACTCAATCATCGCGTTTCATGCACTGTTAACATATGCTAAAGCGCTTTCTAAGGACACAGAATGGCGGATGATGATACTCATGTATTTAGAGCCTTAGTTCTACTAGAGCACTAAAAACATAGTTATTATCATCCGCCATTTTGTGTCCTATCAATAAAAGAAAGCATATGTAAACCATTGTAAGCATTGCAGGAAATGCGTTGTTTGACGAGGATAAAATATTATAATAATTTGAAGAACTATAAAGAAAGTAGTATCGGAGTGATTAATTAATGTGCAGAATGATTTAACATCATTATTAGCTGCAATTGTGGCTGTGAGATTCACAGATGAATTATAAGTATTTCATATAAAAGTACGTATATTCAGTCAAAATTTTCATTTAAAGTTATGATCAGATTGAAATTTTGATTGAAGTTATCTCAGTTCATTTTAATATATATTTTTATCGATCATAGAATCTAACCTCAATTTCAAGCAATAATTGATCAACATATTTATGTATTATACATAGGTACCTATTATATAAAATACATATATAAATATATTATAAGTATAAATAATATATAATCAATTATTTCTTTGATAAGCAAAATATTACGAACTCACAATTTTTTATCAAGACATGCAAAAGAAAAATTGCAAATAGTAGACTTCCATGTTTTTATCCCTTGGGTGAGAGCAGTAAAATAATGAATCTTCCAATGAATATGCATAAAAGTTTTTCTAGGAAAGTTAAAGATTACAAAGTTGAAGATAAACAATAGAGTTTTACATATTTAGACATCCCGAAGTGCAATAAATTTGTCAGATTGTTCTCAAAAATTGTATTACACAATATAAATTAAAATTCCATTATGATATTCTGGGTATTTAATATTACTCGAATTATTTATGATTGGAAACCGAATAATTTGATTCAACATTTGATAACTGAAAATTCTAAATTGAAGCATGTAATTTGGTTACAAATAATATATCATGCCAAAAATAAATATTCTGATAGATTCGGATATTATTTTATCACATTTTTTACCTAAAGATTAAACTATTTCGACTCAATCATCGCGTTTCCTGCTCTGTTCATATATGCTAAAGCGCTTTCTAAGGACACAGAATGGCGGATGATAATACTCATGTATTCAGTGCCTTAGTTCTACTATTGTTGTCTCTTTCTTTTGCCCTGGACACACTGTCTGCAATGTTAAAGTCTTGTGATGCCACATCCCCTCCCTTAAACGTCCTTGGTTATGCATAAGCCAGACCAATGACGTATTAACATTAATAATACGTCATTGAGCCAGACCTAGAACCTGGTTTAAAACTGCGTCCTGACTACAGGCCATGTTTCTCATTTGTTGGAAGAATGACAGCTGTCGATTGAAATAAGTGATAACTTTGAACCATCGTAGTCTTGTTAATAGTTCATTTGAAACTGAAAGAATATTAGTATTTTGGCAATACATTGATACTCGCTCACCCCGATAATTCTATTTTTGCATATGTTGAAAGAAAGATTGAATTTGTCTCTGAAATCAACAATTTGGTCTATTAGTCGTATTTATATGTCATTGTTAATAAATTCCATTTCTATTCAGGGATTTCACGTATATTTTCAAATAGTACATTTCTTAAACGTTAGATTGTCTGCACAAGCTCAATGCACTTGAATCAGCTGATTTGAAAAATCTGAATCGTCTGAATACAGTCAGAATATGGGTCCGACGGTGCTGCCATCTATGATCAACTCAAAAAGTAGTTGCTGCTCTCAACTTACTTCATTATCGTTGATTCTCAAACATAAAGAGAAAATCATTCAACGATTTATTTAAAGTCAATGGTAGAATATTAAATGGAATGCAATTCTAAAATAATTAATTTATTGAATAATTCACTGAAAATATTGCCGCCAGAAAATTGTAGAAGCTTATTCTTGAAGAACAGAAAACATAACCTACAAATGTATCAAACTGAATTTGGTAATTGATTTTAAATATTTTTTGAGATATAAGATACAATATTTTATTTGTTCAGCTCGTTCAATCATCTTGACATTTCCGCTACTTTGGCAGTTGTTTCTGCACTGTAGAAGGAACATGTTGTCTTTGACAGCTTTTTTGTTTTACTTCCTATCTCTCAGGCACTGATGAAGATATAATAAATATCGAAACGTTTGCAATAAAGGAGATGACCTAATTATTTTATCCTCTTTGTTATCCACAATCCGACGACTTTACCACAATATAACTTTTACTGGATACGATCAACTACAGTTTGTAATAATATGAGAAAAATCTGATACACAGGTGTGCTTCATTTATAAATTAATGTATAGGAAGGAATTGATAACTCAGATATGTCAAAATCAATTGTTCTATTGTAATTGCTACTGGATTTGATAATTATACACCTGAACGACTCGTTAAATTATAGGGGATAAAAAATGCTAAAAAAAGATGAGAATTCGGGAAAAAAGTTATTGAGAAAAATTGTTATGCCGGACGAGTTCTATCACTGGTTAAAAATTAATGTACTTATTTCTGTTACATTCTGTATATGAAGTTTAAAATTCTCAATATTTAAACTATATCATATTAAATTAAATCAACTTATAAAATTTCTATGCTTTATAATACATATACAACAAAAAAATTATGTAAATAAAGATAGTATTCAAAACTTATTGATAATTATATTAATATTACACCTTACGGCCAAACACACTGAATCACAGCTCCGTTAGTTCCTGATATTCTCACTTGGCGCTGCGAGCTTAATCAGACTCGCCATGCCGGTCTTCTCTGCTATTGTCAATAGTCTCCAAGCAAAATGGCAATGACATACGAACTGATGGACATGACCCTTATGGATCTCGTTTTTGCTATTTGGCTACGAAACCCTAATAAGAGTATAGCATTATAATGGATTGATAGAAACGTAGAGTCCCTCTAAATGTCTCACAAATTCATACACAAAGCTCTTTCTTTAATATTTTCTTGTCTCTGAGGTCATGCGTGATACAAACATAACTTATGTTTGAGAACTACGGGATAAAGTGAATGATAGGTCACTATGTTATGCGCTTGCGCTCGAAATACATGTGTACAGAGTAAGTGGTAGCTAAGCAGTAGTCCTCAAACATGACATGTGAAAGTTTCATTATTTCGGTCCAACATGGAGAAATTTGGTTCACCCTTCGAGGTGGTTTCCTCTCAAGTTCAGTCCCACAGGCGCGCGCAGCGCAAGTGCGGTAATATTCAGGGATGTTTGTTAAAGCCGCGAGTGTAGCGAGCTAACCTACAACCATTGTTACACATGAACACTGTTTTAATGCCCCTGACAAAATTTGTTTTTACTGCAGAGACGTCAGTATCGCCATCTCTTTAAAATTGTGCGAAATTGTCATAGTGACCTATTAGTCACTCTTACCGGTGTCTCTTTAGCCCTCTAAGCGAACTTTGGAATAGGAGAGTACAGAGTTACCGACATAAAAATTTATGAAACATAAGGTCACTAGAAAATATTGCTAGGGACATTTTATATTTATAAAATGTTGATAGGAGTTTCTTTGCTATAGTTGTGTGTAAACTATGCAAATTTTATATTTCCTTAATTTTGTACTAATTTAATCTATTTATTAAGTAAAACTATATAATATTTTGTTCAAAACAGTGAGTGAATACATAAGCAGATATGTAAATCATACCACCTAACTTTGAGAGCGTGATCTGTAAAACAAAATCGAGGTACAAAAAATTACGTATTTTCTGATACTGTACATATTGTATAAACAGGGATTCCTTATAGCGTTAATAATACTTCGTAGTGCTTAAATAAAATAGTAAAAACTAACATCTTTTATATGTAGTAAATTTTTAGTTCACGTATCTAAAAGCAACCTGTTTATATATTTATTACTAGCCAATTATGGTACTTTTATTTACATTATTTAATTTTCAGTTCATTTTTTGAGACAATACTATGGATCAAATCGTAGTTAGTGATATACCATTACCTGGAGAGGATGCTCCTCCTAAAGCTAATGAAAAAAATCAAGAAAATGTACAAGAACAGGTCCTAAACCATGAGCAAATTACTGAAACTTTGGATGCTGCCACAAATCTTCAATCTGATATTGAAAAGACTGTAAAACAGTCTATGGAAGTAGGCGAATCAACAATATCAGATAATGAGGCTGATAAAATCGCCGAGGAATTTATCCGCGACATCACAGCAAATGATTCAATTGAAATAAAGAATAATGCGGTAAGTGAAACTGTACACGAATTGCAAGCAGAAGTAGAACAAGCTGTTGCTAAATCAGATATGCCAGAAGTTAATATCCTAGAGGTTTCTCAAAACAGCGATAGTCAAATACTAACAGTAGTTGAAACAATGGAGTCACTACCTTGCAGTGTTTCTACTGATAATTGCAAGATTTCTACTGATGACGTCACTGCAGAAATTGTCAACGAAGAAATAACAGCACATACGATTGAAATATCAGAGCCACTTATTGAAGAAGAATCTGTTTCATATGTTACTGCAGAAAATAAATTAGAAGATGAACAGCCGCCCAAAAAGAGTTCCAGAACTAATAGTACGATTGAAGCTATCAAAAATGATTGGTCAGATACCTTAACAATTGAAGAAATCAATGAAGAAGTAATTGAAAACAAAAAATCACAAGCAACAGAACCAATTATTATTGAGCCAGATAAAAACGATACAGAAAGCGAAGTAACAGAAGTTGTAGTTTTGGAAACTGCACACGAAGATATTGATGAGGTTACTGAAAATATAACTATAGAAATAATTGATAACAGTCATATTAGCAATAATGAAGTTGTAATAGAAACAGCTACTGCTGAACAATCACTTATCAAAGAAGATACTGAAGAAGAGCAAACTAAAAACATAGGAGAATCTGTAGAGAGCAGAATTCAATCATCTAAGGACACAGATACTGATAATTTATTATTCTTGTCCGAAGTAATTGATAAACCTTCCGGAAAAAGGGAAAATAAAGAAGAAAAACCGGAAGAATTCAATAAAGAAATAATTATTGCTGAGGAAGAAGCAGGTAGTAATAATAATCCTTCTCAAAATAAGCAACCTAAACCTAGGGGTCGACCTCCTAAGAATGCGATACAAAGAGAAAGTGATAATCTCCCAATTCCGTGTCATGTACTTGGACGTAATGTGGAAAATCCTACTGAAGACTTGATTAGTAATGGCCGCACTCCGCCTAAGCCGCGACTTGGAGTCAAGGTACCCTACAGATTTCTCACAAGTCAGATCGTCTCGAAAGAAGAGATCGCGAATGAATTAGTGGCACTAACGAATAAACGAAATCCGGATCCTGATCCGCCAGCTGGTGGTGATATCTTTTTTGCTAGTAAATTAACACAAAGACTAGCGAATAAAATTGCTATGAATGTCAATAAAAAGAAACATTCTAATGAAGCATCATCTAATACCGATACGAAACCAATTGAAAATGATTCAAAAACTGTTGAATCAACTTCAGGAATTCCAACAGAAGCTCTTACTTCTACAGCAGCAACATCAACTGATCAGACCACCTCGAAAAATAAACAAAATACAATCACTAATAATTCTGATTTATTAGCGATTCTAGAAGGCGATGTTGATGTAGATTGGACAAAAGATATAAGTAATTCTAAAGCAAATGAATCTTCTACAGAAATAAAATCTTCAAATGGAAATAAAACAATTGAAATACAGCAGATAAATGATAATAATATGGAACCTAAAAGCAAAAAGATTTTAGATCCAGCAATGGAGAGGCAAATAGCATTAAAACAATTACGCGAATTACCTAAGTTGAAGTATAGCGGTCGCGGACGGCCCAGAAAATATGATTTGAAACCAATTGTAAAGTCACATATGACTGCAAAAACAGAACTGTCTTCTAATAAATCATTGCCAGAAATTAAAAAGCCAGAGAAGCAAATTGGAAAGAATGAAACAAATGAAAATATCAAGCAAGTTGTCAATAAATTAGCATCAAAAATAATGGAAAATGTTAAAAACTTTGATATGGAGATGGATAATGATTTAAGTTTGACACCTAAACGCGTAACAAAAACATACAGTCGCAAAGAAGCTGTTTTAGACGTTCCAGCTGATTTAGAATGTATTGTCAACGATACAGAATTGAACAGTGCCTTACAAGATGCCGTAGATGATGCGAAATATACTGTTGAAGAAAATAAAAATGAATCAAATTCAGTTGATGGAAAAAAAACAATTGAATCATCTTCTAAACAAAAGAAGGTCCAGGTAGAAAAAGAAAAGGAAATCAATCAGGGAAAAATTCAGTCACAAAAGAAACAAAAACGTTTATCAACTGAAATCAGTAAACCAGAAATTACACTTGTTAGTAAACGTGCAAGAGTTATCAAAAAGAAAGTAATATGGGATCCCGCAGAAGTACCAAAAACAAAAGTTTTGAACGCTATTCGACGCGCTCAAGTTCAAGAATTAAAAGCTAAAAAAGAAAAGATTAAGCAACTACGTACAGAAAATGAAACAACTGAGGATGAAGATGAAGAAACAAAAGATTATCAAAAAACAGAAAACAAAAATATGCATGATAAAGTGAATCAATACGAACAGAAAAAAGAAGTCAAAGAAACAAAAAATAAAGAAGTTAGACAGCTGCGAAAAAAAATTGTGCCTCGCACAAATTTGACAAAAGTACAAAAAAAAAAACTTTTAATAACGCGTCCATTACGATCTTTAACTGGTAAACTGATTCGTTCTACAAATATAGAATTGAAATCGTCTATCACTCTCAGCAAAAAGAAAAAGCAAGTGATGGCAGAAATTGCTAAATCTGTGCGAAATAAACCGAAAAAAACTGAATTAGATAAGTTGCTAGGCGACGAAGGAGCTGTAAATATGCTCTACTCGGTTAAGAACAAAGGCAAAATTCCTCAAAAAACATATCTTTCCCAAAAAGAGTTACAAAATCGTAAGAAACAACTTAGAGATGTGATAACACAAAGCAGCAGTCAAGAAGATAAAACAAAGGCACTACGAAAAAAAGACAGTCCTCCACTACCGCCTATACAGCTTCCTGCTCGGAAAAAATCACGTGATAGTGTTAGAAGTTCATTACAAAGTCCTCCACCATCGCCAAGTTTCTACCCTCACAGCAGAGCAGAAGCTTCAAGAATTATACGACGACATTCTTCATCTTTTTCTAGTGATTGTTCTTCTCCAAGAAGACTTAGTGTCGACCAACTACAATCCAATGATAAACAGCAAAACAAAATCGAGACAAGTGATGAATCAGCAAAAGTTGATTTCCAAACGCCAGTAAGGGTTTTGCGAAGAAAAAATGACGTGAAAACAGAAGAGAAAATTAATAAGACTGATAGAGATAAATTAACACCAGCAGAAAAGAGAAAGTTGAACGTAGAAATGATTAAAAACTTTGATAAACATCCAAAAAAACGAACTAGGAGTTCCAAAGGCGAAGAAGTTGAAACCGAAATCCAAAGTAATGAAAAAACAGAAGTCAAATCAAAAACACGATTTACAGTCGTTCAAACTGATTATAAGGAATTAATATTGAAGAATATGAATAATTTTTATCAAATTATCATGAATCCCCCTTCAAATGCAAAACTACGCGATGTTATTAGTTTGCAAGTAAGAATTTTGCCTCAACTCATATAAGTTTAAAATAAATTTGATTCTTATATTTCTGTTTTAGATGTTCCAAGAACTTTCTTCACTTATAACGAAATTATCTAAAAATGATGACTGCAAAGTTGTAGCAATAATTTCGAATGGAAAATATTTTTGTAATGGTTTAGATTTTTCCCATTTGATTCAAACTACTGCTGAAAAACGTTCAACAGCAGCTCAAGAAATGAGTAAAGCACTCAAGTGAGTATTTTTAATTGAAACGTATGTCTATTCAAAGTATGCCAATTTTATCTTGGTCAAGTTTTTATTAATTTTATTGTTAGTGCCAACAATACTATGTCATTAGTAATCTGCTATAATGAGTTATCTCAAGAACAAAAACTTCACTTGTTTTAGATCAACATTTTAACATTGAATATATAAATCATTTGTTGGAGAATCTGACCAGGTAAAAATTAGTTCGAAAAATTAATTTTTGAATTTTCATATGAAAATTCAGTTGTTAATTCTGCAATATATATTAATTGTTCAGAATTCGGTATAATTGTACTTTAATGAAAACTCTTGAGATTAACTTGATCACTGAATTTCAGAGCGATCCAGCAAAAATTGTTTAAATGATAATTGATTCTTGAAAACGAGTGTTTTAGGGCTTTTTTCGCAGCGAAAAGTGTACGAAACACATCTTATTTTATAGATAATTTTATTAGGTACAATTCATTTTCTTGGAGTTTTGTTATTGAGTTATAAAATCAAAACTGTTTTTTGGAACTTTGGGCATTATTTGGATAATATTTGACTTGAAATTTGAGTATACCTTTGTGAAATGTGGTTTCTACGAGAAAAATGCTTCAGAACCACATAGTTCATTACCTGTAAACAATTGTGTCGCCAAATCGTTCTTTTTTCTATGTAGTTAAACAATGGCATATTGTGCAACAAGTTTGGTAAGTTGTCAATTGCTCACGAGTTGCAGGAACAATTTTTTATTATGAATGCGAGATAAATACTTTTTTGCACGATTGGGCGTTTTCATGTGTTTACCGGCCCTCTATTTGAGGTGGTATGTTGATTTTACCGGCAAACTGTGGTTTCTATGGCTATGCTGACTTACCGCCCATGGGCAAAGGCGGTAAGTAAAAAATTGTGAATTCTCACAAAAAAATATTCATTTATTTTTCTTCATTTGTAATTGAATATTCAGAATAAAATGTCAAACTTGACAGCTGACAGCGAATAAACAATCATCAGTAGTAATTTGATTTTAAAAAGAAAATTTAGAACCATATTTTGAATCTTCCAATCGTTCAAAAAATTTTGTAAGCATCACGGTCAATAAGTACAGTACCGATTTCGTATAATATTTGGAAACCTCGCCAAGGCTCGGCCTCCAAACTATTATTCTCAATCGGTAAACTGTACTTACTGACCTTAATACTTAAATAACTATTTTGTATTTGTTTTTCCGGGCGGTAAATGGCTCATACTCGGCGCACGTAAAAGGCAAAGAGCTAATTATTGCCTCGAAAAACGTGGGCAAAATAATACTTATCCCGCATGAGTACTAAAAATAACCATTTCTGTATTTCAAAAAAGGAAAGTTTATATTAATAAAATCTGAGACTTTTGATATAATTTATCAGGTTTTTTCAGTTTTGTTCTAGAATTTCATAGAATAATTATTTATGTAAAATTTATTATTTTGCAGGAATTTTGTGATGAGTATTGCTAAATTTCCAAAACCACTTTTGGTATCATTACATTCTTCTGCGTCATTTTTTGGTTGTACAATGCTGCCATATTTTGACGTAGTCATAGCTGCTGAAACCGCAACACTATCTGCAGATTACACTCGCATGGGTCATTGCCCTGAAGGAGGCGCTCATCTTACATTAAGTCCCAAAAATGCCACAGAGCTCCTGATATTAGGAAGAAAATTCACAGCTAAAGATGCTCTAGACAAAGGTTTAATAAACATTGTGGAAAAGAAGGAAAAATTAGAAGAAACTCTAATAAAAATTGCTTTGGAAATGAGTGAGAAGAATCAGCAGGTATTAATTAATAATATAAACATCTTTATAAGTTTTATACATAAATGATTGATAATTTTTAAGATGTTTTTAATATAAAGAAGCCAAATAATTTGCATAAATTTTATTTATAAAGAAGAAAAATAGTAATTTATGTAACAAGAGTACAAAGTTGAGCATTTTATGTCATGAGGCCAGGTATTTGGTGAGGAGGCTCGTCGAATCAATAAAATTGGCCGAATATCATAATGCTTGTTTACACTCGTATTGCATACAAGATCGCTTGCGACGCGTGAAGTACCTATGGCCGCAAAAAAAAAAAACAATAGTATATTGTGCTACAAGGACCCAACGACTATCATTTTTGTCCAGGATAAATTTGGTGAAGACGAGGGCAAAGCCCGAGGCAGAGGCGAGGGTAAAGCGCAAGGTGTAGCTCCGTGCAGCCAAATTTGTCCGTGACAATAATGACAGTTGTTCAGTGTCCGTGTTGCATACGATACTTTTTGTAACAAGTGCACCGAAGTACCCCCATTACTAAGCTTTTTAAATTAATTTGGATGTATCGAAAATATCTTATCGATTTGACAAACAAATTTTTGCAATTGCGATCACAACACAGTAAACTAATTCAATGAAACATAACTTACATGATTTATTTTATTGATTGATATTTTTCATACTTTCTGTGCTATCCCGTTCACAATAAATGCACATACTATAACGAACACATTCTACAATACAAATTTCTTTTAAATATCAATTTGACATATATCAATGAAATAAAAAAATCCAACGACATCCATGATCCATGATCTACAATTTCATTTTTACTCAGCGGACTTTAATATCTATTAATTCCCAGTCAACAGAGAATTAATGAAAATTGTTACTATGGTTTGGAATTGAAAACTTTCGAAGCAGAAGTCAGCTCAGTAATAGGGTACATCGGTGTACGTGTTACAAAAAAACATTTTTCTCGTTTAACCGACAATACTTTTACTTGTTATAGCTTATGGTTATTTTGAACCTATAAAAACCCTATATGTCAAGATAAACATTCGACCTGAAAATAAATCGTTTCTCGTTTTCAAGTTTGCTTCATCATAGTAGGTAACTTTTATTCGAAACTTTTTTTTGATTCTTTTATAATTACGGAAAAATTTGAGTTTTTAGAAATCAACGATTTTCAGTTCTTTTGAAATAATTTGTGAATCATTCTGAATTTGGATTATTTTTCTACGATATCTAAATATGCCCATAAAATCATTGCCCATTTAATCAAATCTTTATCTTTAATAATAAGAAAGATACCCATGCTATCCTACTATATTTGGGACACACTGTATAACGAAAACAGTCAAGAATGTCTATAAGTTTCTCTACATAATTATGGAATCACAAAATCGTGAAAATACAGAAATAATGCATTTCAAAGGGTAATTACATCAAAAGAGTCAAATTATCTACCGTACTGAGTATAATTATTAGTAGTAATATAAAATTATAACTTGATGATTATTATAAAGAAACTGGGACTGGTTTAAACAAAAAAATATGCTTTTATAATCAGAATACATGTATCTATCAGAATTAGTGAACAGCTAGCATGTTACAAAATTTTATTGACGAATTTATCTATTCCACATTTAACTCGAACTAACTATGATTTGAATAAATAGTATTTCTTTCAAATTTTTTACTTTCGTAATGTGACGTTACTAGTTCCTTTATATTAGAAATTCATTTTTAATCTGCTACATAAATCAGGTTCGAAACATTTGGAAGTCGAATGTTTATTCTAATTCCTTGTAATTCTAAACCAAAATCTCTTCAGTTTAACTTATTCAGCGTTTCCCTTGCCCTTGATCATTACAGATACTCACGTCTCATGATGCTTGGCATTTAATTAGCGCAAATTCTGTAAAATTCTGATTTCATTATGTAATACATTGTTTTAATTAGAGAATTTTCACATAATTAAAAATACACCGTTACTGATACGTATTTAATATTTTCTAGAGTCTTACATCAACCAAATCTCTGCTACGCCAGTCACTTCTTCAAAAACTTGACGATGCTATAGACTGTGAACAAAAGCTCCTGGTTGAACTTTGGCCCAACTCCGTGTGCCAACAACACTTTAAGAAGCTCTTAACAGAGCAAGAGCTATGGTAAAACCAACAATAATAATATAAGTAATCGTGTGTGAAAATTTAATATGAAAATGAGAAACTCGTATGGAAATTCAATGAAATCATTTTAACTTCTAACAAATATATATGATGACGAAACATTCATATTTATGTATATTATTTATATGCATAGGAATATTGTCATTTTACAGATATTTTTTATTTCTACTGCACATGATACGAGCAGGTTGCAATATTTTTAGAGTTTGAGATCATGATTGTTGTTCACTTACTTTTATATAACAAAATAGAATTGTTTTATGTAGATTTTAGAATTAATTTTACAAAATTATGAGTACTACTTATAGTTTGAAATGAATGTAGTTTTGAAATATATTCTTATATCTTAAGATAAGATTTACATAGAGTTGATTGAAAAACTGTGCATATTCTGAATTTTTGTACCTCTAAGAATTAGTTACTACTTTAAAATTTTATGTGGGATTCATATTAATAAAGAAATTAAAAAAATTGGTTTACTTATTCGCGCCATTTTTTCACGTTAACTGACATCCATAGAGCACTGACATCTATCAACAAATGCATACACAAAGTTTACATAAACTTCATTGTTTTTATTCGTTTATCCCATGTTTGCTTGATATGTACTGCCTCCTTTGCTTTTCAAGTGGCAATGATCAAATTTATATCAAATATTTTGCCAAATTCATTAACACAAAGTTTGACATCTGTATATTTCAGAGGTTGGTAAATATCAAATATATATGTACTATGACAGTCATTTAATTATAAATAAACATAATTTTAGTTTCAACTTGGAAAAAACTTGGTTTTAACGGTATTCACAGTCAACCAATTGTAATTTCTGGTAACAAAATGAAAATACGTATACTACCAGCTCTAACAGATAATTACATGTATTTGGTAAGCATTTGAAATACTTTCTCAATAACTTTGACGTTTGCTTCTTTTTTTTATTAGATAATCGACGAGAGCAGTAAAGAAGCTGCTATCGTTGATCCAGTTGATCCAGATGGAGTTTTAAAAGCTGTTTCTGAAGAAGGAGTTAATTTAACCAAAGTTTTAACTACTCATCACCACTGGTTCGTTAATGACGTTGCATTTAAGATTATATCTTGCTTAAAATTTTTCTTCTATTTTTAGGGATCATGCAGGCGGAAATGAATCTTTAGTCAGTAAAGCTAAACATAAATTGCAAGTTTACGGCGGAGATTCTCGTATTGGAGCATTGACTGATCGTGTTAAAGAGGGTGATATTTTTCAGATTGGAAATATCAATGTTCGTTGTCTGTCTACTCCTTGCCACACTTCAGGACATATTTGTTATTATTTAACAGATCCGGATGATACGCCAGCCGTTTTCACAGGTCTTATCTGTCTCAATTTACATCGAGATCATGAAATTTACAATATAATTAATAGGTGATACATTATTCGTGGCTGGATGTGGTAGATTTTTTGAAGGAACCGCTGAACAAATGTACGTTGCTTTTCAAAAACTAGGCAAACTCCCTGATAATACACGAGTTTTTTGTGGGCATGAATATACGCTTGCAAATTTAAAATTTGCTAATCACGTTGAGAAGGATAATCTTGATGTTGCAAACAAGATTAAATGGGCCCAGCAGTTAAGAAGCATGAATTCGCCTACAGTAATTAACAAATATATAAATTAGTTCTTATTATGATTTTATGACTTTTAAGGTTCCCTCAACAATCGAGGAAGAAAAGAAAATTAATCCTTTTATGCGTGTGGATCAAATATCTGTGCAAAATCATGCTGGTGTAAACAGCAGTGTGGAAACTATGAGGCTCATCAGACGAGAAAAAGATAATTACTCTTAATAATATTTTTCTAGATATATTTCTTCACCGAAGCCTAAAAATTTGTACAATAAACGGATGTTTATAATTTGTTGTACTTTATTTACGTAATAAGATTATTTCCCATTTAACAAATATTAAAGCTGCACAGAATGTGCACAGAAATGTGAAATACGGCCGTTTCTGCAAGAGTTGGCTGTAATGCATTTTACTACAAAAATGGAAGGTAGAATAGTAATCTGCTAAGAAATAAATTCTTTCTGAAAATCCTTATTCAATGTAATAATATATCTTTAAAATTGAAGAATAGTAATTTATTCTAAAAGGGTTGCTACTTTTCTTGGGTGATTAACTACATTTTACATAAGTGCAATACAACGTCTTATCCAACACCTCTCTTAAAACGACTTAGATTTATATTGGTAAGGCCTGCATTTGATTTGAATCGTGTTTGCATTTCGGATAATTTGTTATCTCATCTAAGCCGTGGACCGTCTTGACTGGAATAGACTATAAATCGAAGGATTTGGCGCGCAGCTATTACTGTTTAGTGGGAAGATACGTAATTATTTAATAAATAATTATATTCGAATACTAGTTATTGTGAGAGAAAAAGTACTGAATACAAGTGAAGCTCTACGGCGTAATATTGATGAGAGTGATATGAGGTATGAATTGATGCGTTTAAAGAATGAAACGGCATCTGAGTTGGATGGTTTAATTTAAGGACCAAAAGGACTTTTGGTCCTTATGTTTAACGAATGAAATTTTGAAGTATGGAGGTGAAAGGGTGTTTGAATGATTAATTTACTTGTTTAGATTCTGTTTGGAACATTGTGTAGCTTCCGATGATTGGAAAAAGGCTGTTATTTGTCCTTTATTCAAAGACAAAGGCAGTTCGAGCGAATGTTCTAATTTTCGAGCGATGAGTTTGCTGAATGTATTAGGGATATTGTTAGATCAAATTTTAATTCGTGAGGTGCGAGCCTTATCAATTTGTGAAATAAGTGATGTGCGAGGAGGGTTTCTGCCTGAGAGAGGAATGAGGATTTAATGATCAATTATTTTACTATCGAAAAGTCACCTGAGAAAAGCAAAAAAGTTTTCTCGATCTCAGAGAAGCGTATGATAGCGTTCTTCGAGAGAAATTGTGGACTGGACTTGTTGAGTATGGTATAGCCACAGGTATAGCTATAGATGGTAATTTACCGAGTACAATTCGTGCGTTGTATGAAGGAAGTGCAGCTGCTATTTGAATGGATGGTGGATTGAGTGATTGGTTTAGTATTGATGTCGGTGTGAAACAGGGTTGTGGTTGTTCGATTTGATTATGGATGTGGCTTTGAATGGTTAGATGGTATGCATATTGGTGGAAGTGATGTAGTTTTTGTTTTTAGTGACAGTAAAAAACAAATGAAAAGAATGATAGAATATATAAAGTTGGAGAGGAAATGAATCTTATTTTGAATGTTGGTAAATGTAAAGTTTTGGTGCTTGAAAGAAGTGAATCGGTGACTGATTGTAATGTTTTGGTGGATGGTATGAGATTGGAACAAGTGGATGAGTTTGTATATCTGGGCAGTGTAATGTCAAATGATGGAAGAATTGATAAGTAGATTGAAAAAAGAGTATTGGCTGATTGTAAGATTATGGGTGCTTTAGGGACGTTTGCACGAAATGTGAATGTTTCAAGGGATGCAAAATTGAGAGTACTTGTACCTGCATTGATGTATGGTAGTGAATGCTGGGCGTGGCTGCAGAAGCATAAACGGAGAGTGACTGCTGTGGAAATGAGGTTTTCGCATGATATATATGGATATATTAGAAGGGATCGAATGCGGAATAAATTGATGTATGAGAAATGTAATATTGGAAAAATGTGGTAGAAAGAGTGGGTATGAATTAGTTACGTTGATTTGGGCATGCGGAACGAATATCGAATGAAAGATATTTAAAAAAGATTAAAGATGAAAGATTGCATGGAAGGGCTATGTAGGTGGATATATATGATTGATAGTTTGTTGCGTGAGAAAAAGTTTCCGAGCGAGAAGAATAAACGAGCTTATATGAATAAGATAATGGATGTGGATAAAGCAAAAGAAATGTATTTAGACAGTGGTATCTAGCAAAGAATGATTGCTGGTTGAATGTTAAATGGGATTTAGGATTTATGCCAATCACATTTTGAGGAGAAGTCGTTTTATATATACAGAATGTAACAGAAATAAGTACATTAATTTTAACCAGTGATAGAACTCGTCAGACATAACAATTTTTCTCAATAACTTTTTCCCGAATTCTCATATTTTTTTTGAATTTTTACTTACTTGTACAAAGTAACAAGTATTGTGGAACCGACAAAATTCACCTATCGATATTTTGATGCATATATCCGTTTTGAACATCCCTGAATCCATTTTGACTATTTTTGGCTTGATGTAGGTACGTTCGTACGTGCGTAACTCGCAAATCTTAAAAACCGTCGAACGTATTATGCTGAAATTTCAAATTTAAGACTGGTATAGGGTGTTGATTTGCACCTCGCATTATGGTTGCAATCGCCTGTACCGGAAGTGCACTTTACTTGAAACTTTTTTTGAGCCGTAAGACACTGAAATTCAGTATTTGAACTTGATCTAATATCAGAATAGTTCAATGGAAGTAGTGGATGATGCTGACTATTAGATGATATGAAGAAAACGAAGTGTGGGAATTCAGTCAAGAGTTTTATTTTTATTCTACTCTACAGTTTCGGACCCACACACAGATGTTAACACATACACACATTAATTTTATTCACTCCTGAAGATGGTCCAGGTGGGACCGAAACTGTAGAATCATCATCACTGGCGCAACAGCCCTTGTAAGGGCCTGGGCCTTTCTAATCGGTATCACCGAGCCGCAGTATAACACCGCCGTACTGTCGATCAGAATTTCGTGCCATTGCTACATATTTTAAGGTGTATAGGTTGGCAACCTGTAGCACCCGAGTGTGTTGATGCAAGTAGCTGCATTTTTTATTTTTACGACAAATCACACATTGTCGGTGAGGGGATTCGAACCTGCGACCTCTTGGTCGAGTGACGTCACAGCATGTATAGGTAAACAAACACGCTCGGCCATCCGCACTCATCCTGTACAGTAGAATAAAAATAAAACTCTTTACTGAATTCCCACACTTCGTTTTCTTCATATCAGAATAGTTATCTGCTATTTTTGTATGAATCGGCCAAGCCGGAAGTGCACTTTACTTGAAACTTTTTTTGAATTTTTTGCATAAATCTAGAATGATCAGCCATAGCATATTGAAATTTAGTGTTTGAACTTGTTGTAGCATCAAAATAGTTATCTACTATTTTTGTATCAATCGGCCAAGTCGGACGTGCAGTTTATGAGTATAATGCTGAGGCCACATTTACGTCTAATGTCATTAATTGAGGCGTTATTCAATAATGAGCACATTGTCAATGACAATATGTCAATTGTCACATAACGCCTTACTTAACGGCATTAGACATAAGTGTGGCCCCAGCATTACAGACATTTAGAATTTGCGGTGTAAAACAATCAGTTTAATTGAAATGATAAGGTAGGCAATGATAATCTGTTGTCAATTTTTTAATTTTGTTTGACATTTTAAATGTCAAAATATTTTTCCCTAAATTTAATTTCGTAAGTATGACCACAGATAAACATGTTTATCTGTGGTATGACAAAAGCGACAAAATTGAATCTGAACATGCTTTTTCATACAAATTTAAAATTAATTTTCATTATGTTGGTCACACGGTCCATCTTTAATTAAAAGTCATTATTGAACTCCCAATATACATACTTATCAAATCTCTTGAAGGCATGAAAAACAAAATGAGGCCCTGAAATCTACGATTATCTGACGGTCTAAAAGTACAAGGAAATATTGTGAAACCGACAAAATTCACATATCGAGATTTTGATGGATATATCCGTTTTGAGCATCCCTGAATCCATTTTGACTATTTTTGGCCTAATGTCGGTACGTATGTATGTGTGTAGCTCGCAAAACTCAGAATTCGTCAAACGTATAAAGGTCAGGCCACACAATACCGCACCGTATCCGATCCATCAGTCGGCCTAGAGTTGGTCATCATACGGTCAAAGAATTGCACTATGTTAACCAATGTGATTGTTCAAACATTACCGTATCACGCCCGAGCGTATTCGACTCACCGACACTCGGCCGAGCCCGATTAAAATTTATGACTTTTTAACGGTGACGGTGCGGCAAACTATCTTCTATTTTGTTTGAGAATTTAAGGCATGTATGTCAAAATACGATGGTAAAAATGTGAAAGTTCAAAAAATTCTGGTCCTTCACGATCAAAAGAGAAATAAATATAGGAACTTATCAAAGGATAAGATCGGGAATAATATTTCATTACTTTGGAGGTTAAAGGTAAACCTGTCGATCTATTGAAAACGGATAAGCTACGGACAAGTGTGGTGTCTAGATCAACGAGCCGTGGTACGGCCAACATTCGGTCGACTAACAGATCGGATACGGTGCGGTATTGTGTGGCCCGATCTTAATGCTGAAATCTTGTATAAAAGACTGGTATAGGATCCAGGATCTTGATGCGCACCTCGCATTATGGTTGCAATCGTCTGTACTGGAAGTAAACTTTACCTGATACTTTTTTGAATTCTCCGCATAAATCTAGAATGATTAGCCGTAGGATACTGGAATTCAGTATTTGAAAGTGCTGTAGCATCCAAATGATCATCTCCTATTTTCGACCCAATCGACTAGGTCGGAAGTTCACTTCATATTACAGACTTTTCGAATTTTTCTTATAAATTTAAAATAATCAGTCGCACAATATTGAGATTTCGCACTTTTATAGCATCTAGTTGTACATCTTGCATTATGATTGTGATCGACTGAGCCGGAAGTGCAGTTTACTCGAAACATTTTTTAATTTTCCGCATCAATCCAAAACGATTGAACGTAGAATATTAGAATACAGTATTCAAGATGATAGTACTGTCTAGATGCTCATATCCTATTTTCATTAAGATCGAATGAGTCGAAAGTGCACTATACTTGACGATCATTAAACTTTGCGCATAAATTCAGAACTGTTAGCCGTAGAATCCTGGAAATCAGTATTTAGGAATGTTGTGACATAACTCGCAAATCTCAGAATTCGTCAAACGTATAATGCTAAAATTTTGTATAAAAGACTGGTATAGGATCTTGATGTGCACCTCGCATTATGGTTGCAATCGTCTATACTGGAAGTGCACTTTACCTGATACTTCTTTTGAACTTTCCGCATAAATCTAGAATGATTAGCCGTAGAATACTGGAATTCAGTATTTGAAATCCAAATGATCACCTCCTATTTTCGTCCCAATCGACTAAGCCAGAAGTGCACTTCATATTACAGACTTTTCGAATTTTTCTCATAAATTCAAAATAATCAGTCGCAGAATATTGAGATTTCGTATTAAGCACTTTTATAGCATCTAGTTGTACAACTTGCATTATGATTGTGGTCGGCTAAGCCGGGAGTGCAGTTTACTCGAGACATTTTTTAATTTTCCGCTTAAATCCAAAACGACTGGACGTAGAATATTATAATACAGTATTCAAGATGATAGTACTGTCTAGATGCTCATATCCTATTGTAACGTGCGAGAGTGTGGAAGCTCGTAAAGGTGACCTTGTATGGGTGGAGCCTTTCGTCCTCGTTACGTCGCGCCGCACCGCATCACATCACCGCTCCCGATGGAAGCCTCTAGCAATAATGAATATGTATTATTTGGTGAAAGTCTATAAATAAAAATGATTAGAAACACAATAAAACATTTATTAAAATGAGTTCTGAAAAGTTTTTTCCTTCATTAAGACTACGTTGATTCAAAGTTGCAAAATACTTCAATCGACAGCTGTCACTCTTCCAACAAATGAGAAACATTGGCTGGTACCACGAGCTCTGTTTTTGGCGATACTAGGAGCGTTGTGTCAAGATGTATTTTAACGCAATTAGAATTTTCCCATATACTTTAGAAAATTATCTTCAGATGCAAATTGCGGAAAACACATATGTCTACAAAATTCATTTGCATATTTTCCATTCAAATAGCTTGAAATATTTATATTGTTTTAAAACTCTTTTTAAATTAACTCTATTAGTATAGCCAAAAACAGAGCTTTTGATATAATTTTCAAGTGGTAAGTAGATGAGTGCAATTGCTGATATCAACTTACCTGTTTGTATACGGCAACCAGGTAATAGGGACCAGAAAAAAGGTTTGCAACACTTTTTTTGTATATTGGAAACATATTTTATTGGATGAAATCAAGGACAACATATACTCTAGACAAAGCAAGTAGCTGTTTGTTTTGAAGCTGGCAGGACAGAAAGAGAGGTACAAGGATAGAGCCATGTTTGATCTACTTCAGTATTGTCTCATTAGATGTCAGCTGCGTAAACATTTTATTTAATACGTTTTTCACGAGTATATTGAATTAATATTAACTCTTTATTTAATTATTATTCAAATTTGTATTCATACACGTGCAAAGATACTGATCCATCTTTCACATATTGGCACTTACAACAATACGCTGCACAACTTCGGACTATTATGATAGATTACAACAAAAATAATGCTCTAAAAATTGTGAAGTTAAGCCCTGTTCAGACGTGGACTCACAGAGGACTCACTTCAGAAGCAACTTTGAAGCAACAAAATATTTTTGAATCTTGGCCGTTCACATGTGTTGCTTGTTTGTTGCGTCAAAATGTATCTCTTCTTCCACTTTTAAAATGCAATCCTTTAAAAATTCATTTATGCCATTGGTACCTTTGTACTAGATTATTCAAAAAGAATTCATATTTAATTATTGAGAAGATTATTCTATTTATAATATGATGAAAAACTGTTTCTGAATGATTAGAGTTTGAATACTTCTAATAAAATTCTCAAAAAATTCTTAAAAGACTGTAAATATTCTGTTCTTAATTCTTTTATTGTAAATAAAGACTCTCTATATCCTTTATTTTTTAACCCAGTCTCTTTTTTTGTATTGTTCTCAAACTCATTACCAAATCAGCAATAATTAAAGAAAGAAATGTATTTGCTATACTTTTGTGCCTTTAGCACATTCCAAATACGATAAAAAGAATTAAATGATGCAAAAAACAATAAAAGTCAAAGACATAGATTACCATGAAGTTATCAATGAGATGAGGAAACGACATCGCCCACTTTGCAAGACTCAAAATAGCGGCGCCTCTATTTGACAAGCGACTCAAATTTTTTCTCTTCTTCTTAAGACTCAAATTCTGAAGTGAGTCCTCTGTGAGTCCACGTCTGAACAGGGCTTTAGTAAATCTACTTCATGTAATTTATAATTTGATATTTTCTGTTATAATTATACCTACTATCTAACTCAGGGGTCGGCAACCTGCGGCCCTTTGCAACTTTTTGTGCGGCCCGCCAAAGCACCAATATCTATTTTCAATAATATTCATACTCGTTTATGATATAAGAGCACTATTCAAGTTACATTTTACATTTCAATGTGCGGCCCGCATAAAGAATTTTATTGTGAAAATGGCCCGCCGTCTGAAAAAGGTAGCCGACCCCTGATCTAACTGAATGATGATGCATATTTTTAACCTCAATATTTATTGTTTGTAGTGATTTCAACTGACAGATGGTCATAGTGACATCTTGTGACGAATATTTGAAGTAGGTCAAACATATCTCTATCCTTGTACCTCTCTTTCTGTCCTGCCGGTTTCAAAACAAATAATGTACACACATATGGGATGATTTATCTAGAGTATAAGCAGATGAGTGAAGGTCGACCTTACTTGGGATTCTGTACTACTAGTATTTCAGTCCGTTGACGGTTGACCATGACGGGCTTCGGAAAGTACCGGGCCTGGGGCCCACACCTTTCTCATCGGGTATTTTTCCGGCCTGTAGAAATTATTGTTTCGCACTCATCGTGCCGCCCTCTTGGCGAAAATTATGTGGCCAAAATTGTTTTTGGCCGTTTATGGCGAAGGACTTCATCCTCGTCGTAATCCGCTAGCCGTTTCACTTCGGCGTTTGGGTAGTCTGGAATGTTCGTAAAGAACTTACTCGCTCTTTTGAGCGCAAACAGCGTGATGGGCTCGATTTTTCCACTGTCCAATAGGAGTCCAAGATATTTGTTCCTTGGACGCCATGGAATTTCGTTTCCGAACTTAGAGATGTTGCCGACTGGCTCCATCCTACGTTGGATGAAGAGTATTGCTGTGCTCTTCTCAGCATTAATATTAATTCTCCATTTGGGGAACCATTGCTCAAGGTCTCCGATAGCGCGTTGAAGTCTTGCGGTAATTACTGTCGCATTGCGAGATTTGTACAATATCGCGGTGTCGTCCGCGTATTGCGCCAGTGTGGTGCCTGCCGTTAGTGATGGCATGTAAATATTGAATAGGATCGGCGATAGCAGAGATCATTGAGGAAAACCGGCTGTGATTTTGCGCTCGGCTGACCTGATGTGGTTGATTTTTACACGGAAGCTCCGGTTGTGTAAAAATGAGCTGATGAGTTGGACCAGTGCCTGGTTTACACCGGCTTGTAGGAGTTTATGTAACACTCCTTGATGCCATACCTTGTCAAAGACTTTTTCGACATCAAGAAAAACTGCCCCTGTGGCTTGACGGTTGTTGAAACCTTCGGTCACAAATTCCACAACGCGTAATAGTTCGTGCTCTGTGGAGTGCTTCTCTCTGAAGCCGTGTTGGTGCTCGGGAATGATCTCCAGAGCTTTTATCTCTTCCTGCAAGCGGGTGAGTATCACTCGCTCTAGCACTTTTCTCATTGTGCAAAGCAGGCTGATCAGGCGGTAATGCTGCGGGAATTTCTTGTCTTTGCCAGATTTTGGGATGGCACAGATGTCTGCCTTTTTCCACTGCTGTGAAAGGTAGCGAGTGCGGAGTGCTGCGTTTGCTATGTTGGTGATAGCGACAACATCTTTCTTTGGAAGCAAGCGGAGTGCTTTGTTGTGAACTCCGTCATGCCCCGGATCCTTTTTTTTGTTGAGGTGTGAAAGGATATTCCACACTTCACGCAGAGTTGTAGGGCGAACTGTGTTGTTCGTTGGTTCCCTAGTCTTGTTTTTAATGTTGCGGTTGATACGTCCAACAAAATTGATATTGCAATGCTCATAGTTGGGTGAGCATTGCTTCTCAATACTATCCGCAACTGCTTCGGTCTTGTCTTCGTCGGTATAGAGTAACTCCCGTTCACCATGGAGCGGTGGCATTTTTGTCTTGTCCCTGCGTACGGACTTTGTCATTCGCCACAGAGACTGGTCTGCCGTATTCAACTCTTCAAGTTTGGAGTCCCACCTTGCTGACCTGTGTTCTCGCAGGCGATGCTTCACTTCGGCTGCGAGCCGGTTGCTGTTTGTTCGGTCTTCCGGCCTTGCATAACGCTGCCAGTGACGTGTGGCTTGATTCTTCTCTTGAATGAGAAGTTTAAGCTCAGCTGGCAAGTTTGCAATCGGATTGAGTGTGGCAACCTGCCTTGTCCTGCTGACATTATTTACAGATTTGTTGATTACATCAGTGACGCTTGTTACTACTGCATCTATGTCAGCAGGGGACCGATAGTCCTCTCGAATTCATCGGCAAAGCGATTCCACCTTGTGGTGGTTAGAGGAACCTCTTCTACCTCCTGCAGATCACTGCCCAGGTCAAGCAATACGGGAAGGTGGTATGATGACAGTTCATTGACTACATTAAGAATGTATGTCTTAGCCATATCCCGTAGTATGGATATGTCGAGCACATCGCTCCTGTTTCCATTAGTATTTCAGTCCATGGTTTAACTCACGGTCTTATACACAGGTCATGACACTCGTCAGTAGTGGGGGTACTGAAGCAGTTATTAAAACTAACATATAAAACTAACACACAAACTAGGAATATTTTGCAAATACTGTCATGAACGTCAAACATATCAATCAAATCTCAAGCTTCGCCAAGAATTCACGAAGTATCGACTATAAGATAGATTATCAAGTATCTATGGTGACTTCGTCTCGACTATTAGTACGGGCATAAAACACTTATGTCAACTTCAACGAAAACAGATCAATTCATAATATCGTTTCTTTAGTTACCAATAGTAGCCCTCAAATTGACATTTACAAAAGAAAATCTATTCATATATAATTAACTGTTTTACGAAAATTTAAACGATCGAAGATGAAACATTGCAAGACACGTGTAAAAAGTTTCTAATGCATTCACGGAGCTCGTGCATCAAAGAATAATTTTTTCACTTGTATCTTAAATTTCTATTTTATATTGAAAATTATTTTAAAAACTAATAATAAATTGCTTTTGGTTTAATTTCTGTATATTTTATTAGAAACTTTGACGTTTCGATCCTTTGACCAAGGATCTTCTTCTTCTTTGTTTTCTGAAGACGATCCTTGGTCAAAGGATCGAAACGTTAAAGTTTCTAATAAAATATACAGAATTTAAACCAAAAGCAATTTTTTGTACACTCAAAATTCTGAAAAAAATGTATAGGTTATTATTTTAAAAACTGTTTATTTTTATACGATATTTTTTAATTATCTGATTCTGCATGAGAGGCATTTTGAATGTGAAATTACATTTAAACTAATTGTCATTGATATATTTTTTTCTCGAGGAGATTCAATATTCGTAAATAGACAAAATCTTATACCACAAATGTTAATTTTTTTTTATTCGATTAATCTTTATTCAAAATTATACAACTATTTAAATTGCTTTAAAAAAAACTGGAATTATGCACACATGCGGACTTATAATCTGTTAATAATAGTTATTAAAATTTAATGTCTCACTAAGATATTTACAATAAGAACCTATTTACAAGATTTCTCGATATACTCAAGTTTTACAATTATATTGAGACATTTCTACAACATACTTTTCTTTAGAACGTTCATACATATCCACGTATACCTAGAATTGAAACAAAAATTAATTATTTTGTAGATATTGGTTAATATTGATCTAACAGTAGTCACTTCGTGTCAAAAAGTACTCAAACATTAAACTAATTCTACAAGGGTTTGATTTTTTTTTCGATTTTTTTAACTTTAGTGTATCATCTTCTTGAAGACAGTATTTTATATTAGCTGATGGTGGGTGCATTAACGCCCGTAACGTCCTATGTCAAATTAATATATAATATTATTATTACACCTGGATTCCTTAAGACTTACATTATACCTAGGTATCAACTTCTATTAAAAGATTTTTATCTGAAGCAATAGATGTACTTCACCCCGATGGTGGAAATGACACCTGAATTCGAAAATTGAATACTGACCCAATAATTAAATTAATAATTAATTTTTTTTTTTTTTATTAAATTTTATTAAATTAATAATTAAAAGTTAGTATTTGAAAAAAATTATATATATGATCATATGGCCGCTGATAACGAATCTGAAGTCCGAATTTCAAGATTCGCGATTACCTCCCTAAAGCCCTGTTCAGACGTTGACTCACACAAGACTCATTTGAGAATTTGAATCTTAAGAAGAAAAAGTTTTCTGAGAAAGCAAAATATTTTTGTGTCTTGACTGTTCACACGTGTTACTCGTTTGTTGCCTCAAAATGTATCTCTTCTTTCACTTTTAAAATAAAATCCTTCAAAAATTTATTTATTCTATTGGTATTTTTGTATTAAATTATTCAAATAAAATTTATATTGCATGATTGAGAAAGCTACTCTATTTATAATTTGATAAAAAACTGTTTCTGAATGATTAGAGTTCGAATATATTTAGAAACCATTAATTAAATTCTCAAAGAATTCTTAAAAGACTGTCAATATTCTGTTCTTAGCTCTTTTGTAGTATATAAAAACTCTACTCTCGTATCTCTTATCTTTTAACCGAATTTCTTCTATGGATTATTTCTAAGCTTGTTTCCAAATCAGCAATAATTTAAGAAAGAAATGTATTTGCTATATTTTTCTGTCTTTCGCACATTTCAGATATGATAAAAAGAGTTAAATGACGCATATAACAATAAAAGTCAAAGACATAGATTACCATTAAATTATCATTTATCAATGAGATGAGGAAACGACAACGCCCACTTTGCAAGACTCAAAATAGTGGCGCCTATTTGACAGTGACAGGACAGGCAAGTCAAATTGTACCTCTTCTTCTTAAGACTCAAATTCTTATGTGAGTCTTGTGTGAGTCCACGTCTGAACAAGGCTTAATATGGCCGAAATAATATGGGTACAATGGGTAACTACATTTTCTTTGTTTTGAGCAAGAAAAGCATTTTAATCATCCTCTAAGTGGAGTTGGATCAAAACAGTACAGATATGTAATCAGTATTTCTATAATAATAATAATATAATCATCTTAAATGCATCAATTTAAAAAAAAGTAAACGAAAAGCGCAGAATTTGTCTTGTATCATTGGATTAATTTTTTGTTTCTAGGAACATTAGCAAAGGTGTTTCCTTGCTAATTATTTACCATTAAAGCCAAAAATATTCATCAACTTCAAAAATCTCGAGATAAATAGTGTGAAATCTTCTAAATAACGCACTCATTACGTCTAAAAAAATGAGTATACAATATACTAGTTGGGACTATCAAAAACCATGATTTCAAATTATCTATGCAAAATTGGGCGTTTTCATGTATTTACCGGCCATCTATTCGAGGTGGCATGTTGATTTTACCATGCAAAAATTGTAGATTTTCAGAAGAAATATTCATTTTTTGTACACTTGATGGAAAACATCAGGTTTAATATATAGAAATCAGTAAAGAAAATTGCCGGTTTACCAATTAGCAAAATTTTTCTTATTAGCAACAAAAAATGGAGGAATCATCTAGATGATGGAAGCGCATTTTTGACAGCTCATGAATGCTTGTTACTTCAGAGATTTCGCAAATTACCATCTCTTACAATTACTGAGCTTGAAATCAAGCAGTTTGGGCAAACTTACAAAACAGCAGCTTCCATTTAGTACTAGTTTCAAGTTGACTATTTAATAGGTACATAATTTATACATGTACAAACTCAAAAATACCTTTTAATCTTCATTGTTTAGTTATTGACTGACAGGAGGTCAAGTGCTGTAGCTTAAAATGATAATTTGATCTTCATCAAAGCTATATAAAAAAAATACACCAAAAGTGAACAAATTTTCATCCAATAATAATAATTCATTCTAATAAGCTTCAAATTCGCGTCAAACAAGTCATTGAATGAATCCCGGACAGATTTGACAACTGTACATAATAATAGTGACACCCGCGGCGAAAGTTGAAACTAAATTTTTATCTACTTTAATAAATTTTAGTTGCCATATCCCTAATGTCATAGATATCTATGGACATTGTTCCACTTGAAACAAGTAATTGAATAATTCAATTTTCCACAATCACTGAGCTTGAATTAAAGCAATTTGTGCAAGCCTACGAAACAGCAGCTTTTATTTAGTACCAGTTTCAAGTCTGTAAATAGTATAGTTGCTGAGATCTCAGCGTCACGCCAGCCAGCCAGCCAGCCAGCCAGCCAGCCAGCCAAAGTGAATATAATAGCGCTTTTTTCGGAAAAATGCGCTAAAAATGCACTATGAAACGCGCCCAAATGACAGCTTTGACCTAATTAAGAAAAAAAATACAGATTAAAGATATAAGAAAACAAAAATTTTCTCGATTTCGCCGGAAACAAATATAAAATCGCTTTTTAGCTGCATCCACAATTTCGCGAGAATCCTTAGCTTCTGACATTTCAGACAAATTATTTTTTATTACTCATGCAGAATAAGTACTATTTTGCGCACGTTTTTCTGGGCGGTAAATGGCTCTTTGCCTTTTGCGTGCGCCAAGTATAATTTGAATGCGACAAGTTCACTTGTCGCACGCAAGTCATTTACCGCTTGGAAAAACAAGCGCAAAATAATACTCATCCCGCATTCGTAATGAAAAATAGTATCTGTAACTCGTGCGATGTTGTCAATTGCCCACTTGAGCGAATGAGCCCATTCACTTCGTTCGTGCGCCCAACTTCGCTCTCGTGGGCAATCGACAACTTATCGCACTTATTGCACAATATACTATTTAAGGACGTTGTCGCGCGGCACTTAAGTCAAAAAGTAAAGTCAAGAGTAAATACAAGAAGCGCTTTGCAAGTTGATGTAGATGCTTGTTACTTTTGAGTCAAGAGTTACAAGTTCTGTCAAGAGTCTTGACAGAACTTGTTCAGAAAACATAAATAATTCAGTTCATAGATTTTTACAATGATATTAATGAATAAAGACCAAGAAATTTAGAATAAATTTAGTGGAGCTCTGAATTTTCTGTTGGAGAGTGTATCTGTACCTCATGTACATTCTACAAGTATACAAACAGTTACACATACCTACACGCGTATGGTCGGCGAAATAACTTGGCATCATCGCGCTAAGTTATCAATCTATGACAGTACATAAGTTGACATAATCAAGGAAATCCATTTTTATACACAAGTATGTGATCATTGGACAAATGAAATGTCAGGACGTTTACGGTTTAAAGGAAAATTTATCATATAAATACTAGTCTAAGAGCTGGCTACATAAAAAATCTGGTTATCGCTACATGGCTAATTCCTTTTGTACAAGAATCTTTCTATGTAGCCAAGTTCGGATCGTTTTGTCTGCCAGCGCGAATCTGTGGCTATTGAACATTTCGAACTTGATATTTTAATTCAAATTGCCAAGAAATTTTCTGTCAATTTTGACGAGAACAATGCCATTCATAATATCGTTTCCTTAGTTATCAACTACTACTGCCTTCAAACTGACATTCCCAAAAAAAAGTATTCATGAAAAATTCACTATATTTTATGGAAACTGGAACGATCGAAAATAAAAAATTGTAAGACACACGTGTGAAATTTCTCTGATGCACTCATGTGCACTTATCTAAGAGCTGGCTCCATAAAAAAGCTTATCATTGTTACATGGCTGATTCCTATTATGAAAGAATCCTTTTGTGTAGACAAGTTCAAATCGTCTCGTCTGCTAGCGGAATCCCGTGGCCTATAGTGGTGGCGGCCGGTGAAATAAGTGAAATTACGATTTTAATTCTTTTTATAAGATACATGTATTATAATTATGAAAATTACCTCTATTTATTCTTGAGAAGCAAGATGAATTGTTGGCTGTTTGCGTGTGGCCAAAGTGCTGGCAATCAGCGCCAAATTGGAGAAAAATTTTAAATGGAAAAATTATCACATACATGCATGCCGATTGATTGAATGTTATATTTATATATTAGAATAGCCATATACAAAATGGCAAACAAAAAATCATAGCTAAAACCACGGCAGCCAGATATTAAAAGTGCGCTTGTGCTAGAGCGTTTACACTCGAACACAAAATATTTTCTTTTTGATTGATTTAATTTTTTTTACGTTCATTAAATAAATATGATGTACAGAAGTGACGTTTGATAAGTTTGACGCGCTACCTCATAGATGTGAAATTTTTCTTCTGTAAATGTCAATTTGACAGCAGTAGTAGTTGATTATCAAAGAAACGATATTGTGAATGGTATTGTTTTCGTCAAAATTGACGGAAAATTTCTTGGCAATTTGAATCAAAATACCAAGTTCAAAATGTCCAAAAGCCACGGATTCGCGCTGACAGACAAGATGATTCGAGCTTGGCAACACAAAAAGAATTAGCCATGTAGCGATAACAAGGTTTTTTATGTAGCCAGCTTTCCGTCTATACGTATCTACGAAAATTTCTTACATAAGAGTATAAAAGCGCTGTTATCACGTTCCGAGCTTTATCTAGGACTCCACATTCTAAAAAATCATATCTCAGTAATCGCGTGATCAATAACTTTGATTCTTTTTTATATGGTTTATAACTTATGTGTAAATCACATCTTAAAATTTCCATAAGTTCCTATATGCGTTTCGATTTTAATAAAAAAAAAACCTCTATTTCTCTCAAGAGCCTATGTTGAATATCAAAAATTTTGATGTCGCTTTTCATAAAATTGTTGTTGTGAATTTCAATCAAAATGGGCTCATATCATTTATAATCAATCAAAGAATAATTAAGAGAAGTTTTATCAAAATCAATGATTTCACGCTACAGCTACCTTAATACTATTTTTGTAATGCAGGGGCCACACTTACATCTAATGCCATTAATTAAGGCGTTATGTGACAATTGATAAATTGTCATTGACAATGCGTTTATTGTTAAACAACGCCTCAGTTAATGGCATTAGGCGTAGATGTGGCCCGAGCATAACACTGAGCTGACTTCTGCTTCGAAAGTTCTCAATTCCAAACCATGGTAACAATTTTCATTAATTCTCAGTTGACAGGGAATTGATGGTATTTTTTGTCCGCTGGGTAAAAATGAAATTTTAGATCATGGATGCCATTGGATTTTTTTATTTTATTGATATATGTCAAATTGATATTTGGAAGAAATTTGTATTATAGAATATGTTTGTTATAGTGTGTGCATTTATTGTGAACGGGATAGCACAGAAAATGTGAAAAATATCAATCAATAAAATAAATCTTGTAAGTTATGTTTCATTGTATTAGTTTACTGTAATGTGATTGCATTTGCAAAAATCTGTTTGTCAAATCGATAAGATAGTTTCAATGCATCCAAATTTATTTAAAAAGCTTAGTAATGGAGATACTTTGGTGCACTTGTTACAAAAAATATCGTATGCAACACGGACACTGAACGACTGTCACTATTGTCACGGACAAAATGCAGCCAAATTTATCCTGGACAAAAATGACAGTTGTCCGGTGCTTGTAGCATAATATACTATTATTTGTTACTATGCTTTTGCTTGGCAGTTGTCAAAACTGTCACTACGTTTTTGTAAGAACACAACCTTGATTAGTATTTCTGTAGAAAATTATTTCATATCTTGACCGTCTTACACTCAAGTTTTTCCATCAAGTATACAAAAAATAGCATGTTCAACATGTAAGAAGAGCGATGTTAATTTGCTCGTGTAAATTTAATTCACTAGCTCGTGAATTAAAACATTTACACTCGCTAGTAACACTCTCATTTTTCTCTCCTAGTCAATCAATCTACTATTATTCATCTTTATTTGCAATTGAATATTCGTATATAATATCACGAGGGACTGTGATTTTATTTATAAACTTTTCTTGAAAAGATTGATTACCTAGCAACATCGTGAGAGTCATCTGAGCAGATGACTCGAAGGATGTTGCTTAAAGGTAATCAATGTTTGAAAGAAAAATTTATGATAAAATTAAAGCCGCGAGTGGTATTTGTGGAGAATATTTCTCGAATGAAATTGCTACTATAAGTACCTATTAAATAATGTTAGTTGCAACTACTAACCTTTTTTATTGAAAAATACACTAAATTGTCTCCATATACTCTTGTATTTTTAGACTTTTTGTTTTCAATTTCATTACTTTAGGCGAAAAATGCATTTCCAAAACAATTAAATTTTGACATTACCGAGAACTGATTGTTTGTTTATATTAAAACTGTGTATTGTTTCTCCATGACAAAGGCAATTTATCGCGATAAATCGCTTGCCAACGGGAATTTACCGGGGTAACGGGAATTTACATCGGTAAATTCCGGTTGGCAAGGAATTTATTATTATAATTGTCATTGTAACTATGCAAAATTTAACAGTATAATTGACATGAGAGAAATAATCACAATAAAATATCAAACTTGACAGCTGACAGCGAATAAACAATCACCAGTAGTAACTCAATTTGAAAAAACAAATTCGGATCCATATACTGCGTAGATCTTTCAATCGTGCAAAAATTTTGTAAGCATTACGGTCAATAATGGTATCGATTTCGCATAATATTTGGAAACTTTGCCAAGTCTCGGCCTCCAAACTATTATTCTCAATCGGTAAACTTTACTTACTGTCCTCAAAGGCTGGTTTACGTAAGCTGTAACTTCACGCATTTACCTCAACCATAAAATTATACTTTTCATTAAACTTGGTACGGTTCATGTATTTCTTAGAAAGAGCCAATAAAGAGTAGACCGATAAAAATACATTCCACGAGATCGATATGTCAATATCTGTCAAATTATATCAGTTATAAACATATTAATTTTAAATTTAATTGTCAATTTATATTTCAACTTTCAACACTTTAAATACAACTTACATACATAAAGGTTATAACGAGTGACACTAATCGCGGAGATAGTCGATGTAAACCGATCGTACACGAACATAAGCACGTCTGATTGGTCAGAGTTAGTATTATGCCTCAGAAATTGAAAAATTTCCATATTTTAGGGTTACAGCTTAATGCAAGACAGTTGCGTGTCAGCACTAGTACCGTAATACGTAATTCCATATGTTTGAAAATCTAATAAAGCTAATGTTAGAGTAAATGCATAAAGTTACAATCTACATAAACCAGCCTGTATACTTGAATAACTATTTTTTTCGATTTAGAATTTACTGAAACCAAAAAGAGGGCACTTTTATGAGTAGAAAATCAAAATATTGGCTGGTACCACAAGCTCTGTTTTTGGCTATACTAACAGTGTTATTTTAAGAAGAGTTTTAAGGCAATATAAATATTTCAAGCTATTTCAAAGGAAAATATTCAAATAAATTTTGTAGGCATATGTGTTTTCCGTAATTTGTATCTGAAGATTATTTTCTAAAGTATTTGGAAAAATTCTAATTGCGCTAAAACACATCTTGACACAATGCTCTTAGTAGCGCCAAAAACAGAGCTCGTGGTACCAGCCATTGTCTTTATTTCCCTTGTACCATTTTTAATTTTGCAGATATCAAAATTTGCTGAAACAAAATTTTAATCCACTGCAATAAAATCTAACTTGATTTAAGGTAGGTACATGTTGAAGAGTTGTCCTAGACCAGACTTACAAATGTTTGAAAAGCGTAATATCTACGCTATTTTTCGCACTATCGTATTATACTGAATCACAATAGGCCTGTTGCGTATCTTCAAACATCGACGAAAGCGCCGCATATTATTCAAAAATCACAACTTCGAGGTGTGATGTCACCTGTCAATGTTTTGAAATATGTCAATCTGCTTTAAAATAAAAATTAAATCCATGACGTACCATCTCTATTCCTAATAATAATATTGGCTGGTACCACAAGCTCTGTTTTTGGCTATACTAGCAGTGTTATTTTAAGAAGAGTTTTAAGGCAATATAAATATTTAAAGCTATTTTGAAGGAACATATTCAAATAAATTTTGTAGGCATATGTGTTTTCCGTAATTTGTATGTGATGATTATTTTCTAAAGTATTTGGAAAAATTTTAATTGCGTTAAAACACATCTTGACACAACGCTCTTAGAAGCGCCAAAAACAGAGCTCGTGGTACCAGCCATTGTATTTAATTTATGTCATTTGTAGACAAAAATATTCTAAAAGAAGCAAATCAACCATAGTCATTATTATTTATGTGACTCATCTAAAGGTAATCAATTACAGTTAGATTCATAATGTGTTATATACATACAGAATTTGAGCGAAATCCTTGGTGGAAAGAGATTTTCTCATCTTGTTTATCTTTAAAACAATTCTTGAATTTTAAGAAGGAAAAATACCAAGCAAAAATGTAGTGCTTTCAGTAAATGATTCTGAGACGAATTTATGTGACTGTTCAGTCAATTAGGAAACTTATCAAGTGGTATTTATTGAATTTATTTATAATTATAATATTGAACTTCTCTTATAGAGGGTTGATATTGAGAATTCAATGATATCCAATACATTTTTGTAGATTATTGCATAAAATGACACTCGTTCAACTGCTGTTATACACATTTCTCCATGTTTCGCTTAACAATCTCTTTCCGGAGACCTATAAAAATTAGTTCTGGGCTGTTTGCTTTAGTATTAGTACACAACAACTTCTAAGTGAATGATTTATACTCATGATTATCGAATAATATGATTTACAAAAATGACGTTTGACAATATGACGTTTTTGACGGCATACCTCGTAGATGTAAAATTCAACCGATAGAGCGGAGCCACTGAGGATACGCAATAGGCGTATAGTCTAAAAACAGATTGATTAATCTGTTAATTTTGACAATAACAAACTTAATATAAAAAATTTGAGTAAATTCACCATAGTAACAAGGTTGACTACAGCAGTTGTTGAATAGATAAGCAACAAACTATTTCGAAAATGTGATCCTCTCTGAGTAATTTGCTCGAAACATTTGAAAAATTAATGATTTTTGCTTAAAAATCAACGTTTTCAGCCCTATAACTCAACGGGTATTTGAGCAAAATATATTTATCAGGTTTTTTTTTTGCAGTAGAATTAAACGATCTATATAGACCGGGAGCCCGTGACAAAACCATTGTATCATCTTATTCACTGTCATATTAATAGAATCAGTTATTTTAATCGAGTAAGACAGGTATATGATAATCCCGAAGTTGTTCAGCGGAACATACATTTAATAAATAATATCAAACATGTAGTTTTTCAAAGTGTTCTTGTCAAGTCTTATTCATTGTGAAACTCGTTTGGTAGTTGTTTTCAGTGAATTATTCATGAAAAAACGTTTCTTACACCTGGCAAATGGGACAAAGTTGTTCTTACAGAGTGCAAACCATGTGATATTTTACAAGGGTAGTGTCAAAATTTATTCACTTAGCATTCAATATGACAGGTTATCTATTTGTCAATTTCATCATTCATGACTTAAACTTCACTGTCATATTAAAATCAAAATATCACACGTCTTACACTCTGTAAGACTGTAAGAACAACTTTGTCTCGCTTGCCAGGTATAAGAAACGTTTTGCCATAATTATTTATGGAAAATTAACCACCAAATGAGTTTCACGATGAACAAGATTTGACATATCCATTTATTTTCTGTCTGCTCCCCCGTAGAAGTTGTCCCCTACTTCAGGTATAAGAAATGACTTTTCAATATCAAAATGATGTACTCTATCGAATGTAAAAGGTTTTTCCGTGAATAAAATTTGACATAAATTTTAGTCGCGGGCTCCCGGTCTAATATACAATTCCAGTAGTCATTTTTTTCTTTCTTTGAAGCCCTTGAATTGGAATATATCTCACTTCCGACGTAAAAGAACACTTAATCCTTCACAGTACTTCATATTTGATATCTTTTTAATCAAACTATCCAAAAATATTTGAATTCAAAACTACTACAGAATTAGTTCGAAATGACATTACTAAGTGACTATAGTATAATTTCTTTATATTAATGCGTTATTCTACCTGTTTATCTTGCCCTGATAACGACTTCCATTTAACAGCAAGTTGTCTAGTAAGCTCTTGTTTTGATGGTTCAACCTCTCCTGGTTTTAATTCTGAATTCAGTTGTTCCATTAAAATTTGTCGTTGTTCTTGGCAAAATTGAAAGAACGGATTGGCAGGTCGCTTAGGTGCATTTGGATCTTTTTCACTCTTTTCTGACTTTGTACCTTTCCGTTTGGTTGACTTTTTAACAGGTTTGGGTTTCTCTACTTCCGTTTTCACTGTCACATTAAAATTTGTAAAGTAATTGTTGAATAAAAATCTGTATAAAACAAACACCTTTTTCAGTCTTGATGGATACTGTTGTAGGTAAATGTACAATATTTGGTTTAATCTCTTGAACGTCTACTTCAGCAGGTGCATTTCTCCAGTCGTCAGCAAAAGCGTCTAATCTCTGCTGAAGATACTTAATTTCTTTTTTACGACGTGCTATCAATTTTTTCACGTATTGCACTCTGGAATTTAATTGTAGTAACCAAAAAAATTGGAAAAAAATACTCAATTACCTGTAAACTATTCGTTCGTTGTCTTGTTGTATTGCTTCACATCTATCAAGTAGTATCTGATATTTACGATGACATCGTTCCCCCATTTGCATCTCTACCTCCATTTCTGAGTCATCAGACATAACTGAATTTCTTAAGTTGCTCAACATATTAACGAAATTCCCGTTTTGATTTCCTTGTTAACCTTAAAACAACAAATACCACTCATAGTATATTTATGATCTGTGCACTCAAGCCTTTACTCAAGCAATCAACGATAATAAAGTAAGAAGATGGGAGTGAGCCATGTTATTGCTTGATACACGATTAGCAGCTCCTCCGTATTTTTTCATCGAACTAATATGAACTGCGTGGGAAGCATGAATTTCTTGAATGGTTGAAATTGTGAAATTGTCATAAACTTCTATTAAACAAATACTGAGTATTACTGAATTTTCAACTTATTGAATATTGTTTCGAATAATAAATGAATTGAAAATTCAGTATTCTCAATATTCAATAGATGTTAAAGGCTTTTTTATAATACAAGTAAATAATTCAATCACGGAGGCAGAATAGTATATTGTACAACAAGTATAGAAAATTACCTATTTTACACGAGGTGTGTAATTTTCAGCACGAGACGGAGTCGAGTGCTGGAATCACACAAGTGTGAAATAGGTGATTCTATACGTGTTGTACACTATACTTTTTCTACGATCACAGTTTTTAATGAAATATGTAGATAAATCATTAGTATAACTGAGATTTCAAATCTATTTTCACAAATGTAAAATAACTCAGGCTCTGCCTATTTATTGTGATATTTATTTAAGTTATGATTTGGAACATTATTGAGATATTTTCTATCAGTTGATTGACATTTCATTGTTGTGTAATCTAATTGTTGCGAACTACGGAAAGATTGTATCTGATTGACCTACTCTCACAAGACGACGTTCTAATTGGCTTATTTAGTAGAGTTTTCTGATGTGATCTCTGGTGACGTGTTTTCTTAATTTTCGTCACTTACCATTTTTCAACTGCAGTAATGATAATTGTGAATATCTAATTTTGGTTATGATACTATAATTACATACATATAATTCCTCGATTTCAACAGAATGTGATGAAACATGTGTTGTCTGCTTCAATTTGACAGTTGTGATTCGTAGTGTTGCCAACCTTCGAAATATATGTAACAAGAATAAGAAAATAATTCAAAAAGAACTCTTGATGCAATTTTGCTTTTAAAATGTGGCTTATAAAAGAGCAAACAGAGATTTATATCAAGTCCGGGATATTTATCAATAATCTTGCTGAATATATCACCTAAAGAATATTCGAAATGAATTAATTAATATATGTTGGTCAAACTGGTGTGAGAAATCATGTCTCACGACTTTTCCCACAGTTGTGTGAAATTATTATTTTTCTAGTTGTGTTCTGTATGAGAGATATATTGTTTTCTATAGTGATCGTAGAAAAAAACTTTTTTCGTCTACTTGATAGAAAACAGCGTCATACGAACTTGTCAGCCCCACTCTCTGCAAGTAATGTCGCAGAAGTCCTTCGGAAACAATGTCCGGTGTAACTACTGGCATTTGGAAATTGTAAATACTCTGCAATTTTTCTTGGTATACTGTAGACATACTGTAATGTTTATTGCTTGACGAAATCTAATTTGTAATTTAAAGAAAGTCACTATTCAATAATCTAAATTGAAAATAAAAGTTTTATTCTCCTGATGTCACTAATAACACTATATTTATATAGTTATCACTTAATTCTAACTTAAACAAGGTCACAGATATTTATATTTCACTATTTATATACACTGTTCACTTTATTGTTCGATATTTATTTCACACTACTACTACTATTATTACTACTGTTCCCCACACGTCTTTTGCTTGGCCTTATATAGAGAAATATTGATTTCTCGAATGTTTCTATTTCTCGACTTTTTCCATTTCTAGAATATTACTAGAGGCTTCCATTGGGAGGGGTGATGTGCTGCGACGCGGCGCGGCGTAAGCCAGGACGAAAGGCCCCTCCCATACTACGTCGTCTTTACGAGCTTCTCCCACTCTCGCACTTCACAATACGAAGAACCTACGATGATCAATACTTTTTGGTCGTAAACTCAAATACGTTCGATATAATGCAATTCCATTGACACCTCCCACATCTGATAAGATTGTAAAGACACGTTTTTCTTTGTTTTTGTATCATGCAATGTGACAACCAAATCAGATCCGTTATCTTCAATGTTGTCAACTTGTAACATACGTAGTTCATCACCTCGACATGCACCATGAAGAGCGAAAATTAATACAACTTTCATGAACAGAAATAAATCATCAGGAGCTTTCGACAAAAACATTATAACATGATCCATCGTCAAAACTTTAGATTTCTTTGTCATATACCCTTAATTTTGACGTTTTATATATGCAATCCACTTTCTATATACAGAAATGTCCACATTTTCATTAATTTGCAACGTGCTTTTCAACATAGAATACACTGACCACAATGTTGAGGATGTTCGTGTATAATTAATGCACTCGCTACCCTCGTACATTAATCTTATACACTCACTAGAAAACTATCTCTTTTCTTTACTTATTAAACAATCTACTATTGTATACTTGATGGAAAACATCAGGTTTAATATATGTAGAAATCAGTAAAGAAAAGTGCCATTTTACCAATTAGCAACATTTTACTAATTAGCAACAAAAAATAACAAACAAAAAACGCACTATGACACGCGCCAAAATGACAGCTTTGCCCTAATTAAGAAAAAATTACAGCTTAAACATATAAAAATATAAAAATTCTCTCGATTTCGCCGGAAACAAATGTAAAGTCGCTTATCTAGCTGTATCCAGAGTTTCGCGAGAATCTTCAGCATCTGACGTTTCTGACAGATTAATTTTTAATATTGTTTATTTGTTACTATGCTTTTGCAAGAACACAATTTTGATTAGTATTTTTGTAGAAAATTATTTCTATTCTTGGCGTCTTCCATTCAAGTTTTTCCATCAAGTATACAAAAAAATAGCATGTTCAACACGTTAGAAACGTTAGAAAAGAGATCTTACTTTGCTCGTGTAAATTTATTTCACTCGCTCGTTGATCTCTCTCGTGAATTTAAACATTACATTCGCTAGTAAACTCACACATTTCTCTACTTGTCAAACAATCTACTATTAATGTTCAGTTCTATGATACAAACAATTGTTTCTTCTTCATACTGTAAGCAAAATAGGCAATAATAATATCATCCAGTAATAGCGAAACTTATTTCCCAGAAAATTTGAAAATAGTATTTTTTTGTTATTGTATTATTTTGCGAACAATAAAAATGCATGGATTACACTGAATAGAGTATATTATGAAATCAATATCAATTGATATTAAGGAATAGTATATTCTACAATAAGTATTGGAATGGCCTATATTCTGAACGAGCGAAAAGTTTGTAAACCGAGCCGAAGGCGAGGATTACGGTTCTCGAGTGTAGAATACGCCATTCCAAACATATTGTAGACTATACTTTCTCTAACAAGGTTTTGGATAAACCAATATTTCAGAGGAAGCTTAAAAAATTATTAAATGTCAAACGTAAATTCAGATATGAATACTTGAATTGTTAGGAAGTAACCATGGTAGCAGCTAAACTAACAGCTTCTGATTCGTCGAAATGATTCTAACGGCATACAGAATCATTTTAAACGGCATATGGAATCATTCTAAACGATTTTTTGGAATGTCATTCGTTCCAACATAATTTTTTGTTATGGAATATGCAAATTCCAAAACAGTGCTGGAGAAAAAATATTCTCATCAAGTGAAATTAAGTAAAGATATAGAGCTAAGAGAAATTATTCCCTTAAGGTAGTTCCATCACGAGATGGTTGAATAAGGAAATTGTTCAAATTTGGCATACGATTGTTGACCATGTGAACAACACTTCTATAAAATTTGAACAAGTTTCACCAACCCGAACCCGAGATATGTATAATTGACGTTGACTCAATTAACACGTAGCATATGGACCATGCATAGGCAAACAGCACATTATTAATTCTACCGTTAGAACTAAAATTAAAAAGTTTATAAAAAACGAGCAGGAGCTAAAGCAGGATATCACGAATATTGTTAAAAAAAAAAAATCAAGCTGATTGACCATCTAGTTCGACAGATATAATCTCGAGAAATACTAAGATTTAGCTGCATACGACATATTTTGCAAGCGAATGAGCGAATGGTGGGGAACGGAACGTTGTCCCGATTGGCCACGATCGTCGTTCTAATACGCACACATAAGAATGCGTCGTCTGTATAGGCAACCTTTTCTGTGAATTGAGGCAAAGCCCGTATAGTTCCATCAAAAAGTTTACTCGCAATGTCAGTTCAAAAGAACTTTTAGAATAAATTTTACGAAAGCAAATGATATCTATTGTATATCTTACTGGCACCGAGTTACAATTAAAATTCATATATTAATAAAAATATTATAAAAGAAAGAACTGAATTTTATAAAAGAAGAAATAAGTCAATATTTTCTCGCACAATTAAAATTGAATTGAATCATTCAACAAAATATGAATATTTCTTTGCTGAATATTAACATATTTACATTGTAAACAGATTACAAACTTACCGTAAGCCACTTTTGATCCACCATTTTGTGAGCACAGTGCTGCCGCCAACGGTAATTTTAATTGCCAATAGCGCTGATGATAGCTCTAAAAGCGACAATGGCGGATTACAGTATCACCTATCCATATATAGAGATCAGTGGTGCCAGTACTAATTAAGTGACAAGTGCTGCCGCCAACAAGCAACGGCCATTGTTGTTGTTCAAGCATCTTCTGTCAAATGGTGTCAATTTCGTGTCAAGTAGCTATTTTGTATTGAATAATATGTTAAATATAAACGGATGAATTATGATAAGAACCAAAATTCAGTTACAATGGGGACATCAGTTCATAATCCTGATTTATTTAATGCTTCAGGTAAATTTTAATAAGGAAAACTTGATATTTAAAAGACAAAATTTTGTTTCACATATTAAATATATTTGTAAGGGCTTTTATCCGTTATTTCTTCTTCTGAAGTTCCACTGATTTCTATTTTATATATTGCAAATAAATATAATCCTTTTATAGATGAATCATCTTGAATTGATAAAACGGGAACAAATAGGCTGATTAGGATTCATACCACACCATATATTGTTAAATTGACTTGTTTATTAATAGCAATATAAAGGTTGTTAGTCATAGTTAAATGGCATTTATGTATATTAGGTTGGCAGTTAAACATCAATTTGTTTCGTTCCAGAATTGACCCCAGAGCAACAAAAGATTCTTATTGACATTCGGAGAAGAAAGACTGAACTTCTACTTGAAATACAAGTAAGTAGAAAAGTGAAAGAAATTACTCTTAAATGCAAACAGGATTTTTATTTACATATATTTCTATTGATAATAATCAACGCATAGTTGTGAAACCAATTGTTATGGTCAGTTGTACCGCTCTAGCTTAAATTTTAAGTTTCATGTAAACAACAAATATCGAATCGGAATAATGACAGCAATGCTTATGTCACATTTATCTTTCGAGTTTTGATACGGTATTGTTCAATTAAGCGACACCTAACATTTAAGGGACAAGGATGCAACCGTCCATTAATCGTCCATTCCTATATAACTAAGGCTCTAAATACATGAGTATTATCATCCGCCATTCTGTGTCCTTCGAAAGCGCTTTAGCATATGTGAACAGTGCATGAAACGCGATGATTGAGTCGAAATAGTTTAATCTTTAGGTGAAAAACGTGATAAAATAAAATCGGAGTCTATCAAACTACTTATTTTTGGCATGGTGTATTATTTGTAATCAAATTACATGCTTCAATTTAGAATTTTCAGTTTTCAAATGTTAAATCAATTTATTCGGTTTTCAATCATATATAATTAGAGTAATATTAAATACTCAGAATATCATTATGAATTTTAATTTATGTTCTGTAATACAATTTTTGGAAACAATCTGACAAATTTATTGCATTTTGAGATCTTTAAATCTGTAAAACTCTATTATTTATCTTCAAACTTTGTAATCTTTTAATCTTTAACTTACCTAGTAAAACTTTTATGCATATTTATTGGAAGATTCATCATTTTATTGCTCTCACCCAAGGGATAAAAAACATGGAAGTCTACTATTTGCAATTTTTTATATCGCATATCTTGATCAAAAATTGTGAGCTCGTAATATTTCACTTATCAAAGAAATAATTAATTTATACTTATAATATATTTAGATATGTATATATGTAAATATAAAATATATATTTTATATAATAGGTACCTATTGATAAATTTAGAGATGCCCAAATCGTGAAGTGGATGAGATTAGGAGGTAAATCACAAACAAGAAAAATTTCTCTGTGTAACGTCTTTCTTCACATTTTATTTAATATTAATAACGTCGACCGGTTTCGGATATTGACATATCCATCATCAGGACCGGTAAAGAAAACTACAAACAATAATGAATATAAATTATACGAAAAATACAGATCACAGGCGTTAGTTATCTCAGAAATATAAATACTCATAAATAGTGAACAAAGTTCATACAATGTAAAATATTAATAAATTCAAGTAAAATGCGTTCACATAATATAAAATCTGAAGCAAATAAAAATAGTCACATATTGAAAGTTTAATTAAACAAGTAAATTGTAAAAAGTGAATACAGATTAACAGGCGTTAGCCATCTCAGAAATACAAATAGTCAAAAATAGTGAACAATGTCCAATAATTGTAAAATATCAATAAATTAAAGTAAAATGCGTTCACATAATATAAAATCTGGAGCAAATGAAAATAGTCACATATTGATAATTATAATTGAACTAGTTAATTTGGAAAAAGTGAAAAAATTTTTTATATTTAATTTTATATAAAAACGATCAACAAACAAAAGCAAAGGGTGAAACTTACTGAAAGTAACAGAAGCTACAATATGGAAAACCAAATCGACATATTATCCAGAAACAGGAGACCCATGTGGTGAAAAAATCAAGCAACCTTGTTAATCTGTATTCACTTTTTACAATTTACTTGTTCAATTAAACTTTCAATATGTGACTATTTTTATTTGCTTCAGATTTTATATTATGTGAACGCATTTTACTTGAATTTATTAATATTTTACATTGTATGAACTTTGTTCACTATTTATGAGTATTTATATTTCTGAGATAACTAACGCCTGTGATCTGTATTTTTCGTATAATTTATATTCATTATTGTTTGTAGTTTTCTTTACCGGTCCTGATGATGGATATGTCAATATCCGAAACCGGTCGACGTTATTAATATTAAATAAAATGTGAAGAAAGACGTTACACAGAGAAATTTTTCTTGTTTGTGATTTACCTCCTAATAGGTACCTATATGTATTATACATAAATATATTGATCAATTATTGCTTGAAATTGAGGTTATATTCTATGATCGTGTCTAAAAATTTAGATAAAAATATATATTAAAATGAACTGAGATAACTTCAATCAAAATTTTAATCTGATCATAACTTTAAATGGAAATTTTGACTGAATATACGCACTTTTATATGAAATACTTATAATTCGTCCGTGAATCTCACAGCCACAATTGCCGCTAATAATGATGGTAAATCATTCGGCACATTAATGAGTCACTCTGATACTATTTATTTAGTTTTTCAAGTTATTATAACATTTTATCCTCGTCAAACAACGCATTTCCTGTAATGTTTACATTGGTTTATATATGCTTTCTTTTATTGACAGGACACAGAATGGCGGATGATAATACTTATGTTTTTAGTGCTCTAATATAACTTTATCAGTATTTTTTGAGATAAAATATTCCAACTATATTATCACGGATGGTTAAAGATAAACATTAGTAAATATCACTTAACAATTAGTTTGCTTCATTTTCATTTCAAGTATTCCAATAACTTCACAAATTCATATTCTTATTGTTAACAGTGAGATATATATATATATATATATATATATATATATATATATATATATATATATATATATATATATATATATATATATATATATATATATATATATATATATATATATATATATATATATATATATATATATATATATATATATATATATATATATATATATATATATATATATATATATATATATATATATATATATATATATATATATATATATATATATATATATATATATATATATATATATATATATATATATATATATATATATATATATATATATATATATATATATATATATATATATATATATATATATATATATATCTCTCACTGTTAACAATAAGAATATGAATTTGTGAAGTTATTGGAATACTTGAAATGAAAATGAAGCAAACTAATTGTTAAGTGATATTTACTAATGTTTATCTTTAACCATCCGTGATAATATAGTTGGAATATTTTATCTCAAAAAATACTGATAAAGTTATATTAGAGCACTAAAAACATAAGTATTATCATCCGCCATTCTGTGTCCTGTCAATAAAAGAAAGCATATATAAACCAATGTAAACATTACAGGAAATGCGTTATATATATATATATATATATATATATATATATATATATATATATATATATATATATATATATATATATATATATAACTTTTTTATCTGCGAAAATCTTTGAAACTGCTGCATTTTCCATCGAAAAGTCTAAAAAGACGTCGATTTTATGATTTATTCTTGATCAATAACGTCACTCTCTTTTATAGTTTAATCGTAAGATAATAATAGCAAAAACACACACAATATTTTGTCCGACAAAAATATTGCGGCGTTCGGCGTAACCCCCATTTCCAACAAGTCAAAATTACAAGTTTTGTTAGATTATTAACATTCTGTTGGAATTCTCAGTACTATCAAATAAACATTAGTGAAGTTGAGTGGTGATATTGTCCGATAAAATTTCTGCTGCATATTTTCAGTCCGAAGCTCTGAAATGTCAATTTATGAATTTGGTTTGCTGATTAACACTCATTTTTTTTCCTACAATTGATTTGTATACTTTGATTCGGACATACGTCACATTGATTCGTTTTACTTATTGGCTGAGTTTGCTGTTTCTCGTTTTTGTTTCTGTCACAGCATTTTGAATCATTTTATGATGGAAATATACGAATTTTCACTTGCATTTTTCTCAATATTTTCATGATGTAAGACTGTAAGTGTGTTATATTCTTGTATTCAGAAAAATATTCTGAATCGAATGAGCTAATAAGAAAAATAGGTTTCAACGGGTTTCAATCTATAGTAGAAAAAGTTGGATCCTATATTTTGAAAGCCACCGATTAAGAAAAATTTTTGTTTTCCTCATTTTATAA